>JAJHSJ010000001.1:126419552-126557080 GCA_021015155.1 Magnolia officinalis | reverse complement strand
TTCATGATAAGATCACGTATCTTAAAAGTCTGATAATCCGGCTACGCTCTAATCTCTCTCTCTTGATCTACAGAACTTTCTCTCTCTCCCTCTCTCTATTTTTGATTTGATTGTTTCCTTCGTTTTTTTCTCCTATTTATTTATTTATTTTATAAAGGGGTGTATAATGGAATGGAATAGTGGGGATTATGGGACGGTTTCATTTAGTGGGAAAGTTCGGCGCCCATTACCGTACGAAAAGGAAGGAAGAATAGAGAGGGTGGGTTAGGCACCGGAGACGTGCGGAAGATAAAAATTTTTTTTTATTTTTATTTTTTAGATATGGTGGGTCCCACTAGCAATGATATAAATCTACTCCGTCCATCGTCTTGGCTTGGCCAAGAGAAAATATAAGGCAAAACATGAGGTTGATCCAAAACTCAGGTGAGCTACACGCAAGCGGACGGTGGGGTTAGTCCACCAAAAAAAAAAAAAAAAAGTTGTTACATTGGACAAAATGAGAAAATTCTAAGCCTCAAGTGGGCCGCAAATATAAGGATCATATACAAGTAACTTACTAACATTTTTTAACCATCAATTTAGGTAAACAATGTTTAGACAGTTTGGATCATTCTATTGGTGTGATTTTAGTGATGGCCCTGGTAATTGAATTGTTTCGGTATATCATTAATGTGTCATGTACACGGTATATTAGGAGCATGGCAACACATTTGTTTACTTATGCAACTTTTTGAAAGAGTGGGAAAGGAGTTTCATACCAATTACACTTAATTCACAACAAAATGAAGGGATTTTACACCATAATTCATAACTTAAGTAGTAGATTGAGTGAAGATATACTCGTTTTAATACAGAGGTCTTGGCATCGATTCTCCTTTGGGGGTTGGCTAATAGTTAGCTAACCCAAAAAATAAATGGAGGGATTTAAATTTGTGGGCCTAGTCCCACATGATAAATTTGACATATCCACCCCGGCATTTATTTGACAGATGTCCTCCTTTAATCATGGAGTGCATTCTTGATTCAAATAATCCCATGATGCCAAACACTCCAAGAAGTGCATTTACATCCAATTACCTCCGAATGCACTCAAATACATAGTAGATGATCATTTGAGCAAGACATCTTCCATACCCTCATCATTGGCGAATTGGAACAGGAAATAGTCTTTTTTCATTTCCACAATGTCTACTTCTCTACGCAACTTGAAAGGATTAGATTTTTCAAAAAATGCAGTGAAATTAAACATTTCAAAAATCAAACATATCTCCATGATCATACCATGTTTCAAATACAAAAATATATTTTCATACATGTGCCTAATTGAAAAACCCACTGTTTTACCATTGTCAATCTCTCACAAAGTTTCTCCTAGATCCATAGTAGTTTAAGAAACTGAAAAATTGTGTCAAATCTGAACCCTACCAAGATCTAAACGGAAGCTCTCCATTTCATTCGTCTAGAATGGATATAGGAGAGATTCCCTTGCTTGGAAGATCGACAACAACATTTGATCGATGATCCATCATCAAGTATATTCAATTAAATTAGATTTTTTGTTTTAAAGAAGAACATGATCATCAGATTTAAATAGGGATCTTAATAATAATTAATTAATTTAATTAATTTTTTGAAATACCCTTTATTCCACTGTGTTTCTAAAATCTAACCATTGGATTGGTACCAGAGCAATCATGTTCTCTAATTTGTCTGTTTTTACATTTTTTATTATCATGCCAATAGTTATTATTGCTCATCGTACAGACCGGCCAGATTGTTAGACTTGTGATAAGGAACAATTGTTTAAAATTTCAATATGATCAGGCTTACGCATTTGGAGATCTATCTATTTTAATGTTACCATGTTGTGATGGTGTAAATTGATGTCTTGATCATTTTGGACATATAGGGTTGATCTAATCCATTATATATATATATATATATATATATAGGAAAGGTACTATGGGCTCGAGCGTAAAGCGGTCGTCCGTGGGGTCGAGTGGTGTGGGCCCCACCGTGATGCCTTTAGAACATCAAAACCGTCCACCAGATGCACCATTCCATGGTGAGCCTGGACGGCCCAAAATAAAGTCAATCCGTGACTTTAGTGGGCCACACCACATACAGAAGTGCAGAGGGGCCGTGCACCATTAAAACATTCATAACCATTTTTGAGGGCCCATCGAGATGTGGTTTGAAAATCCAGACCATCCATTATGCGTGTCCCACTTTAATGAGAGTTCAGACCAAGTTTCAGGTGCATGGAAAACTCAGGTGCGCCCCACCAAGTGCTTTTATATGTTTTTGGCATGTATTCACATGATTTTAGATGGTATGGCCCACCTGAGTCCGTATACGGTTGATTTTGGGCCGTCCAGGCCCACTATAGAATGGTGCATCTGGTGGACGGTGTTGATGTTAAGAAAGGCATTACGGTGGGGCCCAAACTGCTCGACCTCACGGACGACCGCTTTACGCTCGAGCGCATAGTACCTTTTCCCATACATACATACATACATACATACATACATACATACATATATATATATATATATATATATATGTGTGTGTGTGTGTGTGTGTGTGTGTGTGTGTGTCGAATGTTTGATTACGTTGATTGATGGACTTGATATGTGATGGATGGCTTGGATTTATTGTATTTTAAAATTTAATGTTTATGCGGTATGTTAGAGGTGGGCCTTTTTAAAACTGTTCTTGAGTTGTATCGTATGTATTTTATGTTTTTTCAATAAATCTAATGATGTCTGGTATCTTAGAGTACTCGGATTAGCCTGAATCATGTTGTACATGCATAGATATATCTATTCAAATCTCAAGCAAATCACAAGCCTTCATGAAAAGCCATGGAGAAAATGGAGAAAATCAATGAATGCATGCGAATATGGGCTCATCGCGAGGAGCGTGAAGAGAGGAGTTCATAAGTGTCCGCGGATCATCTAGATGGTGGGGCATGTGGGCCCCATCTGCTTCCATACGGTTCAGAATGTGAAGGGAGGGAGAGGTGGTGATGTCACCAACCCATTTTTCCTACCTCTTAAAATTCATTCTTAATGACTCTCCTTATCTCTCTCTCTTCCTCCCTGCCAAAAAAAATTCTTAATACAACTAAAATACTTTTATATTTGGAAAATATGAGACTTTTAGGAAATTATTAGAGTTGAAAAATATTAATTGTATTAATTAGCCCAAGTGGCAATGACCTGCTAGTGTGTGAGATAACATGTACTTGTACAAGCTCCCTGTGTGGGGTTCATATCAGATTTAGCTCCTACCAAAATCTAGGCCGAGGCTCTCCCTCCCTTTTGTTTAGAATAGATCCGGAAGAGACTCCCTTGCTTGGAGTATTTTTCCTTTTGAGAGGAACATGACCAAATTTAGATAGGATCTAATATTGTTTAATTAATTAAATAGAATTTTAGAGAAACCTTTTATTTTGCTGTGTTTCCAAATTTTGATCATCAGTTAGGGTTTTAGGGGGTACCATAGTACTATAGTATTTCATCACTCTGTAAACTTGTGTACCCTGCTACGAAGAAAGTCAGCTTAGATTCTTAATCCATGCATTCCAACCATTCATTTCCTGTCACTGCCACCGATCACTAATCTTAAGTAACTCTCATGCTACCCCAAGGTCTGGATCAACCGATCTTAACCATTGAATCTCTATAAAGTTTGATTTAAAATAATTCGATATTAAAACTCAAACTTAATGGTTGAAAATCTCAATTAATCAACTAGAAACCATATTAGTGCTGGCCAACTGTTAAAACCCTTGATGAATGGTTCAAACCTCAAGAATCAAGTTTCTCGAGCAAACTAAGTGGATCCTGTATTTGATCGTATGTTCCTTGATGGACTTAAGGAAAATCCCCAACATCATACACTTTCTTTAACCATGCAACGGCCTCGTAAAGTGAGCAAAATAACCATTAACTAAGCCATCTTGGCTCACACATCCTCAAGTCCAAGGATGTAACGATACTAAAAATATTTTCTTTCTTTGCATAAATTTTCAATTTAAACGGGACAAACCACCCCACTTGAAACTAACAATCCAACTAAAAACAACTATCTGACTCTAAACAACCCCGTGATACTAACTAACACAACTAAATGAGAACTAACCGACTAACTGAGCTAATCAACACTAAATCTCCTAGTGCAAGCCTCTACAAGAGTGGAAACGGGCGTAGGATGATTTATAAACTCCGTTAGAGAACCCGATGACTTAGATCTCACCCACAAAGAAGTCGAGAATTTCCAAAATAGTAACTGTGGGTGAATAGTGATTCCCCAAGGCCATTGGTTGGTACTGATCGCCTTAGATCAGGTCGTGGAGCCCACTTTTGTCAGGTACGTAAGCACAGATTGTGCACTCACGCCGTGCACAAAATTCACCATCGGGTCAAACAGTTGTTGACCTAATGTAAGCCTGAAATTCCAAAAATTTCAAACGAAATGCACTCTCGCCCGTCACTGGCTAAAATCTGGCCATCCGTTTGGGCGACACAAAGGACGTTTTTCCAAATACAAAAACTTGATCTAGACCGTCCATCTGATTGGTGGGGTCTAGTCGACCCTAACCACATTTAAAACCATGATTGAAAACAACCCGCGCCGCCTCTGTTAACAACCCAGCAAACGACGCACAAGGATGTCGCTGACGGGGAAACTATATCCACATCCACCACAACTCTGACCAATCCGACCGTTGGAAACGGTCGGACGGAGGTCACGTACGCGGAGAAAATCCGCGTCAGCCCTACGATTGCCGGAAATGGATCCCTACACAACGAAAGGCAGAAGAAAAACTTCCGTTTTGAGTAGGAACAATCTCCACCCTTCTTCGACTTCTGGAAGCTTCGTTAGAGCGCATCCTTGTCGTCCGTGTTGGGAAGGTTTGAAATCTCGTAAGGAGGGCCGAGAATTTGGCGAGATGTCGCATCTACAGGAGTCACCGTCTCCCCTGGATTAGCGTCATAACCAACGGTCCTTGTTCACCGTTGGGTGGGCCACGCATGCCTCTTGGGCGTCATCCAAACCATTTGGACGTACCTGATCCGCAAATCAATCGACCATTACAAAATTGCCATGATCACCGAGTCATCTTCCCCGATCTAACTGTCAGCAACGGATCTTGATGGGATGACCCATTCTCCAATCCAAGACGTCTATCATGTAGCCCATCTCACCTAAAACTTATCAGAGGATGTTGTCTGTGCACGTGCATACGACCAGTGATTATGTGGGACCCTGATAATGCATTTCCCAACCATTTGAGTTAACAGCTCGCTAATCCTTATGATTAGCAGTAGAAAGACCCAGAAGCGGAAACAACTATAAATATCTGGGTTCTTAGGGCAAATCCCAAGACCAAGTAAGATAGGAATAGAAGAAAATAAGGAGAATAGTAAGAGAGAGAGAGAGTTTTAGCGCTGTTGAGGCGAGTTGCAGGCCAGGTAGCAACTCGACTCGGTTTGGGCCGTTCATTGCTAAGTGCTGATCGTGATAGGTAGAGCTGGGCAAAATGGACCCGATCCGACCCGATCAAAACTAAACCGACGGTCTGGATCGGTGCGGATCGAGTAGCCCATCCAGATCCGAAATCTTTTTGGGTCGAGTTCGGATTGGCCCTGACCCGACCCGACCTGACCCGTTCTAAATGTATCCGGACCGATCCGATCCTACCCGATCCGGAGTAGTTCTTATTGATCCTTTTACTTTTTCCTGTGGTATGGTCCGCTTGAGCTTTGGATATGCGTCAATTTTGGGTTCAACCACTACAATGATCTGCAAAAATGAATGGACGGCGTAGATAAATCAAATGCATTCAAGGTGGGTCCCAACAAAGTGTATTGTATACAGTAACAAGTGGATTTACTGGTGTACTGCACACGGCTACATAGCTGGCACTAGCTGTAGGTAGCCAGCTAGCTGTAGGTACGTGTCGTGCCAAGACGAGCACTGACGCTCCTCGAGCTCTGTGTTGTACGAACGGTTCAAAGGATATCAAAGTTACATGGGCCCCACAGTAATGTATTTATTATATCTACACCGTTCATACATTTTTAGAGACTATTATAGAGCATTGTCCAAAAAATGAAAAATATCCATAGATCACCTGGACCACACTACAAATAGTAGCAAAGAATGATTTTCACCGTTAAACAATTTGTGTGGTCCACATGATAATTAGATTTATCTTATTTTTAGTCTCAAGCCTTAATACAATCTCGCCAAATGAATGGATGGTTTGGATATAACACATGCCCCACCATCAGACCCATAGAACTTACTAACCTCGATACAGCAAGTTCATGTACTTGTATGAAAAGAAAGTCACTGCACTTACGTGCAGTGCACGTTAACATGATACGTACATAGAAAGCGATACACTTCATGTGGGGCCCACCTTGATGTATATGTTTTATCTAACCCATTCATTCATCTCGACTTATTATTTTAGGCGTTCATCACAAAAGTACGATATATTGAACACTGAAGTGAACCACACCATATCAAACGATCCTAATCATATCCAACCCGATCCAACTCAGTTTTCCTGACTGAGTCGGACTCGGTTCGGGTCAAGTCAATCAGGTATCGGATTGGTCCGAGTCAGGTTGCTCGGACTCGGCCTCGGATCGGATCGAGTTCAGGTCGTACTATTGGAATTTCGGATCAGACCGATTTAGGCCCAATCCGGTCTGATCTAGACCGATGCCTAGCTCTAGTGATAGGGTGTGGGAGTGGAGAATGAGAGTGATAAGGGAAGAAAGTGGATCGGCTCTAATTTGAGTTGCAGGTTTCTTTTACAACTTGGCCCAGCCACACCAGATAGTGGGCCAATTGGGTCTGACTCGTCCATTACTGGGAGAGTGAAGGGTGGGAAGGAGAAAACTCCTTCGATCTATAGTCTGTCCGATCCTAGGATAGATCCGACTCTATTACAATCAGATCGAACCAGCTCCAACCCGAGCTACCCAGTGTTGAATCTGTAACGCTGGTTGGGCTCACGAACCTGGTCAGGTTCCCAAATTCAACGTCCTGATCCGACCAATCGAGTTGTGTTCTCGAGGTCAGTAATCCGACTCGCCACGAGTCGTGCTTCAATTTCATCCACGCCATCAACTAGAGCCAATCTCAGTTAGGAAATATCACTCAACCCCCTTTTTGTTTCGACTAGTCTTTCACTCAACTAGTTGGCAAGTTGACTCAGTGAACCACTAACCGAGTTAGACTCGTTTTACCTTCATGGTCCAACGTCTAGAACCATTTGAAAGGGGTTTCAAGACCACTACCAACCGAAGGAACCTAAGGAAGACCCCAGGTATCCCTCTCATTCACCTAGTCTTTGAACAGGGTACCCAACCGAGTCAACTCGATACTGATTCACCGGAATTCTATAATACCTTATTCAGGGGTTGTTTGCAACTGATATAATTAAAAGACATTGTCCTTCAATCAATCTCAAACCAGGAGCTCATAGACTCACCTCATTCAATCAAGGTGAGGGACATCCCACACGGCTTCAACATTTCATGGAGTTCTAAAGTAGTTGTATAAAGACATTGTAACTGTGCAAATAGTAGTGCTGCTCCTTTAATTTTAATGAAATATTATGTGGAAATACCTGAATTTAGTCACTCTAAGCCATCTCATAAGGATGTTAGCATATTCGTTTTGCCACATATGAAATTGTCTTAAATGCATGTACACGCCCACTTGTTACATTAGACGTAAGAATCCTTGTTTCCATTCCATTGATAAATTGCCACAATACTCATCATGTAAAGTAGATTTGTTATACTTTGATTCTAACCAAAGTTTTAGAGTGACATTGATAATAGGTTAGCTCTTTAGTTTTCTCATAAGAATGTGATGGACATGCATTAGTACATTAAAATTCCTTTACTCAAGTCCCATGGTTGATAACTATAACATTGGAATGTGACTTTATGATAGTTTAGTAGAGGCTTGATTTTGGGCATAATCCTACTAGTAATGATAAGGGCCCGTTTGGCCGGGAGGATTGGAAGGGATTGGATGGTATTGGAAGGGATTGGAAGTTAAATCTCGGGATTGGCCGGGGGTGCCAAACAGACTGGGTGATCTGATCCCGAATATAGCAATTCCATGGATCTTAAGACAATCCACTGACAACACTATCATTACCTTTAAATCCCATCCAATTCACCCTAATCCGTTCAAAATGGTCTGGGACGTGTTTGGTTTAGGGATTGGAAGGGATGGGAAGGTTTAACGTCGAGATTGGCCGGGCCCGCCAAACAGACTCGATATAGCAATCCAGGATATAGCAATCCCATGGATATTAAGACAATCCTCTGACAACACTATCATTACCTTGAAATCCACGTCATCCACCCTAATACCATTCAATCCCTTCCAATCCACCTGGCCAAATGGGCCCTAAGGGTCATGATATTTTATGTCAGTGTTAAGTTAGGTGTGGAATATTGTCTTTCATGAGAAATGTTGAACAAATTTGTATTAAACTTACATACTTGAAATATTATAATTATGAGCCCTCATTGGGAATAGAGCAAGTGAATGGACTTATATTGGGCTCACATGTAGATGTTTGATACTCTATTAAAGGACCATGAACTTTGATCATACTTATGAAAGTAATCTTGTTAAATGTATATGAGTATCATGGTACATGACATCCACACATAACATATGGGCTTTTTCGGGTGCTCACTGTAAGCCACACTCTGTTGATTAGTCATGAGTCCTATCACGTCAATTAAACTCATAGAGCATGTGCATTTGGGTCACTTTGGGCGCTCTTTCTTTTCATGAGGCTTTTCCGGGATTAGACACTTATCGGGTGTACCCTGTATATTTTTCCAAGAGATATTCTTGAGCGCACTCACCTGCATGGTCTTTTCCGGGTGGGTAGTTCTTCTTGGGCGTATCTTTGAATATTTTTTCCGGGTGACTAGTTCTCCTTAGGCAACCCTTTATTTTGACAGCTGGATGTGCATCCCTAGATCTGTGACTTGAGCATACATTCATACATCCATATATGTGTATTCGAGTTTATATTATCTTCATTGTGATTGAATATGATTAGTTTAAACTGTTTTGGAATAACATGATATGCATGAATCCTTGCGGAAAATTCTCACTGAGTTTTCACTCACCCAATAGTGCGGTTGCACCAAATAGAAACATGTATGATGGAGGAAGGTGTCGCCTATGATGGTATCCCTAGTGCAGCTGATGAGGAGTATGGAGAGGAAGCACATATGCTGATACGGTTGAGCCGTTAGAGTTCAACTGATGATATAGGACCTATTTACTTTCATGCTTTCAGACATTATCTTCATTTTGCTTAGTTTAAGAATTGTAATTAAAAATCCCCTGTTGTGGGATCTTGCTCTACTCTTTACTTTTACTCACGTATGTTGAACTCCTTTTATTAATTTATATAGCAGTTATTTCTCGATGTTATGAAATGTGTTAGTAATTAGATGAATGATAGTTTCATTTCATGACGTAACCCTTGGGTTCTTCTACTCGAGCGATCGTCCTCGAGTTATGAGAATCAGGGTGTTACAAAGGATATAATGGAGCTCGTGAAAATTACAAGCATAAATCTAATCTAGACATGATAGGCCTTCTAGTATAGATAACTTGGACTCAATCTTGCCAATTTAAGTGACTAAATGTTTTAAACTAGGGAGCCACCTATGGTACACAAGCACACTCATGTGGGGTAGGGTAAAGGCACACACCAACACTAAGTCAAGCTTGATGGTGGAGACCGTTCATCTTGAAATCAAGTTGGTTCCCTCACATAAGATAATTACAAGTGCAGGTATGCCTAGTACTTTATAATCATGACCAATACACTAAGATCTATGGACTACAACTCTCCCTTAGCCAATGATCATTGTGTCCAATAGCAAAAGTGTCCAAGACTCAGAGATAAAACCTAACAAACCCATAAAGACAATGAACATGTTTCACACATAAACTAAGACATTAATGAATAAAATAATAAAACATGTCCAGGTCAATATATAACCGAGTCCAAGAACAACTAAACATTGGTTTTCTAGGTCACATCCCCAACAAGAATCTGATAGCTAGTTCCAGTTTAGGAAGTGGCACCCAACTACACGCTACAGCCCCAACTGGTTCTTTTCAGTTGAACTTCAACTAGTTAGCGTGGCAATGTCCTTAGATCCTCTTCCTTAATGTATTCATCCTTTTGCATTATTGGTTTGGCTTCCTTTATCATGAATGCTAACAAGTTTCCTGCCATGGAACCCTGTTCATTTGATGTTGTTGTATGTACAAAAGAGGTGGATGCATGGTTTTTAGAGGGCTGCATCACTGGGTGATGAAGCCTAGGGCCGAGGACTGCCTCAAACAATCCAAGGGTGGAGGTAAGCGAGTTCCAGAGGGGCCCTCTGAAGGATTTGACTATCTCACCTGTAAGGTGTAATGGGGTAATCCTTGGAGTTTGTGGGTTCATTTCAGCATTTTTGATAGGATTTCTATTTTTAGGGCCGAGATCCTTGAAGTTTATGGGTTCGTTTTGGGAGTTTAAGATAGGATTTCTATTTTTGGGGCCAATAAAAGCAGATTCTCAATAGCAAAGGAATGTTCTAGGTGTGATAGGGGATGATAACCATAAATGACAGGGCTTTTACAGTTAGCAGGCTCTGACACTAAGGCAATTTCATCTGAGAACAAGGTACATAGAAAAGAGATGGGATTGAGGTTAGAGTCCCTTGCGGGCTTGGTAGGAAGCCCATGTATCAACTGGCGGTAATGGCCTAATATTGGCTTGTGTTCGAATCAAGTATTCCTGACGCAGGGATGAACGTGATGAGGATAACTACTCCGAATCCACGGAGCTTCTCTGGACTCCTCACAGAGACTTCTTGAATCCACGAGGAAAGAAAGCAGAAAATAGAAATTAATTCTAAGAAATTCAAAATTGATTAATTGATGACTAAAAATGAGTTCACAACCCTTTAAATAGGGGTACCAAGCAATGGGAAAGAAATCAGAATCAAACTATAACTAAAACTCCTAGAAATCGCGACTTACTATAAATAGTAAACTTACTATTTATAGACGGTCGTGATGTCTACTAGTGTGCAAGGTTTTTGGCCAAAAATAGTAAGTGTCCTATTTGGCTTCATCAAACTGTTCCCCTAATTATTGTAAGCTCTTTTCACGTTGGGTGCAACTCCTAAAGCCCGACGGATGAAGAGTTGTAATCAAACTAAAACTTATTATATATAGTAAAAACGAAATTAAAACAGGGAAACGACCGTCGATCAAGGGTTTTTCGCAATTCGGGCTATGCAACCTGGCATAGCGAGGTTGGTTGGCTAAAGCAGCTCGTTCTACCCCAAAATCATATATTTTACGTCAGGTAACTCATTTCGGATTGCGAGATACGCCCGATCTAAGGTCCGACGATCCGGATCACTTCTGTCGTCGACCGAACCTTTTCTGATCCATCTTAGCCATGAAACTGTTCGCGACCCACTCTACATCAGTTCCCTTCACTTCAAAAGAACTCATCCTCGAGTTCTCATCCTGTGTTGGTTCATGATACTTGGTCAGGTCTGCGACGTTAAAAGTTCGTGAGATCGCCATGTCATCTGGAAGATAACAACATAAGCGTTGTCATTGATCTTTCGAATGATTGAGATGGGTCCAATCTTCTTATTTTTCAACTTGTTGTATGTCTCAGTCCGAAATCTCTCTTTGCGCAGATGGACCATAACGTGGTCGCCCACCTCGAACACTTTTTATCGCCAGTGCTTGTCGGCTTGTTCCTTGTACTTCTCATTCGAGACATTTAGCTTGGTCTACACTTCTGCATGGATGCCCATGATCTTGTCTGTCATATGTTCTGCTGCAATGCTCGTGCCTGGGTGCTTGGGCAGATGGACCAAGTCAAGCGTGTGGCGAGACACTCATCCATAGATAATCTGGAATAGTGATTTTCCTGTCGAGCGGTTCACCATGTTGTTGAATGCAAACTCTGCTTGAGACAAGGCCAAATCCCACTGCTTCAATTTTTCTCCTGAAATACAGCAAAGGAGGTTTCTCAACGTGCGATTCACAACTTCGGTCTGCCCATCAGTCTGTGGGTGGTAAGCACTGCTGAATTGAAGTCATGTATCGAATCGAGTCCACAAAGTCCGCCAAAAGTGACTAATGAACTTCGTGTCACAATCAGAAGTAATGGTCTTGGGGACCCCGTGTGGCTGTACAACCTCCCTAAAGAATAGATTCGCCACGTGTGTTGTATCGAGGGTCTTCTTGCATGGGATAAAATGTGTCATCTTGGAGAAACGATCTACCACCACAAACACCGAATCTATACTGCATTGTGTTCATGGGAGACCAAGCACGAAGTCCATTGATAAATCCTCCCAAGGACCGTCAGGCACAGGTAATGGGGTGTAAAGGCCCGTATTCTAAGATTGCCCCTTGGAGGTCTGACAAACATGACAACGTCGTACGACTTTTTCCACATCACATACTAATTGTGGTCAGTAATACCGCTCTTCCACAAGCGCTCGAGTCTTGTCTTGCTCAAGGTGTCCACCGAGGCCACCTCTATGTAGCTCCTGAATAATTTGCTCTCTCAGAGAACTTTGGGGGATGCACAATCAATTCCCTTTGAAAAGAAAATTGTCCTGTATATGAAGGTCATTAAGGTGACCTTCTTAGCACTTCACCCAAGAATCTTTGAAGTCTTCATCCTCGACATACAGCTCCTTGAGACAGTCGAAACCGACCACCTTGTTGCTCATCGTAATAAGTAGTGATGCACAACGGCTAAGTGCATCAGCCACCTTTTTCTGTTGCCCTGACTTGTGCTTCAAAACGAATGTGAATTCCTGTAAAAACGCAACTCATCTGCATGCACACGATTCACGTTAGTCTGACTATTAATAAACTTTAATACTTGATGGTCAGTGTACAGAACAAACTCTCTTTGAATCAGATAATGTCACCAATGTCGCAGCGCCTGAACAACTGCGTACAACTCAAGCTCATAAGTCGACCACTTCTTTCGGGCTTCGCTGAGCTTCTTGTTGTAGAAGGCTACCAGCCTGCCTTCCTGTGATAATACTCTCTCAATTTCGACGTATGAAGCGTCACACTCAACCTCAAATAATTTATCGAAATTAGGACGTACCAAGACCGGTGTTGTAGACAAACAATGCTTAATCTCATGAAAGCTCTTGTCAGCTTTATCGGTCCACTAGTATGGTCCTTTTTTCATATAATCTGTTATAGGCGTGACTATGGTGATTAAATTTTGCACAAATCGACAATAGAAAGTCGTCAATCTATGAAAACTCCTCACCTCATGAATGTTTGTCGGGATTGGCCATTCCCTAATTGCTCGCACATTTTCATCGTCCACATAAATGCCTGTGGACGTTACAACAAATCCTAGAAATAACAGGCTGTCAGTTAAAAAACTACACTTCTTCAAGTTGAGTTACAACTTATTAATTTGTAGGACCTGCAACACCTACCTGAGATGTTTCCTGTGCTCCGCTTCATCCTGACTATATATCAATATGTCATCAAAATATACTTTCACAAATCGGCCAGTGAACGGTTTTAGAACTTGATTCATCAAACACATAAAAGTACTTAGTGCATTCGATGGGCCAAAGGGCATGACCAGTCACTCATACAACCCTTCATTGGTCTTGAATGCCGTTTTCCACTCATCACCGGGTCAGATATGAAGCTGATGGTACTCGCTCCTTAGATCTAGTTTAAAGAACACCTTAGCCCCTTTTAGCATATCGAGCATGTCGTCCAACCGTGGTATTGAAAACCGATATTTGATGGTAATTTTATTGATTGCCAGGCTGTTGACACACATGCACTAGCTTCCATTTTTTTTTTGGCGTTAACAATGTTGGTACGGTACATGGGCTCATGCTCTTTCTCAAGAGACCCTTATGGATAAATTCATCCACTTGCCCCTGAAGTATCTCGCACTCCTTCGGACTCAGCCGATAATGAGGGCGGTTGGGCAGGCTAGCCCCAAGGACGAGGTCTATGTGATGTTGGATGTCCCTCATGGGGGGCAATCCATCAGGTAAATCCTCAGGCCAGACTTCTTTGAATTCGTTTAGCAACAGTCTTAAACTTGGAGGGATGTTTGAGGGTTCCTCTTTCTCGACCTTCACCACTACGGTGTATACCTCGCCGATTTCCTTGGATTCCTCTATAAAATCCCGAATGATCAAGAGGGAACTCCCCTCCACTTTAGAGGATTCAGGGTGGTTCTCCGGTGCCATAGGGGCAAGAATTATTTTTCGACTATCTTTGACGAATATGTAGACATTATCTCGTCTCCGATGGGTCGCATCACGGTCGGACTGCCAAGGTCGACCGAGTAGCGTATGACAAGCTTCCATGTCGACCACGTCACAAAGTATTTGATCTCTATAATTTTTGCCAATTGAAAACGAGATAGTGCATTGTTCAGTTACCTTGGTCTCACTCACCTTTTTTATCCAGCCAATTTAGTACGGGGAAGGATGTTTCGTCGTCAGTAGTTGCAACTTGTCCACCACCACTCTTGAGACAATGTTCTCGCTACTACCAGTCTATAATCACATTACAGACCTTTCCATTGACAATGCACTGAATACGAAATATATTGTGTCGCTGTGGATGTAATTCTTTTTGTGGGGCATACAGAATTGCCTCACAACTAGAAATTCGCCACGATCCTCGCCCGTCACTTCATCGCCACCTGCAGTTTCTTCAGTGGTTTGTTCATATTCATCAAAGCCATGGTTTTCTTTTGCGACATCATCTTCAGTGCCCCCTTCGTTTATAATCAAATGTACTACGGGATGTTGAGGACAAGTGTTTAATAAGTGGTCTGACTGGCCACAACGGTAACAATTGTTCTACCTTTGCCGAGCATAAGGATTTAGAATCCTACTCGGGCCTGCTGTTGTGGGTACTGCACGTTGAGATCTGGATAAGTTGCTCCCCTTATCACGGTTTGCTGTTGTAGGATGTTGAGGACGTTCTCCTATGGATCTTTTCCTCGTGCCAACACTGGATCCTGCGTGGGACCCATCATGCGGGGTCAATTAAAGGATATGGACGAGCAGGAGCTCTTGCAAGTTGTGTTTCTGCCCTACCCACCAATTGAATTGCCTCATCCACGGTCCTAACTGGGTACATCTGAACTCGGTCCTGAATTGTCGGCCGCAACCCACCTATAAATTGTGCCACCTTCTGTGACTCAGATTCTGACAGATCGTTTCGTGTAGCCAACCGCTGGACTTCTTCAGTGTAATCTGTGACGGTTCGATTTCATTGTCGGTAATTTTGATATTGCTGGAATAATATCTGCTCATAATCACTAGAGAGAAATCGTGATCGAAGAAGACGTCTCATCCGTGGCCTTGATGAGATGGGCGCCTTGTTCTGCCAGGCTCATGAGAGTTGTAATTGTTCCCACCATGTAGAAGCACCAGATTTTAATTTAAACGCTACCAATTTTACCCTTTTATGATCTGGCACGTCCATGTAATCAAAATATCTTTCTACTTCGGCTAGCCAATTGAGAAAATCTTCTATACGTAATAAACCGTTAAAACTAGGAAGTTCAGCCTTACCTCGATAGTCTCTTTCAACACGATCTAGATGATCACCTCCATGGATTGGTCGTCGGGCAAAATCCTCATTAAGGTCCTCATCACTAGAACTTGAATCATCTGGTGTAGCCCTACGGTTTGCCACTGGTAGTGCTCTACGGAAATCGTTGCATCGTACAACAACCATGGGTGATGGAGCAACCATAGGTGGTGGAACACCGCCTAGGGCTTGGAGTAGAAGTAGCGCATCCGCAAGACGGTCGAGGGTTGTCTGTAGCCCTTGCATGGTCAACTAACTCTCCCGGTGGAAAGCTTTCATTCTTTCCGAAAGATAACGAATTTCTGGATCACCGTCCATAGGATTTTGATTCATACTTTCATTGTTTGCCATCGGCCCGAGGGGAATCCTCGTTTTGATACCAATTGATGCAGGGATGAATGTGATGAGGATAACTACTCCGAATCCACAGAGCTTCCGTGGACTTCTCATAGTGACTTCTCGAATCCACGAGGAAAGAAAGCAGAAAATAAAAACTAATTCTAAGAAATTCAAAATTGATTAATTGATGACTAAAAACGAGTTCACAACCCATAGGGGTACCAAGCAATGGAAAAGAAATCAGAATCAAACTACAACTAAAACTCCTAGAAATCGCGACTTACTATAAATAGTAAACTTACTATTTATAGACGGTCGTGATGTCTACTAGTGCGCAAGGTTTTCAGCCAAAAATAGAAAGTGTCCCATTTGGCTTCTCCAAACCGTTCCCCTAATTATTCTAAGCTCTTTTCATGTTGGGCGCAACTCTTAAAGCCCGACGGATGAAGAGTTATAATCAAACTAAAACTTACTATTTATAGTAAAAATGAAATTAAAACAGGAAACGACCATCGATCCAGGGGTTTTTCGCAATTTTGGGCTGCACAACCCAGCATAGCAGGGTAGGTTGGCTAAAGTAGCTCGATCTACCCCAAAATCATATATTTTACGTCAGGTAACTCATTCCGGATTGCGAGATACGCCCGATCTAAGGTCCGACGGTCCGGATCACTTCTGTCGTCGATCGGGCCTTTTCTGATCCATCTTGGCCATGAAACTGTCCGCAACCCGCTCTACATCAATTCCTCCATATGGTCTATATGAACTATTATCATTGTGAAATTTATTATTTCACCCCTATCCCATTAGTGACTAGTTGCAAACACACGAGCCAATTAGTGGCCCAACATGCATGCAAACGAACTCCTAAAACAAGGGTACGTATTTTTATCATTTGGTGTAAATTCCTTTATCCTCTCCGAGCAGAGGGGAGGTGCTTGCCATAATCCAAATCAGAGGGAGGTTTTTACAATTGTTAAAAACTAGAGGGGTCATTTCTATAATTATCCCTACGAAAAATGGTGGAGGAGAAAATGGACGAACCAATGACCTATATGATGAACAAATTTGTGTATTTTGAACCATTTGCCATCCACACCAAGAGAACCTAGTGTTTGGTGAAAATTTCAGCCATGCGCACATGTGTGTTGTGTCGGGCATGGTAGAGTCTTTTACAGTTCATTTTAGGAGATGAGCCCAAAAAATGGGGCAGATCTAAAGCTCAAGAAGAACACACTTGAACATCAACCGTTGAAAACTTCTTGAGGACCACTGTTTAGTTAATATAAGGACTGAATATAATGTGTGTTTTACCTTCATCCAGGTCTGTGTGACCTTATGAACAGGTTGGATAGCAAATAGTCATTAAGATGGGGCATCATTATATCAATTATTTCCTATGGTGTGGTCCACTTGAGCTTTGACAAAATGGATAGACAACATGGATAAAACACATACATAACGGTGGGCCCACAGAGTCTACGGGATATCCTAAGTAGCTGGTGCAATCCACTTATGTTTCCCTGCTCATGTTTACATTTGTTTGCGAATGCATATGGGGCTGCATGAGTATCATATAACTCCTGTTATGGGAAGATTCGAGCCCCTTATAATTCTGAGGCCGACGTCATCAAATAGGAAACTACTCCGTACGGTGCCCACAACTGAAGGATTCACCAATGAGTCACCAAGGCGCCTCGGCCCTGAGACTAATGACCAGTGTAACGTCTTGGAAAAATTCGTACAAAGACTCGAGTACCACCTCAGGCAGAAATCACACAGGACTAAATCCTTTAGAAATTAGACAAAATTAACTAAGTGCTAAACTAGATTACCCGTGAAATTAGTACTAATTACTTTAAATACAAAATGCAAGACCCAAAACTTGCAGAATCATTGACGCTACATTACCCTGAAGTTTAGAATCAATCTCTAAACCCAGTTGCTCTCGGGAGCACATTGAAACTTCATATTGGACCTGGACTGCGTGTCAAAAGTCCGATGACCACGAAACTATACGCTTATGATCGCCTTACTGGGCTTGACAACCATCTCGAAAATCAAATCCAGATAGTGTCCAGAAACGTACAACTTGAGCTCAAAGCGAAGTGTGTGAGAAAGATGAATATCTTTAGAAAATGAACTCAGATTTAAGTGATTTAGGCCATTCGCTTGCGGGCCAAATTTAAGGTTTTAGACCGTTAGAATCTGACCCAATTACACCCTTAGATCAGGAAAAAATTCATACACATGTCATGTACTTGTGACCCTGATCAAGTATCGGCGACCGTTGAACTGAAACTGGTTCGCCACGGTTGATCTGTAAATTCGATCAGATTGAAAACTTAACCCGACCTAGATCCAATGTCAGGGAGCTTAAGTCCGACCGCATGCAGAAAAGGGCTCTCCAGAAGTGCTCTGTTGGATCGGAACAGTCCCTATTTGGTTATAACCTAAGTATACCATGGCCTTAGGGCCATTCCTATCAGTTTCGGGCCTATATAAGGGCCTAAACCCACCCCTCTCTTATTTCATACGAATTCCTAACCCTATGAGAGAAAAGAGAGAAGAAAGAGAAGGAAAGAGAGAGAAAGTGAGAGAGAGTTGGCATTTGCTTCTGGGATTCTTCCCTGACGCTCCACGTGCTTAACCACCGCATCTGTATCCCTTTTCCGAGGATTTCGACTCCGTACTTGGGTAAAAAATCCTAACCCTAGGCTCTTCTAAGGATCTAAATAGATTAGATAGTGAAATGGCTAACCTATTTCATGTTATAGGTTGCCGTTGTGATGTACACAAAGGCTTAGTGTTTAAACTGAGTTCGTTATGAGTCTACCGGCGAAAGGTGCGGATTATAAACATTTAGGTTATGGTTTTCAAGGCTTTCAATGTCAGTTAATGATTTATAACTGACTTGCTTGCCGTTTCACATGCTAGATGCGTCGTTTCCCTCGCTTTACAGATATATATGAATTATGTTGAATATAGTGTTTTGCATGTGTTTGTTGAAGTGTTTGAATAGGTATGGAATTTGGATTCGTGTTTGCCATGATTATCCATCGTGGATATATGATTGTTGTATATGTGACAACTCCTTGGTGAAAGGATTTTCTCTAATACATGTTAGGATTAATATACGTCATGTATGTTGAAGTGTGTAGTCTAAGTGTTTGTAAAAATGTTCGAATGAATATGAAACTATAATTTATGTTTGTCATGCTTATTGGTTGTTAATGCATGATCGTTGTATGCGTGGCAACTCCTTCGGGATAGGATTCGCTACTATATATATTTTTTTAACTAAAACATTACATGTATGTGATATGTGTAGTCTAAGTGTTTGATAAAATGCCTGAGTGAGAAAATGCTTAATGTAATGTGTTTAATGAGGGTGTCGAGATAGGATTCTCAATCCCCTTAGCTAGGGTTACAGTTTCCTTCATGTAATCTATTTTACCACTATGTGATTTGTGAATTAAATGTTCATGTACGTTAACATGCATTCTATGTGTTCGTCGAAATGCTTATATGGGATCTATATTTAATTGTGTTGTTACATGCTGTCTTGGCTGTTACATTCGAATGCTATTATTCTGGAGTGTGTTTGAGGCTATGTCGTAGTCCAGGCAATCGGTAATGGTTTACGGTCGGTGGCCGAACTATTCTTGGCCATGACGGACGCGTTCGATGAACCAGAGTCGTACGTCGTTTGTAGACAGTGTCTAGGCCACGCGGAGTGCTTACGTACTTCATGTCGATCAATTCGATGTGCGCTCGTACCAGTCAAGCTCGTCAAGTAGCCCGATTGACCCGATGTATGTTCACCATGTATGAACGCTATTGCTTGAATATAAGGTACGAAACTCACCAGTGGAAATCCCGTTAACCTCGGTACCTCGATCCGCTAAGACTTATGAGCCGGACATGGTGGTATGGGACACCGTGGTCGAGATGTCGGCCTACGCTGGGGCACGAGCCTCCTCGTAGTGACCAGTGAGCAACATCGGCTCGTGAGCCGAATACGGTGGTATGAGACACTGTGTTCGAGCTATCGGCCTACACTGATTAGGTGACAAGCCCTTTGTAGTGGCCTCAAGCATACTCTGAGACTGCGTTGAAACGACAAGTCTTTCCGTAGCAGCTAGAGTATAAACTAGGCCTACACTGATCAGGTGACGAGCCCTTTGTAGTGACCTAGAACTGCAACATCGTATGAGATTTACTAGGATTGACGACCCTTGGATGGATCATAGTTTGAGCAAATAACACAAGGGAGGTACCTTGGCTTCCCAACACTGCTGTATGAATCAATCTAATTAAGTATTGGCTAACATGAGCATGCACCGTATTGCATGTGCTTTGGCAAGGAAGAGCACTTTCGGGAGTTTGTCATGCGCGCCGTGAGATGAAGACGCTGAGAGAGTGTAGGTGAGGGCATGCATCATTATCGCATACCATTCTTGCATTAACAAGAGTATTTAGGACATGATTGTTGTACTGCATTATCATTACTGCTTGATTGAATTGATAACATGTTAACCTTTGCCTTATAACTCCACTGAGTTGATCACTCACTCCCACGTTCTGAGACGGTGTTTTTAAACACCAACCAGACTCTGTTGTAGTTTCATAGGATGACACAACTTATGAGGCAGAGCCAGACTTCGCGGATGATAAGGAGGCGTTCTCTTACATGCAGTTGGTAGGCGGTTTATGTAGGCCTGGATTTGCACAGACGGGGCTACAGGGGCATGGATAGATGACACGACACTTCATTATTTTGTTTATTTTGGAAACACACTTGTAATTATTTAATCTGGTGACGTTCATACTCTGAAGGCTTACACTCACTTATACAGTTTATATACATATCGCAATCTTCCGCTTGCGTAATTTAACTGTATCTGGAGTATGATATAGTGTTTTGGTATAATCTCACTCATGTTTAACACACTAACACGGACAACATTTAATCATCATTACTTATGTTGCATAAGTGATGCGTTGAAACTCGGGAGTAGAGCTTATGCTCGACCCCCGATTTTCAGGGCGTTACAACCAAGACGAAACTTGACCCAATAAAGTAGGCCTGATACTCTGCCTCGGGCCTCATGGAAGAAGTCTCTTGGAACGTGCAACTGGCGAGAGGTCAAGACCATTGGATCGGCTTGGACTATGAACGCGATTGCTGCTCGACGAAGGCTTGCAATCACTTCGACTGAGGCCTCATCTGCCAACAGGGTTGAGCCGAGTCTGGATCCCGAAGTGGGCGCTCCATGAGCTAAGCTTAGAAACTACTATAAGTGGACGTGGCCGGTTACTTCGCTCTCATATATGCATGATACACGTAATATCTTACACGATCCTCGAATTGCGCACAGTATCCCCACGATCCGAAAATCCCACTGATTGAGTGAATCGTGCCGAGATTGGCGGATCTCGACCATCCGACAGACAGGTATAAATACCAAAAGACCCCATTACTACAGGTACGGAATATCTTAGACTCTCCCTCGACTCTTCAACTTAGACCCTGATTCCTTTTACCTGACTTAGGCATCGGAGGGTCCCCCGGCTTAGCCAGGGTCTCCTTTGCTCACCTCTTGTGCAAGACCAGGGCTCATTCAAGGAGCAATACATGAAGAGGGGTGTGATCCGGATTTTGACCTCGACAACTCCCTTTATGCTTATTCCTCCACGTAAAATAACGGTTGTAAAGAAAAAATTTCTCTTTTAATCTTGTTACAAGGTAAATGTTGAAAGAAAGAAATTCTCTTACAAGATTCTTTGATCACTTTTAAGAAAAAGCCTTTTCTACAACTCTTAATTTAGGGTTGTGAAAGGGCCAGGCCTAGGTTGGATTCGGTCAGAATTTTAATTGTTTGGACTGGGTTCAAGGTCCGAACCTATTCAAAATTTTGATTTTACCAGGTCCGAGCCCGGCACATTTGATAGCCTTCTACTTATTCGCCGTCTGCCTGCAAAGGGTTATGGACGCGGATTGGGTACTACCCCACCTATCCAGAGCTCCACACATGTGGGCTCTAAGGGACCCGTCATGATGTATAGGTTTTATCCACACCTTCCATCCATTTTGCTATATTATTTTAAAGTATAAGCCCCAAAATAGGGAAACTAAGGCTCAAGTGGACCACACAATAGGGATTCAACACCCACCTTTAAAAACTTCACACGAGCCACATAAGATTCTATCAATGGTGATATTTGTGTTTTTCCTTCATCCTATGTGACATTATTAACAGGTTTGAGGGCATATAAGCATTACGCTGAGCTCTAAGAAGGTTTCAATGATTTACTTCATTAATACCACTGCTTCCTTTAATATGGTCCACTTGGGCTGCGTAATTTTTAGGCTTCTACCATACAATTGTATAGAAAAATAGGTGAATGATGCGGGTAAAAGCCATAGATCATGATGAGCACCTCAGAACCCTACCTTTGCCCATCTTGGAATCCCCATAACATATGCCCAGAACCTACATCCCGTGTGTTAAACCTGAGGTCTAAAGACCAAATCTGAAATCTGAAGCTTGAATCTGAAATCTGAAGTAAAAAAAACTTCTTTGATAATTATGGCTGAAGTCCAAAAATTAAGTACTGAATTTGAAATAATCTGTTCATTAACAAACATCTTAAATGTCTAAAATATGTTAATTTGACACATTTGCTCCTATCTCCCATTTGGAAATGTTTTACATTATAAAGAAATTATTTTTCATTATATTTAATTCAAATAAACTAAAATACGTAATAGAAAATTAAAATATCATTATTCATAGGGCCCTCAATTCCTCTTACCCGGGGAATGGTCACTTTGCCATGTAAGGTTGAGTACCATTAGCAACAAAACCTTAAAATAAGGCTCACCTTGATGTTTATATGCTATCCAAACCGTTTATAAGGTCATTCTCAATTGAATGTAGTGAAAACAACAAAAATATAACTTGATACAAAGCTTTTATGGGTATAAAAATGCTAATCCACATCCTCTTGCTGATGTGGATTAGCCACTGACAGGTTGAATAGCGAGATTCACTACCGAAGTGACATCACCAAGTTTCGTGGGACCACTATGATGTATGTGTTTTATCTACACCGTCCATCTATTTGGAGATTTAATTTTAGGGCATGAGTTAAATAATGAGGCAGATCCAACTATGCAGTTGACCCCACCACAACAAACGGTGGGGAGATTGATGCCTACGGTTGAAAACTTCCTAAGGCTCACCGTGATTTTTATTTGAAATACAACCTGCTCACAAGTTAACATAGACATGAAAAAATGGAAAAAACAAATATCAGCTTGATCAAAAGCTTTTGGGCCTATTTAAGTTTTTAATGGTGGGTGTCACTCTCCCCACCGTTCTGTGATGAGGTCCACTGGAGCTCTGGATTTGACTCATCCTTCGGATCTTTATCTCAAATTATATTTCCAAATGGATGGGTGGCGTGGATACAAAACATACATCATGGTGGGGCCACATAACTTGGTGACGTCACTTCGATAGCGAGTCTCGTTACTCAACCGAACGCGGAAACAGGTTGGCTACTCCCTTGCCACCAGCCAATGGCCGGTGGTTGGTGCTACGTGGGTCCTGCCATGATGTATGTGTTTCATTCATGTTGTCTATCTATATTTCTAGATTATTTTATGGTATGAGACCAAAAATGAGGTATATCCCAATCTCAAGTGGACTACATTATTGGAAACAGTGTTGAATGAACGTCGACCATTAAAAACTTTTTGGGGGGCCATAAAAGTTTTGGATCAAGTTGATCTTTGTTTTCTCCATTCATCTCGTCTATATGACCTAATCAACAGATTGGATATCAAATAAACGGTACATTGGGCCTTAGGAGAATTTTAACGGTGGATATCCAATCACTATTGTTTTCTTATGGTGTGGTTTACGTGAGATTTATATTCCTCTCATTTTTGGTATCAAGCCCTATAATCATCTTTTAAAATGGATGAAATACATACATCATAGTGAGCTTAGAAAAGTGCCTCTTGTTAAAAGTCTGGATGTGTATAACGCAAGGGAGAAAATCTCTCTAGCAAAGAATAATTTTGAATTAAAAAAATAATAATCACGGATTGCATTCTCTATTCCCACTCCCATCTTGGAAAATTTTCAACATAAAAGACTTATATCATGAAAAAATTTCGGCATAAAATCGTGGAGCATTTTTCTTCCTATGCATTAACAAACACCACTAAACATAGAATATTTTCAAATTTCACATTAAGTACAAAAATTTAACATTAACAATTAGGCCCTTATTCACCTTCGTGCTTATTATTCAACTACATGCATAGGGTTTTATGGTCATGTTTGTATGCCATCCAACCACCACATCAAATGAGTCCCACATTCATGACCTGATATCTTTAAAATCAAGCCTATACAATCGTTAAGTAAACCATAACGAAAATTCATCCAACAACTTCTGAATTCACAGTGGCTGATGTCATAATTAGATTGGCCTTTTTTGGGGTGTCCCACTTTCGTACTAGGAGATACTTTTGATTCTTTGAACATACCAGATTACATGCACAAAAGCACAATAGTCCACAAACAAAGTTGTACAAAAAGCTTTTTCTACTAATGTTGTAGCAGATTCAACCTCTTCCGATAAATTGCCAATCATGATTCCTTTTGGAAAAAGAGAATGTTCTTGTTCCTAAATAATTTACTAGTAATTCCTCAATGCCCTCCTCAATGCGCATGCATTAGTTATTTGATATTTCCATTACATGTGCCACACCTATCAAATGTGCAATGTCACGTGTGCAGAATGTGTTAATGTCAGCATACTCCACATGTGTCATCAATTTTCAAGCACCTGATATGTGCCATGTATGTTATTCTTAACGGCAGAAAATTCGCATGTGCCAATGTTTTAGTGCGTGCATGCATCATGTGTCCGATGATTTTTTTTGGGTGTTTAATAAGAGCCTGTTTGGATACCAACCAATAAGTAATCTTTTAACTTATATTTAATTAATAAGTTGCTTTTTAAATTAATTAAAAAAAAAATTTCAAGCATCATTGAAAAGATAACTGAGTACATGAAAGTTACTTGCTTTTGTTCTTGCTTTTTAATTTTGTGGTCTTTCACTTTTCTCGATCCCTCTTATCTCTCATGTGATGGATGTCCATCTCAAAGGAGGCCCTACATTATGGATGGTCCACATAGAAGGTAGGGCCCACATGATAGATGGTCCATATTAACATTGGCCCGCAACAAAGGTTGGTCCCTAATAATGAATGGCTCACATCCATGGCGAGCCCTAGATGATGGATGACCCATCTTGAAGGTGTTGCCCATACAATGGACATCCACATGAAAGGTGGGCTTTGAGTGATGGGTAGTGGATGTTGAAGGTGGGGCCCATACAATGGATGGTTCACATCAAAGGTTAAGCCCTAATGATGAATGACCCACATTCAAGGCGGGCCCGCATGATGACAACCCACATTGAAGGTGGGGCCCACGTGAAGGACAATCCACGTTAAAGGTGCGCCCACATGATGGGTGGTGGATATTGAAAGTGGTCCCCATGTGATGGATGACTCACATCAAGGTTGGCCCCACATAATGGATGACTTACATCAAACGTTGACTCCTAATGACGAATGACCCACATCCAAGTCAGGCCCTGCATGTTGGACAACACACATCGAAGGTGAGGCCCACATGATGGACAATCTACATTAAGGGTAAGCTCCATGTGATGGGCAATGGATATTGAAGGTGGCCGCTACATGATGAATAATTTATTTTGATGGTAAGCCCTAGATGATGGATGACCCACATCAAGTTAGGCCCATATAATGGACGGTCCACATCAAAGGTGCCAATGATGAATGACCCATATAATGGATGGCCCACACTAGGACTATTCACATTGAACGTTGAACCCCTAATGATGAATGACTCACATTCAAGGCAGGCCTCGCTTGATGGATGACCCACTTTGAAGTTGGGCCTTGCATGATGGACAATCAACATTAAAGGTGGGCCCTCAGGGATGATCTGCATCTAAAGTAGGTTCAACATAATGAATGGTCCACATCAAAGGTTGAGCCCACATGACGGACGGTGATTATTAATGGTGTACTGAGTACTTATTGTGATGTTAAAACCAAATTAAATTTTTTTTTTTCATTAATAAGTATATTATTTATTAAAAATAAAATATACTCATCTACTGAATAAGTAGAAATATAAATAAGCTACTTCAAGTATAAATAAATCATGTAAAATAAATTAGGATCCAAACACCTCTTACAATAAGTGGGGTAAAAGTTTTCAATGAAATTATCTAATATGGGGCTTTAAGGATATATTTGTTGAAGATGAAGTGTCTGGAGCAAAAGTTTTGCTGCATCCGTTCGGGCCTAAGCTTTCCATACGTGGCCCATGTATCAATGGTTAATAATAAAATGGGTAAAATGTCACAGAGTTAGCATCTTCTAACTGGAGTATGCTAAGTATGCTAAACCGAAAAATGGTCTAATGGGCAATGTTTGGAAACTAGCCATGCACATAGTTGCATTCGAACTTATCATTATTCACATCGCGTGTGTGGTCCATCCATTAGATCTAATCCAATATTCTTTTATTGTTCTGAAAAACCATGTGATCAAACGGCCCTAAACATCGGCAACTGGACCTATCTTTATTGAATTCATCAATTTCTGCCGGCCGCTGACTGGATGGTTTGGATCAGCTGTAATACTTACCCTATAACGTTTCTAGTATGGGATATTTTGAGGAATGCCACTTCCGCCGTGTGTCCAAGCAGATAACAGTCTGGATCACCGGACAACGTGTCAAGCAGATTGGACAAGGTGACCTTAACAACTGTGAATTCCACCCAGGAGGAATTATATTCGCATTTGACACGTGGCCCGCAACTTGCATAGGATCCCCTGGTTTTCAGTTCTTACCAGTGGGGCCCATAGTTAGACAATCTAGACCATCCTTCTGATGTGTCCCATCGTTGGTTTACTAGGCCTTAGAAATATCGTTGATAGACCATGCTAAATCTTTATACTTTTGGGACACAGATTGACGGTTAAGAAGAAAAATGCAGCAACAGTCAACTGAAAGGATCCAAATAGTGGTCGCTGAGACATTTGGATCTAAAAGATATTTTATAATTGCTCCATCCACGGTGGGAGAAAACAGAACAATGGTCTGGATTACGTAACCATAGGTCTCAGTTGACAGAAGTTAGAACTCGTGTATGTGGTGTAGAGATGTATTTACTCTTCCACTCGTCTATGAAATAGTGCGCTTCGCATCACCTTCCACTGCAGCTCCCATGCGGCAGAAAATGCCATTTCAAGAATCGCACTAGCCTCCCTACTAGTTACGTTTCGTATCGTACCGTACCTACTGCCGCGTGGGTCAATCTTTCATTAGATCCAACCCGTTCATCAGGTAATCTGCCTCTCTTTAAAGCTGAAAACACAGAAATCATGAGGACAAAAAATTTTAGGTAGGCCACATCATAGTATGGAACGGTCACCGTAGGTTTGTTGTAGGATCCCCCCCCCCCCCCCCCCCCCCCCCCCCAAAAAAAAAAGTTGAGGTGGGCCAAAACAATGCGTGTTGAATCAGCCTGATTTTTGGGATCAACGAAAAGTAGGGGTTGTTTCACCTGATGGACGGGCGAGATCTCATGCAATTACACCTAAGCCGCATGAAGATGCGTCTCACACATTCCACGTGGCGCGTGAGATCCGGTCCATCATATTAAAACCAGACTACTTATAAAAGATTGTACCGTCCACGTTCAAAATACGGATCTACTGATAAATGGAACCACTAATCTTTTGCATGAGGCAGATTATGTCTGGGCTTCGTCTTATTAACGGTCGAGATATCGAACACGCGCATCAGTTTGGCAAGTAGGATGCATGTGTTTCATTAATCTTCTTGGGAGACGCAAAAACTTTAGATTAAGCAGATATCCGGGCTTTGTCTTCAAACAGGTCTTTGTCACCTTGTCAACAGGTATTATGGCAAATAAACGTTACGGTGGGGCCCTAGGAAGTTTTTAACGGTGGGCGTTCAATGACCACTGTTTCCGGTGGTGTCGTCCACCTGAGATTTGGATCAGCTTCATGTTTGAGACCATGCCCTAAAATGAGCTGAAAAACTGATGGACAGCGTGGATATACAGTACATGCATCAAGGTGGGCCTCACGGCCAGCGAAATACCCGCCATCGTATTACCCTGGTAAACACTATTATCTCTGGTGTGGCCCACCTGAGATTTGGATCAGCTTCATTTCTTAAAACGTGGTCTAAAATGAGCTGCAAAAAATGATGGACGGTGTGGATATACAGAAAATATATAAAGGTGGGCCCCACGGTCAGGGAAACACCACCTGCTCCGCTCCTTGGTCGAGGCCGGATCCAATGGCGCATCCAGCACCACGTGTCTCATACGGCAGCGATGATGAATGCGCAGGGATTCGAATTAAAGATTGACGAGTGGAGTCGCGGTCGGTACGTCGAACTGGTAGGACCGTGGAATTGGAATTAAACCGAACCGACCAAACGGTCCAATTTGGTAAGGTTCGAGAGTGCACCAGTTCCAGCTCGGTTTTCAAAAATTAAAAAACTGACTACATTAGTTTGGTTCTCGGTTTAGGCTACGTAGAATCGAATTGAACTGTGAACTGATTCATAGAACCAACTATGGATTTGAACTGTGGAACGAACTAAGAATCCTTTGATTATTTTCATATTTGACTTATGATTTATAATTTACAATGTACTATTTAATTGTTTTCATAAATATATTTTTGCATACCTTATATGATATCTAAATCATTCATCAAATGAAGTACAACATGAATGGACATTAGATAAATTATAAAATAAAAAATGCAATTGGACTGGATCATAAAAAGCTCAGAACTGTGAAATCGAACTGATTTTAACCGTTCAGTTCCAGTTTCAAATATCCTATAACTATTTGGAACGGTTCAGTTTCAATTTTATCTCAGAATTAGACTGAACTGACGCATATGCACCCCTAACGGTTAGAATGTGACGCGTTTGTGTAAGTTTTTGGACGTCGACAGCCCGATCCACAACTCTAGTGGTAGACTGAGTGAAAGATACCTCATTCCAACATTGAGGTCTTGGTATCGAACTCTAGTGGGGGTGGCTAACATTGAAGTGTGAACTTACAGTGGCGGTGTACTAACAAGCTAACCAAAAAAATGTCCTTGGACGTTCCTCAGGTGGCCCAACCTGGACATTCCCTGTGAAAAATATCACGACGGTCTACTCATCAGGCGGGTCACGGTTGGTCATCTTTCCCAACCGTCCATCTTTCTCATACACCTGATCTGGTATATGGATCACCCTGAATTTCTGGTCGAGTTATGTGCATATTGGACCCCACTTGATGCATGTGCCGTATATAATGCGTGCGAAAATATGGGGTACGTGTGGCGCTAACAGTTTTATCACTCCTCTTTTCGGACGCGGATTTCCTGGAAACCCTTTATAGGAAGTTCCAACGCTGGAAAATTAGGTGGGGCCCACCGTAATGTTTTCGAGAAATTCACCCCCTCTATCAGTTCTGTGAGATCATTTTAGGTCCTAGGACTAAAAGTGAGAAGAATCCAAGACTCAACTGGGCCGCACCAAAGGAAAAGGTGGGTAGGAAAAATCCTACCGGTGAAGCCTCCGAGGGGTTGACATTGATATTTACATGCCATCCATACCGTTCATAACTTCACTCCTACTGGGATGAACTGAAAACACAAATATTATCTTGATTCAAAACTTATGTGTCCCCACGAATATTTCGATGTGTACATTCAATCCTCACATTTTCGGCTCACTTGAGTATTGGCTCCGGCTCTTTTTATTTTATTTTATTTTTTAATTTATTTTAATGTATACTAAAATTAGCTCATAAAACGGATGAATGGGGTGGATTTCTCACAAACATCACAGTGGACCCAGCTAGGTTCCGAGCACAGTAACTTACCACGAAAGGCTTTGGCAGCAAAATCCGCGTGCGTCCCGGATTGCGTGCCACCCTTGCCCGTCCCAAGCTCCGTACGGATAGTTCTGTGGGCGGGTCCACCGTGATTTATCTGTACATCTAAGCTGTCTATCCTTTTTCTCATATTATTTTAAGGCATCACAATAAAAATGAAGCAGATCCAACGGTCAAATGTACCATACTATAGACAACTCCTGCATTTAATGCAACTGACATTTTTAATGCTTTATGCATTTTAATGCAACCAAGCTTATTATTCAGTGTGATCCACTTGAGTGTTAGATTTACCTATTTTTGTGTTCCTGCCAAAGCTCTACAGATACATTACAGTGGGCTGGCCCATGAAACTGCCCGTTCGGAGCTAGGGACGGGCGGGGGTAGTACGCGGAATGGCAAGGGAAACGGATTGGCTACTCCCCCTAACACCAGCCCGGGGGCTGATGGTCGGTGCTCTGTGGGACCTACCATGATGTATTTGTTTCATCCATTCCGTTCATCCATTTTTAAAGATAATTTTAAGGCTTGATCCAAAAAATGAGAGGTATATAAATCTCAGGTAGACCACACCACATGAAAACAATAGTGATTGGGTATCCACTATTAAATTCTTTTGAAGGCCCACTGTACTGTTTATTTGACATCCAATCTGTTGATTAGGTCATACAGCCCAGATGAAGGAAAAAAAACAAAAATCAGCTTGATCAAAAAAATTTATGGGCCTCAAAAGGTTTTTAATGGCCGACGATCATTCAACACTATTTCGTGTAATGTGGTCCACTTGAGATTGGTATATATCTAATTTTTGGTCTAACATCATAAAATGATCCGTAAAAATAGATGGATTGCATGGATGAAACACATACATCATGGTGGGGCCCACAGAGCACCGACCATCAGCCATTGGCTGGTGTCAGGGGGAGTAGCCAATCCGTTCCCGATGGGAAGCACGCCTCTGTCGCATTTGCTAGCTCAAAGGTACCTTCCAAGAAATGCTAACAACCCACTTACGCTAAAGTGGAATTACGAAATGATACGCGCGGCTCGAGAGTTTTCACAAAACACACAGCTTTTAAATATGAGAAGTGGGGCCCATGGTTATAATCCGGACCAGTATCTGTCCTGTCCCACAATGGATGAACTGTGCCTAAAAAATGAACTTGACAGTATAATCTTAATCCGACTGCAGATAAACGGTTCAGAATGAGAAATATAAGAACGGTCTACATTCAACTTAAAATATCCCTTAATTTGTCACTTGGTTCTTCCAATCTATGATATTCGATATTCTAACATAGTGGAATTCAGCAGACCAACGGTCTAGATTTCATAACCACAGGCCCCAGTCGTCAGAATAGAAAACCCGTGGATACTGTGCAACTAGGTCCATGTATCATATTTCATGTAAGTTTTACCTCTGTCGCGATTGAGAATCCAGCGTATGTCTCCACCCAGTGGAGCCCACATGTTGAGTAGTTAGATGATCGGAACCGTTTATGTTGTGGAGTAAATGTTATTTAGGCCACCATAGGAACCTTACACTGCAAGGATGATTTTGCCCATCGCTATGTGTAGATGAATTTCGAACAATGAAAAGAAAATTTTGGACGGTTCGAATTCAACTATAAAAGTCAAAGGTACATCATCGATGAAACGATATTGTCTGACAATAGCGTATTTATTGTTGTAAGGAGAATGTGGACGGCTCGAGTCATCAGTCCATCTCTCATGGACGCGGATTAGGTGAGACAGGGTACCAGGGTGAGGCCCTGAACATTGGGGCCACTTCAATGTATCTATAGTATATCCATGCCGTCCATCCGTTTTACCAGCTCATTTTAGGGCATGATCCCAAAACTGAGGGAGATCTAAATCGAGTGGACGACACAGTAGGGATTGAACTCCCACAATTTAAAACTTACGGCCCACAAAAGTTTTAGATCAAGATGGTATTTGTGTTTTCTCTTCATCAAGATATGTGTGACCTTATCAACAGGTTGGATGTCAAATGAACATTGCAGTGGGCCCTAGGAAGTTTTTAACGGTGGGCGTTCAATTATCACTGTTTTCCTGTGGTGTGGTCCACTTGAGATTCGGATCTGTCTCTCTTTTAAGACCATACCCTAAAATGATTGGGCAAAACGGATGGACGGCGTGGATATACAACATAGTCATCAAGGAGGGACCTGCGGTCAGGGCCTCACGCACAAGCTGTTACCCTTGCGGCCTTGCCTCACCCAATCCAAGCTCCCATCTCATCATGTGGGCCCCAGTGGCGGCAACAAACGCTGGATCCTGAGTCGCGACAGAGGCAAAACAAACCTATAATAAGGAGGAAGAAGAGCCTCCTCTCACTTCGTACCTAATATTTCTGGAGGAGAGAGCTCTGCCTCCCTCACTCCAGTCTCTCCTCTTCCCTCCTTTCGGACCATAGAAATCCATCCAACGGCGGAGATCGATTTGGCCCATCCACGATCCGATCCTTGTTTCTCCTGCGACCACGTTCTCGACTGCGGATGGTCGTGCTTTCTCCGCTTCACAAAATATAAGAGGTTTTTATTCTACGGCCAAAACCACATTTATCCTTTTAAATTCCGCTTGTGGCCAGAATCTCAGATCCACTTCTCACTACCTATCAAGATTCTCTTTCCAAAAATTCAAAAGGAAGAAGAAAAAGAGTCTCGAGCTTTTCTCAGATCTCCATTTTCTTCAACTATTTCCCAAGACATTTAATTTGAATCGAAGCAGGAAAGAAAAAATAATAATCCTAAAATCCTATTTTTAGATTTTCTTTTTCTTTTTTTCTTTTGGGGCTTAGAATGGGAGATATATAGTGTAAGGTAATTATTAGTAGAATGATATGTAGTGTAAGGTAATTATTTGTAGAGATTTCATTTCTTGTTTCAGGGTGTGTTTGGTTGCACCAAATTTCATGAAATATAATGATATTTGGTGCAACCAAACGCACTTTTAAAGATTTGAATTTTATAGATTTGTTTTGAATTTGTGTTTTTTGTGTTGTGTTTTAGTCACAGGAAGATTTTGTAATTTCATTTTTCTCATAATTTCTGATCGTGCGTTTGGGTGTGAAGATCAGTCTAGCTTCTGGTATGGTTTCTTGCTTTAAAGATGGTGATTTTAGTTAGTTATTTATTTATTTGTCTTTTATTCTTATTAGAAGAAGAGAGGAAAACAGAGATTGAATTTAGTCAGATTTTGGATGCTGTAATTGGTTTGAGAAATGCTCATTTGATTCATGCAAGGAGAGATTGAAGAGATGAATTGCTACACATGTGGCAATGTGGGACATGTGGTTGTATGGGCCGTCTCCCAAAAGCTAGGCTGGCCCACTTATCAGTTGGATCACACGTGTTAATTCAATATAGACTGTTGGTGATTTTTCTTTCAGATTATGTACTTGTATGAATGTGGACCGTCTGATTCATAGATTCTCTGATTAATGCTAGGGAAATGTTCACTGTCTGTTCCACATAACAAGTGGCGTGGATCTAGTACAATTTGTAATATGCTGGCCCTTTGATGAGTAGATTTGTCCGATTTATGAGTCAGGGCATGTTTGTTGTAGGGGTCATGTAATGATTGGCCCGGATCTCATTCACTTGAAATATATTGGCATGCGTTTGTCACGATTCACCTCTTCGATCTTTCTTTAACGCAAATCACGCCAGTATTTGGCAAGGGTTTGGAGAAATGAAGTTTGCTAGAGTATGACTTATGAACCCTACTATCCCTGTGCTGTGGTCGAAAAAAAAAAAAATGTGGCCCCCACGGCACCCATTCCAGCCTGGCATACATGGTGGGACTCACCTAATGAAAAGCCTGGGTCTTACAGACATGTTCTACATTGGGATGTGTCTGTAGACGCATAGTTTAATAGAGTTTTTATTTTTATTTTTCCTGCACAAAATTAAGAATACGTTGTTCTTTCACATGGTTTAACAGAAAATTTTCTTTTTGTAGTGGATCATCATTGAATGGTTTATGTTGGAAAACAATGTTAAGAATATTGAAGAGCTCATCTGTATTTTCAGTGAGGCGTTGTTTTTTTGTTTGTTGAGTGTGCTAATTGAGATTTGTGGTGGGTTTGTATGCTCAGTTGCTCACTTGAACTGAATTGTAACAAGCCAGTGGAACAAAGAAGAATTAACCAGTGTGTGTGATACCATTGAACTCCCATTGCCTACCAAATTCTCACTTGCAATCAAGGTATTAAAAAATGGTTACGTAACAGCCATTACATAATGATAACAGTTCGAGCTGTTACACATTATGGGGCCGTGATGGCCCATTCTGAAAAACTGGATTGTAACACCATTGCTCCATATATAAGGCCCCCTTTTGGGGGGCTGTTTTGCAATTTTTTGTCATTTCCCCTCAACTTATTTTTATTTTTGTTCTTTTCTCATTCTTGGGATTATTTTTAACCAATTTTCAACTATATTTGTGCAATTCTTGAAGATTAAAACACAAGATTTAAGCCATCTTCGAAGATTGATGATCTAAAGAACAAATTTGGAAAAAATAAAAAAAGGTATTTTTTTATTTTATTTTTATTTTTAAATATTGCTAAAATTTATTGATTCAATAGTGTATTACTAAATCTACCAAATCTTTCTACATTTGTGTTCGATTTGGTCGTTTTCATGTAATTTTTATTTTTTCAAATGGGCCAGACTAGATTTTTGTTTTGTTTGTAAATTTCCTCCAAATTTAGTTTTAATTTTTAATTCAAATATCTTGAGGGAAATGGTGTCAATTGGCTAGAGATATACGTTAGTGAGATGAGTTCCACATATTGCATAAATATCGGGCCATTTTGGAGGCATTTGAGTGATCCTAAATCAGCTATATTGGGATTGTTTGTGGTAAAATGGTTATATAAATATAGATATATAATTATGCCATCATTAGATTTATGCTCATATAATCTTATGAATATTGAATCATTCACATTAAATATTTAGAAAATTAAATATAGGAGTTTTAAGGTCAGTTTAAGCTTCTCAAGTTAATAAAATCATCAGGTAGCCGGTGACAACATTCTTACCAAAGCGTGGCCCTTTACACTATCATAAACATGTTCAAAACAAAAAGTAATGCATATTTGAAATCCTTCTTTTTAATTTTATTTTTTTTAAGGAATTCTTTAAAAAAAATCGACCATTACGGCCCATAATGTAACAGTTAAATAGCTGGCTTGGTTGCAATGCCATGAGTTTCAAGATGGCATCTGGTCTCTCATTTCCACTTCATTCAATTGAATTATTGCAATTCAATTACCAATCAAGAAGAAAAATAATTATTGCAATTCAATTCAATTGGCCATCCAAACATGGCCACACCTTAGCTGTTCAAAAGAACTGTTGTCTGCTTTTTGTTGTTGTTGTAAAACAAGTCGAGTGATCATGCATGAGAGGCTACCTGTTTTCATGAAATAATAGAATTCCTTACTGTTTGCTCTCAATTTCAGAACTTTGTTGAAAACTGTCCTGATTCTGGAATTTTTTTTTTTTTTTTTTTTTTTTTTAAATGTAATGCTGCCTTGTCCTTTTTAATAAATTGTTTAAATGTAATGCTGCCTTGTCCTTTTTTAATAAATTGTTTAAATGTAATGCTGCCTTGTCCATTGGAGGACAGCTTATGCGATAGCTAGCACTACTCACAAGTTGTAGACCAGATTGAAAAACAAGAGTAATTCTGTTCTACAGATGGGAGAAGTAGCAAAGGACTTAACTGCTGGGACCGTTGGAGGGGCTGCACAGTTGATATGTGGGCACCCCTTCGACACTATCAAGGTCAAGCTCCAAAGCCAGCCTGCCCCACTCCCTGGCCAACTTCCCAAGTACTCAGGTGCCATGGATGCCGTTAAGCAGACAATTGCAGCAGAAGGCCCGGGGGGCTTGTATAAAGGGATGGGAGCTCCACTTGCCACTGTGGCAGCCTTCAATGCAGTCCTCTTCACTGTGAGGGGGCAGATGGAGGCATTTTTGAGGACTCAACCCGGAGCTCCACTTTCAGTCAACCAGCAGGTGGTCTGTGGAGCAGGTGCTGGAGTTGCTGTTTCCTTTCTAGCGTGTCCAACTGAGTTGATCAAGTGCAGGTCAGTGTCACTGAACTATCCCTTTTCAATGTCTAATGTTTTGTTTGGAAAACTCGGCAAATGCTCTTTTCAGTTTTCATTATCAAGAAATCTGGAATTTCCATATTTTCTTTAAATTATATTTTTTCTATTATCATTGGTTTTGAACAATAATCTTAGATTCTAATTTGTTCGTTTGTTTGTTTCTTTTCTTTCCTGGTTTAACATGGTGAAATCACAGGTTACAGGCCCAGAGTGCTTTGGCAGACTCCGCTGCATCTGCTGGCGTGGTAAAATATAGTGGGCCAATGGATGTGGCCAAGCATGTTCTCAAGTCGGAAGGGGGTGCGAGGGGACTCTTCAAAGGCCTGGTTCCAACATTAGCACGTGAAGTCCCTGGAAACGCTGCGATGTTTGGTGTATATGAAGCCCTCAAGCAGTACTTTGCTGGAGGACCTGACACTTCAAGGCTGGGCAGGGGTTCTTTGATTGTTGCTGGAGGCTTGGCTGGAGGCTCCTTCTGGATCTCAGTCTACCCTACTGATGTCATTAAGAGTGTGATTCAGGTTGATGACTACAGGAACCCAAAGTATTCTGGCTCAATCGATGCCTTCAAGAAGATCTTAGCATCGGAGGGTGTCAAGGGTCTCTACAAAGGGTTTGGGCCCGCCATGGCCCGAAGTGTTCCAGCAAATGCAGCCTGTTTTTTGGCATATGAGGTGACAAGGTCTAGTTTAGGTTGAACTGCGTCAAATTCCATTTCCGATTTTTTTCTCCCCCTGATGTGTTCATCAAGTTTCCTCATTGTTGCTTTTCAAAAGCTAAGCATGTTATGATTACTGTTACCAGCTTTGAAACATGCACCTGGTTGTTTTTCCATTACCTTGATGCTCTAAGTATGTACCTTTGTAGCAAAATGTATTAGGAATGTCAAACCCAGTCATGAGATTAGGAGCATGTACCTAGTGGTGAAGAGATTGGCCAAATGGGCATATGCACGGGCATTTTGGGGATATTGGAATATCGGGAACGGGCTCCAGATGGGCTCTTCACCAATCATAAGTGTGACTTGGTGGTTTTTCCTAGCATTTCTCATATGCCACTTTGGCCTCTCTGATGATAGTCTTATTAGGTGTCCATGAAAATAATATAATCTTATTAACAACTAGGTCTGCAACTGACCCAAGTTGGGTCGAGTTGTCAAGGTCCTCGGGTTGGAAAATTCCAGCCTAATTTGATATCAGGTTGGGTTTGGGTTGAGTTGGGGTCAGGTTAGTTCGGGTTGGAAATAACCACATGTATTTGCGTCAGGCTGGGTTGGGTCAAGTATAGAGGAATTTGGGTTGGGTCCTCTTGAGGTTGGGTTGGGATTGGGTTGAGCCTCAACCAGATTGAACTCGCTGTGTTGCACCCCAATAAAGAACCTCACTGCATCGGAGGTGCTTTTCCGATGGATTTAGGCAATATTTGTTCTTTCAAAATATCAGTTGAATGGGACATAATGGCGACAATCCAGTGCACAACCTTTTAAGTAGCAAAAGGTAGACAATGGATGCGCCCACAACCCACCCCCAACCTTCCATTCGGGACTTGTATCATGATCTGAACTGCGTATTTGATGGGCTTCATTTACATGCCGCATGTGGTAAAAACGTACATGGATTAGATAGCCTTAACTGACCTATTCGTGGGCTGCAACTTCTTTGGCTGCTTGTTTGATAGTAAGCAACCATACTGTTAGCATTGCCAGTCCGTGCCTGGCCCGGCTAAGTTTGCCATGTCTTAGTTATCAGGGAGGAGGAAAGGCGACAGTACTCATGTCTGATTGATGATTTTCTCCCTAGAACATGTACCAACATGACAGGCATATGCATGTGCAGGCTCTGGGCCATTAATCAGGTGGGTCTAGCTCTGAACATGGTGTGGCCCAAACATTGGACTCATCCAAATCGTCAGGTAGGCAACGTGTGTGTTGAATATGGAATGCTGGTTATGTAGTTTTATAACAATCTCTTATGCTTGTATCTGTGTCACCCATGGCCCACCTAATGCGTAGAGAGGCCCGATTTTGGGCCATGGCATGTGAATCCTGCATGATGAATGGTCAGATCTCACTCTAGTCTTTTATGTGTCCTTTACCTCTGTAGTTTCCAATGCTTCTGAACATATAGTTGTGGGGGCTAATATTTCATTTGAATGTGCAAAGATGTGTGATGTATAGTGCTCATACATTCAGTTCCCTTCGAATATATCTGGAAAATCAGCACTGAAACACTTGTGCGAAAATCAAATTTTATGTTGATGGATAGTAAGATTTTAATGGTGGTTGACATTCCTCTTAGAGGCCAAGATCCCACAAAAGAGTTCTAAAGTAAGGAGAATAAAGAAAATAAAAATTCCAAGTAAAATCTTAAAAATGAAAGCCTAGCTAGCCTTTCCTCCAATTTGGATTTGTAGAATGCTTGGGAAAGGAAACGGTGTTTCTCTGAAACCTCATTTTCAGGGTGAGAAACTTTATTTTCAGGAAACTGTGGGAAAGGAAGCATTATTTTCCTTGTTTGTTTGTTTGTTTTTTTGTTTGTTTGTTTGTTTGTTTGTTTGTTTGTTTGTTTTTCCCAAACAAGGTTTCTTGGAAAATTGGAGCCTATTTCCAGATTCAATGTTTGAAAAACAATATCTTTATAAACTTTTCCTGGTAGCTAGTGACATGTGCCACATTGACACATTTGGGGCACTTGAAGTTGGATGGTGGCACATGTGAGGCATTGGCTCATGTGGGTTTAACTTGTGACAAATCCATTTTTATTTCCATCATGGGAAAATGCCTTTCTCAGGAGAGGTGGAAACATAAATTTCCTTATTGTTCAGGAAAATGAGGAAGTGGAAACCGCATTTCATGGGAAAGGACATTTCCTTTTCTTTCACGAATTCAAACAAGCCCAGAGAGAATAAGTAGTCATCCCAAAACCATATGCTGACTTAATTTTCTGGTGCCATGAAAGCAAAGGCCTTCTGATAGAGAATTAATACACCATTGTCTTAGATAAATGAATCGCTCTTCAAACATAAGAACTCTGTATCTCTTACGTATGAAACTGTTGTAAAACATTTCTTGCAGAAGGGAGAGATGCCTTCTAATGAAAACAATTATGATAAATGACACTGCGATAGTAAAGCATCTGTGCTTACAACAGGATATGCCCCTTGGACGTAGGGGAAGACATGAGGGTGAGTACATCAAAGACAGCGGCCATGGAACTCAACGCAGCCTTCAAGACCTCTTGCGAACAACCCGGTTTCACCATCGTTTTCACCTGTACCACACACACACATGGGACACATTAAAAAGAAAAAAAAAAAAAAAAAAGAAGAAAGAAAAAAAGAAGAAGAGAGAGAACAGAACAGAAAAGAAAATAACCAAGTGTTCTTTTGGTTCAAGCCTGGTTCAATGGTAGACAGGGTGCGTTGAAATGCTGAGGTCTCAGATTTGACCCAGCCAGCTTAGCTATCAGAAAAAGGTGCGGCGGAACTCTGCAAATGGGTCTATCAACACGTCTTTAAATAGTGTTGACAATCCACTATACACATGGTATACATGTAGCATAGCCTGGAAATCAGACGGACTAGATGATCCTTGCCATCTCACTTTGCCTTCTGAATTTATCTTCTGACCATTAACTTCTAACTACCCCCATCTGATAGCCCTCAATTAGACAATTGGATTGTTATATCAGTGCGACCTTTAAGTTATGCTTCATCCACAATGGGGCCCACAATTTGGATGGTTTGGATTGATGTCCATATATTCTTCTGGTCCAGTGGATGTGTTACCATCATATAACATGTTATTGAAACCACACTCCAGATTCTAGCCCTTGGTTAAGGTGATGCACTCCTAAACAAATATGGTAGTAAAAACTAGAAGCCGCAGAACACATTCACATTTGAAGTTTACCAGCCCTTTGCATTCTGCAAGTTCTCAGATTAAACAAAAAGTAAAAAGAAGTGGGAAACAGAGTGCAAGGAATAGAATTTGGTTGCTGAATGTATGCATACCTTGTCAAGGTAAGCTTGCAATTCCTTTATCCTTCCCATGTAGTCCTGGTCCTCTACACATAGACTTATGGTCTTGCTCTCTGAATCGGGTCCTTCGAACTGAATAGGCCCCGGATTCCGGTAAATATCATTCATCAAGAGTTTTTCGGCATTACTAAGCAGGAATCTGTGAGCACCTCTAACTGAATAAATGTTTTTGGAAATGTGTGAAATGACAATCAAAATTTACCAAAGTTTCAAATTAGTTATCAGATAAATCTGGAGGAGATTTATTTTGAAGAGGATCTTCGCAGTACAGCTGCAAGATCTGGGCTTTTCATCAGGTGGTCGGACCACCATGAACAGGCCAGTCCCTTCATCAGGTGGGTGGCACATTGATGAGAAAATGGATGGTTACAAAAAAAGAAGAAGAAGAAGAAGAAGAAGAAGAAGAAAGATTGAAGATGAGCATGCACCATGGCCCCTCCTGAAGAATGGACCAGCCTGATTTTTGGGGGTTGTTCATTGTGGGCCCAACCTGATGAATTTTCTGACATGTGCCAATCCTCTTCATGTCAATCTCCTTAGCAGGGCTGTGATTGCTCTTCTCATCTTTGTTGGTGGTTCTGGTTCACTCCACAGTTTGTGATCCATAGTACTGATTCACTGTTTGGTAAGCTCTAACATGCAAGCCAAAGAATGTTAATACATGCTCTTCTGCTAGTTGAGAGTATTTTTTAGCACCTTTTCTCTGTATTGTTAGCTCAAGAGTAACATAGTATAAAGTAATCTAATTCTTATCTATGTTCCTTTGGTAGGAAGAGATGGTAATTCTCTACGTCTACCATTCCGTTTATTTATATTGCACCTTGTGTCATTCATCGAAATTGTGTGAATAACAAGGTTTCTACCTCCATTGTTGAATAAGGTTGTGTTTGGATGCACGAGTGAATTGGATTACGAACATCTGGTTTAGTCAAAAGTAAATGACAGAAATTGAAAATACTTCCTAGTACTCGTAATGAGGCAGTCAGTAGCCCTCAAAAGGTGTAGCTTCATTCCTTTCAAGTCTAATTTGAAAGAAACATAATTGCAATAAGAATGCCAAGGAAATCAGAATTTGGTTGGTTTACACTTTTTTTTCAACTAATAATTGCAATTCAGTTCAGTAATGCATCCAAACGCACCCTAAATATGCAACAACCCGTCATACTGTATTGAAGAGTAATTTTGGAACAAATGAATATTAGGGAACTTTCAAGACTTAAACAGTAAGTTTTGGAAAGACTAAAAATGAAATGCTTACTGGTATGGTTTTCCTTTCAAATCGACAGCAGCCGGATGAATAGATGGTTGTCCAATTGGGGAGACCCCAGGACCATGCAGCAACCGATTAACCGTCATCATTGCCTGCCATAAACAATTGCATGTAAATCTGTTGTTAGAACAAAAGGCATGGCCATTGGACGTCTTATAACAAAGCTGATGCATCTTGATTTTCACTAATATTAGTAAATAACGGATAAATTGCACAATATTTTCATAATATCTTAATTTATACCTATTTTTCATATTGTCGGATTACACCGATTTTTCTGTAATGATGAAAGAATACATCCGAACTCCAAAACTCTTCTTTTTTATGTTTGAATAAGATGGTTACAAAAATGGTGCATTTTGGAAAGCAGAAAAAAAAATCTTTAAAAAAAAATAATAAATAAATAAAAGTGGAAAGCATAAAAAAGAAAAAATAATAATTAAGGGTCTAAGTTGATATATGCAAGGATGATTTTTTCCACATAGGGTACTCCATAAGAGAACCAAAATCATGTGGGTCTTCTACTTAGAGAACATTTGAAATTAAATGTTGTTTAGGTTTAAGAACACTCAGTCTCATGAAATGTTTTTCTCTGTAAATCACACTGGTACTGCACTAGATAATTTTCAAGACAAGCAGAAATAAAACATTAGATAAATAACCGTCAATGGAGCACCACCACAGCGCCAGTTAGAGACATGTTGTTTGAGGTTTGTCACTGTAGCCATGTAACCATTACATCCAGCTGCTAAAAGATGATAAGAAACATGGCCGAGAACCTGCATGTAGTTTATATTAGAAAAAAAACTTGATTTCTAACTATGAATGTAAAATCGAATGATGGTTAAAAGCCTTACATAGGCATAATCGCAGTCGAACTTAGATGGGAGTGATCCCCGAGCTTGATACCCGAAGAAATGGCAAATAGAATTGAATTTCTTCCCTTTATATGTGCCTTTCTTCTGTAAATTTGACCATTAGCAAACCCAAGACTAACGAAAGAATTTATCAAAATTACCAAGAATCGGAAGTAGAGAGGAAGTAATGATTAATCAATCCACATCATCTACAGAAAACAGATTTTCGACATCATTTGTAGGCCATTTCAGAATCCTCTCAATTATTTTGGTAGTTCTATTACCGTGGTATTTTAACTAAGAAATAGGGAAATGGCAATTTAGGAGGCTATTCACTGCAAAATTTCCAGCACGGAATATGTGTGCGAGATCGGGGAAACTCATCAGATGGGTCATTGTCGTCCTCTAAGCTTATCCCTATTAATTGGATTAGCTACATGAAATCCTATTCCACCATTCCATTCTATCAAGGGCCAGACCTTCTGATGTAGGACAATTAACCACTTGCTCTAAAAGCTCGAACTGATAGAGCATGGCGAATTAATCCCTTTATCTTATAGCCCAGGGCCCACATCCATGGGTTTCCTCGGCCGAACCCTCCTTGTCGGCCCCAAATCACATGAGCCACCTGCCTCACACGGGCCACTCACCCCAAGTGTGCCCCTGCATCCCACATGCCACCCACTAGATGATGGACATGTTCATGGTGGGGCCCACCTGATAGTTGCCTGAACCATGCACAGGCATGCCATGCTGCCACATGTCATGAATTGCCTCTTTGATCTCTCTCGACTCCAACTGTTATCAAACTTATCTTGGAAATATATTCAGGTAGATGTAAATAAGCACATTAATACATGTATATTAACATGCTAGATACGAAATCAAAATATTGACCTACTTAATCAGGCATGGCATTTTTATTTTTATTTTTTGTGAAAAAGAAGTTGCTCCATGACTTGATAACTTCCGACTTACCAATCGCATGTCCATCCCTGTCTCCACTAGTTGAGCCAAAAGCTTCTCAGTTTCGATCTGCAGTTATAAAAGAAATATGGAAATCATATTGGTTTCGCAATGAAAAGAAAAGAAAGAAAACAAAAACTACAAGCATCTTTCCAATCATATATACCTGAGACAACTGTGCAGAGTTGTCTGATTCGGGCAAAAGAAGAAGCTGCATCATAAAGTTTGCACCATAAGACTAACATCTAATTCAGCATGAAGAAACATGGTCCGTAGTACTAAGAATGGAAATATTGGCCAAGAAATTGTTATGGTTGAGGAGAAAACAGATTTTTTTAGGACATGATGAATTTTTTTCAATGTTCTAAGGGAGAGAAGTGGAATCACAACGCCTTTTACTTCTGAGAAATAATTTCTATGAGATTATATATGTACTTAAAAAGAATTACGTTTGCAAGAAGAAGATCACATTTGGAATCAGCATACATCAATTGGCAGTAAAACTAAGGTTACAGGTGGGAACCATCTTTTGAGGGGTGATTGAAAGAAAAATGTTTTTGTTTTTGGCCCGACAATAGTACAGGTAGGGACCATCTTTTGGTAACCTAAGCCATTGATCTGGGGCCCATCAGTGACGAGGCATTACCTACCATCTCTCCTTTCGGATTATCCTAGCCATCCAAATATTTAACAGGCACCCAATTGGATGGGTATTTCCCTTCCACTGCTGGGAAACCCGGAAGAGGAAAGAATGTGTAGAATAGTTCATTTAAAGTGTTGATTACCTGCTTCTTGATGAATGGTGGCAAGAACTCGAACAAAGCAGAAGCCCAAGGTGACAATTGTGCCAAAATTTTGTCCATGGGAACTCCTTTCTTTTGAAGACCATGTATTTCCTGGTGAGTCACCTTTCACACTCAGAGAAACTAAATAGAAAAGAAGACTATTTATCTGCTCGTGATTCACAAGAAACAGATTAATTTTTATTGTCATTAGTTTATCCTACTTAATCTCCGTAAAAAATATGCTCATCTCCAAACACTGCATATGCCTGCATGAGATCATATATTTCACAGACACGAATACAAGAACTGATAAAAAAAAAAAAAACAGATAAGAGGTTTGTGTAGCTTGTACATGTAGGACTTCCAACCCATGTATCTGGTGGGACCCACTGCCTAGATGGTTTGGCCAAAAATTCAGGCTATTCAACTACAAGGTACTCTACAAATGTATGAAAACAACCAGTTTTTGTACATGTTTGGCCAGCATGATATGCAAACAGCCTGAGATTTTGGCCAAGATCTACACATGATGTGTCTCAAATGGTACATCTCTGTGTCATTCACACATGCCTGGTTGGCACATGTCCATCTGTAGAAGTGCATGGGGCTATCAAGCCTTGAATAGATAAACAGTTAGTAAGCTTTTGAAAATACACTTGAGTTACCTGCAACAGTGCATGTACTTCAGGTATACTTTCGATGAGGCCCTCGGGTAAAAGGATCACTCCATGGTATTTGTCTAACATGACAAAAACAAAAGAAAAGAAAAGAAAAGAAAAAAAGAAAAGAAAAAGAGAGTGTTAAATATGATGAGAATGTAAGTCCCAAAAATCCATTGATGTCATAGCAATATTTCCTGTATAAACACAGAAAAACCAACCTTGTTCCGCCCTTGCTTGAACTGCATCGCAGATCTGTTTTGTTATATCAAAGAGACTGAGCTTTGAGGAGGAAACCTCCTCACTGAGGATGACCTGACCAGACAATGCACAAGAGCAAGTTTCTTACCTGTAAAATCATATACGAATCACAAAAATCAAGCATTCAACAACAGGAACTAACCATATTTGGATTGGATTGGAGTGCGCATTCCAAAGTAACATGAGATGCCTTCCTTCCCATGAGCCGGATGAAATAATAATACTGGAAGAGAGAATGAGAGAAATCGGTATGCATATATGAAACCAATGAAGTGAGATAACCTGAACTGAACTGAGTGAATGCACTCAGGCTGTCTTTGGGTGCATTATCAGATTGAATTGCAATCATTAGTCCAATAAAGTGAGCACAACCAAACTGTTGTTTCCTTGGCATAGTGAAGAACTTGGGTCTGATACTTTCAAGTTGGAATTTTCTTTTTGAAAAAAAAAAAAAAGGAACTGCAATTTGAGGGGCCAAGTCTCATTATGAATACTAGTAGGAAACATTGTAAACATTTGTTATTGTCATTTCCTCTTTTATTAAACTGAGTGTTTACAATTCTTGTCACTTATGCATCCCAATGCAGCCTAGAAAGAAAGAGAAATTTTTTAGTTACCAAACAACGATGGGTTACGACCATTTTGAAGGAAATGTCTGATTGTACCTTTTCTGCAGAGAGCGCATCTGTGCATAGATTGCTGATAAGTTGCGCATTTACCTGACAACAGAACAGAAGCACAAAATCTAATGGTCATGCTTTTTCATTTTCAGCCATAGAGAGGACTAATGTGACTAGTCTATTGATGTCAAGACGGTGCAATTCCATGAGAAGTATAGAAAGACACGTTTCATAGATAGTGTGCATGCTCATTTTGTTATAGAGCCATCTTCCAAGCCTGATTTGGAAGCAAGGTAGGAAAATGAGTGGAGATGATCACCAATGTACCTTGCAAATCGTATCAAATCCAACATTTGCTTCAACGAACTGGTTCTTCAAATCCCCATATAAGGTAACAGGAACACCAACCACCTACAAGACCAGAGGAGGAAATTTACATTGTCCGATAGCAAGTTGACTCAGTTTCGTGGAGAACATGGTTAAACAATTCAGATTGACTCGTTCGGTCCTCAGTCCAGTCACAACTCGACTTAGTCGGGGCTGAATCAGCTCGACTTCCCCAATTCAGGGGTGACTCAAAGGGACGAGTCTTAAAACCATGGTGGAAAGTGACATGAGTTCCCAACCACCTCAATAATTGCCCCCCTCCGCACACACACACACACACACGTGTGCGAAGCATACATCAATCCTGATCGAGTCAGAACAAGTCACGCCAGCTTCTGTCAGGAACACTCCAAAAGATTGTGATCATTATTCACTGTATAGATGATTTGAGTTTTTTTTTTTTTTTTGTCTCAGAGTTCACAAAAAAGCAAGGTTCTTCGAAACATAAAAATACCTAAGGCATCATGCTAAACTAAAAGAATAAAGCACCTTAGTTTGGCATTTTGCTTCGGAGAATGTCTCAGCGAGCTGAGCTGCATCAGTGTTGGATGTGACACCTTTGTGAAAAGAAATAGAATGTGAGAAAACAGGTAGAAATATCAATCAATTGATATTAGTTAAGCTAGGATTTACCTCCTATAATCACAAGCCCATCTAGCTTCAATGCTTGGCATGTCGCTAATGCAGCATTCACTTGTTCCGTTGTCCTTATCTGATCCTTTGTTCTCCCCAGCATATCATAACCACCTTAGCAAGAGATGCAAAATTCAATCCAAGTTCAAGTTCGCTTGAAATGATTGACAAATGTACGGCTGAGTTTGTGGGCAAGAACTCGTTAACATTATCACATACAAAGAACAAAATATGAAGTAGGCTACTTAATGCAGGAGCATTTTCACACCGGGCTCGAGTGGGGTAGCCTGTGGGATGCGGGGACACACTCAGGGTGGGCGGCCCATGTGAAGCGGTACCCACGTGATTTGGGGCCCACGACGGGGGTTTGGCTGAGGTCCTAACCCATGAGATGTGGGGCCTGGGCTATGAGATAAAGGGATTGATTCGCCATGCTCTATCAGTTCGAGCTTTAAGAGTAAATGGTTAATTGTCCTGCATTAAAGTGGTATCAGAGTAGAAGGTTTCGTGTTCGAGACTCCTCACTGGGGGTGATTAATGCAGGAGGATTTTCACACTGAGCTCGAGTGGGGTAGCCTGTGGGATGCGGGGACACACTCGGGGTGGGCGGCCTGTGTGAGGTGGGCCCTACTTGTGCTGGGTTGCAGGTTGGGTCCTCTTGAGGTTTAGTCGGTCTTGGGTTGACCCTCGACCCAACCCAACCAGCCCGAGTTGCACCCTTAATCCAAGCCAGATTATAGGTGCAATCTTGTTCAATAGAAGACAGAAATCCCTCATTTGTTTGCTTCTCTTTTTCTTAACCATCCATTTTCAAGCTAGGTTAATGAAGTAGATGTCTTGGACAATTGAAAAGGCTGATCCCAAAAGTCATGCAATTTTACAATCCTAGCATTCTGACGGATGCTATTTTTGTCCATTGAATGCAGACAACTACTCATTCTTTTGCTCAACTTGGTCTTAACAATCAAATCTGAAAGCTTACATAATCCAATTGGTTCAGTTTTTGAGCTATATCGCCATCATGCAATGAACTGCTTGATCAATGTGATTCCATCTTCAGAAGAAGTGTGCCAAGTGTATGGAGGAAATTATAAGAAGTTGGCAGCCATGTGAATCACCCTTTCCTGACCAGTATCCAAAATGCCAACGTGCAAATGGATAACATAGAACATCATCATCATCATAGCCTTGTCCCAGTAATTTGGTCTTGGCTTGTATGTCTTGTGATTTCTAGGCAAGAATTCAACAATCAGCTGCCTGTTTGTCATCAACCCTTCTTTACCAGGAATGTCTCATGCGAATCTATAGGTGGAAAATATTGAAGTGAACATTCTTTGTTTTCGTGACATTTTTTAAAAAAGAATTTGACTTTATATAGGAGGCATCCTTGAAGTTATTTGGCCACAAAAGAACTTTTTTTTTTTTAACACACGCACACACACACCCCACACACTCACGCTGGTGGAATTTCACCACCTATGGGTACTCGAACGCTTGACCGGGAGTTGAAACTCCTGAGAGTCTACCACCCGAGCAAGAGTAAGGACCCTGGCCACAAAAGTACATCATTTCAACATGAAAGGAGCAAAATGCCTCTGCAGTTCCATGGTTCTTTAACATGAGACAGATTCCTTATTTCTCGTGTTTTAGTCCTATCTATCACCTTTCTTCCTTTAGATGGTAGTGCGCATCTAAAGCATTTAAGATAGTATGAATTGTGGTGAACAGCTCAAATAAATTCAAATAAATGGCATGGAAAAGAAAAGTTTGGAAATATACCCTGATTGCGATAAGTCAATACAATATCCTTTGTGATCTCTACGGTTTTTTGCGCAAATAGACCTTCAGTTCCCCCTGTTTTCAGGAGGATGCATATATCATCAAAATAAGGACTCTAGACTAGGAGAGATAAATGGAACTGAAATGGAAGGATATCATTCATCTACGCCTGGTGTGTTAACATATGGAACTTTTCTTTCATCAATTTGATAAAATGAAATTCAATGGAGCATATCATAGCCAATCATGGAAGAACCTTAGTGAAAGTGCCTATTAGTTACTTGTTTGTATTTGGACAAGCTGAAAGGTTGTTTTACTTGAAAAACATATTGGAAAACAAGAGAAGTGCTTCGGCACATGAATAAAGTTGTGCAAGAACTGCAGCTTGGAACCATATCCATCAAAAAAGGAAACACTCACCGCAAAATCCTATCAAAGTGCTTTTGGGATTGTAAGACTTGATGGCATCATAAAGCCCACAGACGACATTATGTCCTCCCGGCGACTGGCGCCCACAAAACAGAACCCCAACCCTAGAAATAGCCATTTGGTCATGAAGGTGCTAGCTACAAGATTGACTAAATAACATGAATTAACAGATCTAACATGTGATACAAGAGATCGGGGACACCAATCAACAGAAAAAGTGGCAGCTTGCGGCCGTATGGTAAGGCAAGAGGCCCGCCACTATCAAAGAAGCAACAAGATCTATGTAGGATGCAGCAATATGAATATTAGAGCATGTCTGTCTGCAGCACTGACTTGAATTTTAGTCTAAGGGAGTGAAATAACCAAATTGAGATTTTTGCGATTACATTTGTTTCAAGATGGACTCGAAAGAAATGTAACTTCAATGTGAATGCTACTTCCATGTCATGAACACTGGATCAATGTTTTTAAGTATTGATGATATCGGCCTATATATCCCATGATATCTTGTATCCCACCTGTGCGATATGAAACGCACAAGTAGCGGGATATATCCCACATGTTAGATTTGGTGAGCATTTTCAATTTTCGATCATTTTTTCTTCTTCTGTAAATCATGTTAAATCAGTGTCAAATTATTACAAATCCATGATTTCTCATGTTTTGCATGAAAAATCATGGATTGAGAACTTCAATTTTGAGATTTGGAGGAGATGGTCTAAGTTGCGAAAAATTTTAAAATTTTTTTTTTTTAAAAAAATAAACCAATTTCTAACAAGTCGGTTGCAATCTAGAGTCCAAACATAAAATCAAATATGTATGTAACTTGATCTAGTGATTCTTCTTTTGCTTTTGAATGTATTGCTAGTGTTTCCACACGTCTTCTTACATGTATAAATTATATGAAGACTTTGAATATACTTGCATCAATTCAGTTAGACAGTGCATAGATTAGGACCCCATACAAAGAAAACCTATTATGTATACTTGTTTTTTGTAATGTTTTGATTTATAAGTGTGTATTGATGTCTTTTTTAACCATCACTGAAATTTCATTGAAAAATTCAACCAATTTCCCAATGTTTCCCCATGTTTCTAACAACAACAATACATTACATGATATAACCGATATATCCCATATGATAACCGATACGTATCCATATCCCAAAGGTGCAATATGCAACACAATACCGATATTTCGAACACTGCACTAGATAACATTACTTGCTTGGGTCATTTCCTCTTGATTAAACCGAATGTTTGCAATTTGATTCAGCTACACATCCAAACACACCTTTAGTGTATGAATGTGATCGTAATGTCTTACCTTGTACGAATGTGATTGTAATATGTCGTCTTTGATTCTTGTAACAGCTCAACCATGGAATAACATCAGCAGTTAGACGATACTTCATATTCATTGATCATATAGATTGGAAATGCTATTTATGCAGATCCAACTATCTGATTAAAATAAACAGACCTTCATAAAAAGTGCCCAAGAGAGGTTGCCATTCAAGCACCTTGGTTTCCTTTTCTTCATGATTATGAATATGGAGTTGGAAGCAATGATGCATTCATGAGGAACTTTGGCTCCTGATCATTGGCACAGGTAGAGTCCATGCATTTGAGGTTGATGCAAGCAAACAACCACACAAGCTGGTTGATCAAAGATCTGATGAATTCAACCATTCAGATTGTCTTAACCAGTGATTTGGACCAGATCATGGTCTGATGATAATCTGATAGTATCAACGGTCGGATTACATTATGGATCTGATGGGATCAATTGGATGGCTCTCATATTCGTAACATTTATATTTTGCAGGGTTAAGTCTAGTCATGGATTATTTAATAATTTTCCTTTTTGTGTTTTTTGTCGCTCTTTTGGTGGGCCACTTTTTGTGCATCAAATGGTTTTAGAATGACATGAAATTGGTCACAGTTGATATCCTATGGAATTAGATTCAAACGACCAGAAGATCATACAATTTTAATATCGTCTGAGTGAGTTATTGCCAAATATAAAAAAGCCCATAGGGTTGTGATGAATTTCTAGTCTTCTTATAAATTAGGGCTTTCTTTCTTTTATTTCAAGTGTATGTAAAGGTTTTGGTTGGACATGTCACATGTCAAGCATGATTATAAACATTGGAAATAGTTCTTAAGCTTTTAGTTTTTTTTTTTTTGGCTTGGAAGAAGATTCTAGATGGAGCTTTTGTGATGTCTAGTCCTTGACTAGAGGACTGATGGGTTCTCTGCCACAATCTTCTTCTTTTTCTTCTTCTTTTTAATTTTTAATTTTTTTAAAATTTCTTTAATCGATTGCATCCTGTGTGTTACAGGCCGCGGTTCATTGATTTCTCATATTAAAAAATTCAACCATCTAATTGGTGACCAACAAGTTGATGATCAAGAAGAAACAAAGCAATGGTTCACATTCAATTTAGAAAAAGGCTAAAATTCAAAGGTTAGAATCTTTTGAAAGATGAATCCTTGCTTATCGAAATGCCGCCAAAGGAGAATGTTATTGAGGCAAACCAACAACGACTAAGACACCTAATGGCTCATCTATCACTCCAAAGTGGGGTGAGATCCATTCCTAGGCTGCCACCTAGCCAGGTTGGACAATCACAAATCCATTTCAAAACAGAACACTAAAACCATTGGGAATAAGTGCAATTAAAATGTGATTAACAAAACCATTTCCCTAGCATTTTTGGGTCCGGGAATTTACCATGGAGCTCCAATCTGTGGTGGGGCCCATCGAATAACCGAAGCAGGCCCCATACACACAGAATCCTGAGCATCAGAAAACTGCATACTATAATTACACTGCATTTATTACCTAATTGTCGGCGGTGATTCTTTCGCGGAGTGGCCATTAGGGACATCATTAGATGGAGTCGAGAAATGAATCAACGGCTGCCCATAAGTCAGAGGAAACAATCGACTAATTGACTGAGCATCTGAGGGATCAGCAGCAGCAGTAGCATCTCCAAATTCAGCTTGCACTGCACTTCCCTGATAGAACAAGAATAGAAGACAGTTAGACTACTGATCCTGTAGCTGCAAGCACCATTTCCTTTTTAATCCCACATAATCAGCTTATAGGATAATGCTACCACTAATTTAAGAGGTATTACAGTATGATATCTGATTTCAAGGTCATGTAGAGTGGGTTGCGGACACTTTCATGTCCAAGATGGACCAGAGAAGGCCCGATCGGAGGTAAAAGTGATCAGGACCGTCAGAACCCTAAAACAGGCATATCTAGCAAACCGGAATGAGTTACTCGACGTATCATATATGATTTTGGGGTAGGAGAAGCTACTTTAGCCACCCAACCCCACTATGCCGGGTGCCCACGCCGAATTTGCAAGATTCCATCAGACCGACGGTCAAAATTCCTTTTTAATTTCGTTTTTACTATTTATAGTAAGTTTTAGTTCGATCATAACTCTTGATTCTTAGAGCTTTAGGAGTTGTGACCAACTTGAAATGGCTTTAAAAATTTAAGAGAATAACATGGTTATGCGAAATTGGACACTTACTAATTTTGGCCAAAAACCATGAAGTCTAGTAGGAATCATGACCGTTTATAAAGTTTGAGTTGGAGTTTGATTCTGAAACTTCTTCTTAGGTTTGGAATCACTATTTAAATGGTCGTAAATTCGTTTTTTTTTTTTTTTTTTTTATCATGAATCAATTAATTTTCAAATTTCTTAGAATTTATTTCTATTTTTCTATTTTCCCTCACTATAGGAATCTTTGTGACAAGTCCAGAGAAGCTCCGTGGATTCGGAGTAATTATCCGCTTGAGGAAGAGAGTGATGGACCTCATCACACCCATCCCTGCGTCACAAGGTCCACACAAACTGTGGTCCTCTATGATCACAGCCCTCCATTGGCTGCCAAAGCGGGGCCCCACTTCTCAGGGTTGGGACCCTTGCTTCCAGCCAATAGGGTCCTTCGCAAGTATGAAATTTGCACGGACTACTAACCTTTTTCTTATCACACCATTTTTTCAGCTAGAATTAGCTGAGCTTACTTCACTTCTGGTATATCTGGGGCCCAGCTTTCAGCGATCCGGTCCATTCATCTGGTGGCATCCACCACACATGGACCAAATCCAAACAATCCATTTTGCATACCAACTATCAGGCAGCTAGGATCTCCCTGAGGAGGCGGTTTTGGGCCCATCAGATGTGCAGTACGGATCGCTTGGAGATGGGCCAAAGCAACACAGAATGCGAGATCAACAATTCATAAGTGGGTCCCACCGTGGATCAGCCACGGTAGGAAAATCTTACTGATCGGACGATCTGAACCGTCTGATCTGTGAAACAGAGAGAGGAACCTGAAGGGAAGGAGGGAGCTCGGGCACATAAAGACTTCGATCTTTCTGCAATCCCGATAACTCTATCACTGCTCCGAAATCCATTTCTCTCAGTCGTTAGAAGAAATTAATTATAATTACAAAAAATAGGAAGTGAAGATGGAGAGGAAATCGAAATTGCGAGAGTAGAATAAGAACTCGAAATCTCCGAAAATCTGGATTTTGTGATGTTTCCAGGCTTTCGCGGGCGAATCGGAGGAAGCCCGGGTTTTTTGCTTCTCTTTTGAAGAGGTTTGCTACCAAGGCTCGCCACGTCTGCCCCACCACGTGATGATCCAGACCGTTCACATAGAAACTCTTATCGTATTTTGTCTACATGAAGAAAATGTCACTGATCAGAGATTCCTCATTGTTCACTCTGACATGGGATAGAACTGCTTTTCTGGACCGTTGTTTCTAAGCCACTCTTTATGAGGATAAGATCCCTGATTGGTCAGATTTTCTTCCCAAATGAACCATCCATAGTCGGGATTTCGAGATGAACGGTATGGATTATCAGATGGTGTGTTAGAAGGGGAAAGCATGCTGGGGGAGCATATAGGCGAGATATCTGACCGGTCTCTTCTCTCTCTCTCTTTTTTTTTTTTTCAACCATGTACCTGACCGTTGGACCCGAATCCGTTGCAGTATTTGTTGCATGCAGTTTTTTGAGGCCCGCTCTATTCTGCATTAAAAATCCACTCCGTCCATCAGGCGTGCATTCTTAATTTTACCGTACAAACCTAAAAATCATCCTGATAGAAAAATTAATGGGCCACACTACTGGAACCAATGCAAAAGCATAAGCTGTGGCCCGCTCGAGTTTTGTACTTCTGTTCATTCTGGTGAGGCGCACCTGATTAATAGATTGGATGGACTACACCCGTGATGGTAAGCCCACACACAACCTACGGTTGGCATCCCCTCTCCATTGGTCCCTGTGGTGTGGTCCACCTCACCGTGGATTGGGCTGAATTTAATCAATATTACCAAAATTGTTGTACGCAACTGATGTACGGAGAGGATGTCACACGCACAGCACGGTGGGCCTACGGAGCTCGAGTGTTGTATAGCGTATACAACAGGAGTTGTAGGATTCCGTTGCGCCGTGGGACCACGTACCAAGCTGACGGATCTCGCGAGGCGGGAAAGCCAACGGCTTGCTATCTGCCATCTTTGGTGCTGACGGTGCTACCCTCATTCCTCCCCCGTCCTTATCGCAGGCCGTTCGGCGTTCGTTTAAGCCTGTAATTACAAATATGCCCTTGTGCTTTTCGTGAGGCTCTCAGTAGTTGTGCATGGGACATATATGTCATTCAATCTAAACCGTTGGATTCCTGAGACCCATTGCGGATAGATCATAAATCCATGATCAGAGTGATGGGACGGACGCGGTTTGGCTACTGACGGTGCCACTAGCCAGGTGGCTAGTGGTCGGTGCTTTGTGGGCCCACCATGATCTATGTGTTTTATCCACACTGTCCATCCAAATTTACACATCATTTTAATAATTTTTATAAGGAAGATCAAAATCTGAGGTGGATTACACCACGGGAAATAGTAGTGATTGAACGTCTACCATTAAAAACCTCCTATGGACCACTGTAATATTTATTTGACATCCAACCTGTAGATTATGTCATAACCTGGACGAAGGCAAGAAACAAATATCAGCTTGATCCAAAGTTTTGTAGCCCTAGGAAGTTTTTAACGGTGAGACTTCAACAACAGTATGGCCCACTTGAGATTTTGATCTACCTCTGTTTTGGGTTAATACCATAAAATTATCTGGAAAAGTAGATGGACGGCATGGATGAGACACATACATCAGGTTGGGGTCCACAGAGCACCAAACACTACCCATTTGCTAGTGGCAGGGGGAGTAGGCGAGCAGCCAATCCGTTTCTGATGGGACAGCTCTAGCCTCTGATAAGTCTACACTGGTTTCTCAGTGTTCGATGTTTGCCAAACTTTCAATTAGAACATCGTTTCGGTATAAGTTTTGGTTTGTGGCCTATACAAATCGGGCCCCAGAATTTGGACGGTTTAATATGGGCCTCAAGAAGGTTTCAATGGTGGGCATTTAATCCCCACTGTATCCTGTGGTGTGGCTCACTTTAGTTTTGAATCTGTCCAGTTTTGAGTTCGCACACTAACATAATCTGACACAGCGAATGGATGGAGTGGATATAACACAGACATTATGGCGGGCCCCACAGAGCTTTTTGGTTATACTGGCTAGAGACAATTAATCTTATCAGATGATCCTAGCCATCCGATTAATACTTGCTTAACCCTGTCACAGAATAAAGCCTGAACATGGGCTTGTATTTTCATCGCTCAAACATAAAGCCCGATCAAAACCGTGGCCAATCCGATCCCACTGGGTTTTCCTGACTAAGTTAGACTCATATCAGGTCAGGGAGTACAAATTTCAGATTGGACCGAATGAGGTGACCCTGACTCGGTCCCAGATGGGATTGAGTTTAGGTCAGTCCATTCCCATTTCGGATTGGTTCGAATTGGCCCAATCTAATCCAACTCGGACAAATGCCCAGCTCTACTAATCACATGTTCCAAATAGGCCCTTAAAGTATCACTTGATATATGTACCATATTTCACCTGAAAAATATGGCTGCATCGATCCATATCAGCCTGAATCACGTTGACAAATCTTGTTTCCTGGCAATCTCTCGGGCCAAACATTTCTCAAGAGATTTTTAATATTTAAAGTTTCTTTTAGATATTATTAAGAAAATCTCACCAAAAATAATTAAATATATATATGACAAATTCCTTAAGCCCTACTTGAAATATAAATAGTATTGAATTGCATTAAGTGAAATGAACATCATTATTATACAATGATTATATGTACAGAAATACCATGGTATTTTGACCATCCAACTTTACATTTGAGATCAAATTCTTCCTTTTAGAAAAAAAAATATATTTTATGAAATGAAACATGCATTACGTGGACCATGAAATTGCAATCATTGGACACATGGATGGACATGGTGGATAAAATACATGCATCAACATGAGGTCTATAAATGGGTCCACATTTTCTTTTTGGATTTGGATGATATGGTACTTGGATTAATTTTTATTTTTATTTTTATTTTTACACCCTCGCATGCCCACCCACATTACATGAGCACCCAACCCATCGGCATTTCAGTGATTTTGTTTATCACCATGCCTAGGAGTCAAACCACTTTTCTTGATTAATTCAATTCTTTCTATCATTTTCAAATACCATATGAAATTTACATTATACCAAATACAATTCCATTACCCATAATTCAATGATCCAAATAGGCTTTTTCCCCTTAATATTGTGATATTTTGAAAATCTTGTGATGATATTGATTTTTTTTCATGATATATATTATCATGAGATTATCAAAATCTCAGTGATATTCGTCACACTGCTTGAAACAGACCGGGCGATACGATGCCTTATCGGTTTTGAACGATGCAATACCGGATAAGCCGGTAACTAACTATCTCCTCGAGCAAAGACGAAACCGATTCTCTGTCGGATTGAACATACGTTGTTACACCATCTTTAGTTGCTGTCAACGGCTATTTGTATACAGAACTACAGATCACATTCACCTCAATGGACCTTAAGATACTGTACGTTCGTATAGACATCCGAGCCGTTCAAGGTGATCCCCACCATCATGATCACCTGGAGCACAAATCAGGCCGTTCAAATTCTCAGGTGGGCCACATGTGTACATGGAATCATATCATTATCGACCATCAATTGTTCTCCCACAGTGTGCTCTGCCTGATGAGTGGACCGGCTTGATTTATTTCAGCAGTAATTGTCTAGTTGATCTCAATTGTGGGGCCAGCCTGAATACTTTACACGTGTCACATATCGGCATGTGTACTGTTTACCACAGGTGGACGGTGATTAGGCGTGTGGGGAAAAGCACAACCTAGGTCGTGTGCATGCTTGTGAATTATGGCCCACTTGTCCCTCCAAGATTATCTTCTTTTTTTCTTTTTCTTTTTTTTTTTTTTTTGCTATACAACGGCCTGCATGGTGACATGCCACCTTGGGATTGATCTGACACGTCACGAACTACTTGTGGACCCAACGCTCAGGCAGCCTTTTGAACGAGAACGCCAAGTGCATAAGCTCAAGTATAGTCGTGCCACATGTAGGAACGAGGCATACGTGTGGGGTTTGAGAGCCGCTCGTCACGCTATCCTCCCAACGTCGATTCCTTGTCCATGACAAGGTGGGCCACAAATAAATGAATGGTTGAGAGAAATTGACTGACGGTCTGGATTCGATGTATAGAAGGGCGGACGTGATAATAATATTGGTACGACATTTCGGACCGGGCGTCTACTGGGAATATACCTGATGAGCGGTTCGGATATCGCACTAATACGTCTCGTTTCCACACCTGAGGCCAGTGTACTCGACCGAGCGCACGTGAGAAAATGTGGAACATGTCAGCAGTTCAGGACCATTCATCAGGGAGGCAACGCATGTCCAATCACAAGTGGACAAGTGGGCAAGTGTGGCCCACATGGTGAGTGGACCGGAATCCTCTACAACACCATATGTACGCCACAGGTAAAACACGGGAGCTTCGGGGGCTGACTGTGTTGTTTCTTTCACATCAACTCAGTCCATCAGATGCGACGCATGATATTCAGCACTGGGGTAAAAAATCATCCTGATCCACGAATCAGGTGGGCCACACCACAGGTAAAAATTAGGAAGGTGACGCCAACTATAGGTTTGTGTGTGGAGCCCACCATGGTGTCTATTTTCCATCCAAACCGTTCGTAAAGTTCACCTCCCTGGTACGAACGAACCTTTAAAATTGAAACTGATATAAAACTCATAATGGCCAAACCACGTGCACTAAGTAGTTTTAAGAGTGATTTTACATTGTTTATCGTGGTGTGTCCCACCTGAATTTTGGATAAGGATAATTTTAAGTACGTAGAATAAAACATAGAGGGCTCACACGATTAACCGAGAAGATTTCAAATGTACAACACGATGGGCCTCAAAGAACTTGGGTGTTTTAAGTGCTGGTGCAACAGGTGTTGTATTGGATTCGGATGACCCATGTTCATCCTTTATATAGCACGTTGGCGCTCGGCCATTGGATTGGGGCCCTTTTCACTAATCAAAACTGTTCGTACGATGATCCTTGGATAGCCAAATAATAATAATAATAAAGGAAAAAAACTCGGCTTAAAATACATTACCATATGATTACTCAAAAGTTTATAGAGACCGTTCATATTCAAATGGTTAAAAGGGTTGAAATAGTACAATTTAAAACTCTTTAGGTTTCCACCATCAAGGTGAATCCCGTCATCTAGACGGTTTAGATCATTGGATAATGACCCCAGCTCTTAAGGCTACGGTTCTGATGATCCTCGTGCAATGAGTCCAGCCAAGATCTATAGCAGGAATTTCTGAGTTCTCCTTATGAGTAAGGTGGGACATGTTTCCTTGACCAAACGTTCATATGATGAGCCTCAACCCGTATCTTTGTTGAATAGCAACCGTAGCTGCATTTTTTTTTCTTAGCTGCCTATACAGTTTTCTGTAGGGAAGATTTTTTCTACATCGTCCATTCAAGTCATGCCATGTAACATTAACGGTTTAGATCACCGAAAAGTGGGCCCTACAACAAAAGAATGATCATTAAGAAGATTCTCGAGACCCCTTCAACAAGGGGTGGTGGCGCAGTTGGCTAGCGCGTAGGTCTCATAGCTTTAGAGAAATCCTGAGGTCGAGAGTTCGAGCCTCTCTCACCCCATCATTTTTTGTTTTTGCTTTGGATAGCCTTATCTGTTTGGAACCTTTTAAATGATCCAAACCGTTTATATAATGAACCTCACCTTGATAGAAATATCTAAAACCCAGTCCCACATATAAATAATACAACCCTTGGATTATTCTAGCCTCTCACACGTATCGTATTTTGTTTTTGCTTGGACAACCTTATCCGTTTGGATCCTTTAATCCTTTTAAATGATCCAAACCGTTTATGTGATGGGCAACTTTAGTTGTTGGTGTCTCTTCGAAAACCGTTTATATAATGAGCCTTACCTTGACAGGAATATCTAAAAACCAGTCTCAGATATAAATAATACAACCCTTGGATTATTCAAAGTTTATGTAGACCGTCTCTGTCAGTGTACGTTTGGGATATGGCCCTAAAAGAAAACGTGACGTGACTGGTCCCAAATGAGAGTTGTCACCGTTGGTTCACTGGGCCCCACTCTTGATTTTCCAAACTGGAAAATGGGACCCATCAGCACATGTTACAGTCTCATTAATAAGTATAAGACTAGCCACGATCAAGCTTACCAATGCTCTTTCAAGGCTGGTGGGGATCGCTACCGTTCATTAGAGCCCTCGTTAATTAGCCAGAGTCCAAAAACCATGACCGTCCAATCAGCAACTTACAAATAGATGGTTAGAAATTAAAATGGACTGTTGTAAGGGAATTGCTTCTGCCCACAGCTATTGCATGCATGTGGGAACCAAACTATCGTCAGATGCGCGTCACCTGACTTCATGCTCACAAAAAATCAGGCATGTCCATTCTCCAGCTGGGCCAGGAAATGGTGTAAATGTGATAAATGCTAACACATCTGTCGCTATTGTAATTAGGAATGATATGGAATGACTTTTGGTTGTCATACAAGTGGCGGCATTAATTACACAAATTCCACCTATTGGACGCGGATTGGGTACTATCCCCACCCAGAAGTAGCTAGAGACGGACGGTCCTGACAAGGGTTCTGTGGGTCCCACTGGTTTATGTGTTTTACCCACGTCATCCATCCATTTTGACAGATCATTTTAGGGCCCGAGGATAAAAAGGATGCAGATTGAAGGCTCAAGTAATCCACACCACGAAGCAGTGGGGATTGAATGTCTACTGTTGAAAACTTCCGGAGGGCCACATAAGTTTTGGATCAAGTTAATATTTATGTTTTCCATCCATCCAAGCCACGTAAGTTTTGGATCAAGCTAATATTTTTGTTTCCCATCTATCTAAGTCTATCTAACCTCATGAACAGGTTGGATGGCAAGTAAACATTAGGATGGTTCCAAAGAAGGTTTCAACAATAGGCATCTTTTTCACACCACTTCCTTTGATGTGGTCCACTTCTATGTGACCTTATAATCAGGTTTTGTGGCAAATAAACATTATAGTGAGCCTTAGAAAGTTATCAATGGTAGGCCTCATTGTCACTGCTGCTTCCTGTGTTGTGGCGTGGTTCACCTAAACCTTCTATCTGCCTACTTTTGCACTAATACCGTAAAATGATCAGTCAGATGTGGGACATCAGAATCAGTGAGGCCCATAGAAACCCTTTTAAGATTGTCCATCTCTAGCTAGGTTCTACTGGAGATAGTACCCAAACATCCATTTACACTAGGTCTTTTTGTTCCTATGATTCCCCTGTAATTCAAAGGAAATGTCTTCATTATGATCAAATCATACATTTGGATTGTTGATCAAATAGAGATGCATTTTAAACACAAGTAAATGAATTTATAATCATCATACTTTTTCATGATGTTACTATTTAAATGTTGATTCCAAACAAAGACATCAATGTACTTTGACAATGACTTTTTTTTTGCACCCGTGTTAGTACACACACTCCATGTTAGCCACCCCCACTAGGGATCGATACCAAGACCTCAAGTGTTGAAACGAGGAATCTCCACTCAGTCTGTCAGTTGAGCTATGGATCTGGCTGTACTTTGACAAGGACTTGACACTAAGAGGGTGTTTGGATCTTAAGTTACTTATGCTATAAATAGTTTATATTTATTTTTACTTATTAAATTAGAGTGATTAACTAATTTTAAATATTAAAAAAGTTACTTATAATTGATCAAAAATTAAACTAACTTATCTCAAACAAGTTACTTATCTACTACTATAAGTAGAAAAAGTAACTTATTTGGTGGTATTCAAATAAGCTTTAAAAGTAATGTAAAAATATTATTATTATGATTTTAATGCCATTAGAACAAGCACTCGCTAGGGTCCCTTTCTTGTCAATTTAAATTCATAAGTAGCTTCTCTTTTGTTATCCTTCGGAGCAACCTATCCTATCTTCTCTCTTCACTTGAGTGAGTCACGGGGACCACCCCATTGGATAGAAACAAGCATGAAAATGGGTGGTCGAATACAAATGTTGTTCAAAACTGGTGAAGGAATACGTAATTATTACATCTTTTACTTACATGACCGTACGTATTGAAGAAATAATCAAGCTCTAGGCAAGAGAGATGTTGAAAAGACAACTTTGTCAAGAAATCATTCTTATGTCACATTTTTTTGTTTCATTTCTTACTATACATTTTGTTACACTAGATTTCATGAAATATCATAATATTTACACTAAATTAGACTGATTTCAATCATAAAATGTCATGAAATTGGTGCAACCAAACGCACCCTAACATTAAAGTGAAAAAAAAAAAAAAAACGTATAATAAACATATAAAATTAAAAGAATTCCAAACTAAACTGTTGGTTGATTATTACATCTACCTCAAAATTTTGGGAAAATCAATCAGTCCATGAAGATATGTGGCATGTGAAAAAATTCGAGACCGCTCATCTTGTGGACCCGTCGCACCACCTAAATTATCAAATATTAATAGCTTCAGACCATCCGGTGGTATGAATTAATTTAACTATATGGTCCACCGATTTGCCGAACGAATGAATGGTCTGGATGGCATACATGTGTGCCACTAGCCCCATGGTAATATATAAAGGTCCAAAATATATTTCAAGGTTAAACCATGCAAAATCAGTACGTACGAAGTTGGTCAGTAGGTGGACCTTCCCATATGCTTATTTCAGCCATTAAAATTTCTCGTTTAGGATCCCCAACATATAATTACTTCTCCCGACAGTACATTTTAAGTTGGTGCTCAACCTTTGAATTTTCAGCCATCAATGGCCGGAAAAGTGTACCGCACAACTTGCAGTGCCGTACCATCTCCTCAGCCAACATGCTACTTGTGCAGGACATCTGGAAATGGTGTGCCTAGAGGTGTGCCTAGAGGTCGGCATTGAGTTGAGTCGGACCGGATTACGTTCAACTCGACTCGATCCAGTTTTTGTAAGTATCTGACCCGAACTCGATCCGATTTGGGACCGATTCCAGCAAGGTCGACTCGATCTGAACCGATTCCTTGCTGGCCTGACCGGAATCGAGTCCTACTCGGTTAGGAAAACCGAGTCAAATTTAGTTGAGTTTGTCTAGTCGATTTAGACTGGACTGAGTCAAGCCGACTCTGGTGCTAGGAAAGAAACATGAGGAAATCAGGAGAGAGGGAGATAAAGAAGGAGATGAGAGAATCGAGAGAGAAAGATGGAGAGAAAAGAGAAGAGAAAGAATGAGAGGAGGGAAATCGGGAGAGAAAGGAGATGAAGTTGGCTTGGGCTGCAGGTAGAAGAAGGGTAAAGGTTTATATTAAAATCTGTCTTTATACGACCCGATTCCGGTCCAAATCGAATCGGATAAGATCGAGTTGCTACATGACCCAAACTCGACTTAGTTTGGCGTCGGATCCAAGTGGGTCTACTCAATTTGACCCGACCCTGGCTTTCGATTCGGGTCGGATCCAACAAGAGTCGGGTCGGATCTTGCCCACCTCTGTGTGCCCCACCTTCAATATCACCTAGCTTAAAAATCAGGCCACTCAACTCATCGGATGGGCTGCACCGTTGTAATCAATGGACAACTGGCAGTCAGACTCAACATATGGGTGTGTCCCACCTAGTGAGTGGATCATCATGATTTTGGTGAAGGGTGATCTTCATGGTGGACCCACCATTTCTACTGCTACAGATGTCCTACGCATGGGAAAGGTTAGTAGAAACGATGGTCCGGCACCTCAAGTTGCGGTGCCTTTAGGTGACTGGTTCTATTTTGTTGAAATGGTGGGTTGTGGGCGCGGAGAACGGGCTCAACCTAGTTTAAACTGGGTTGAGTAAGTTCTGTTAACTTTATTTGTCTATGTATATATAGCAGGAGACTTTATGTTCCGGCGGGTGGGCCCACCGCGATGTGTATGTGAATCCACTTTGACCATCAGATGCATCACCTAACATTAGGCCAAAGGACAAAAAATTAGCTACATCAATGATTCAGGTGGGCCACACAGTGTGCAGGCAGATGCCCACCATCCAAACTATTTGACTTAGCGTAGCTCACATTAATCATGAATGGTCCAATTTTTTTTAGCCCCAAGCATAAATTTCAGGAGGTAGCTGATGATTGGATTGGATTTCTTATAAAAATCAATAGGGGGCATCCATCCCAATTATTTCCTTTCATATGGCCCACCTAAATCACTGGTCAGCTTAATTTTTAGGCCATAGATGACGCAACTGATGGGTTGTGTGGATTGTACATAAACACAATGGTGGGCCTTGATAGGTGTCCACTTCCCAGCTTCTTCTCTTGGTATGGCCCACTTGAATCATAAATCTGATTGGTTTTTAAGCCTTCAGCTCATGCACCTGATCATGGTCAGAATGTTTTTTTCGAATAACATCATGCTCCAAGTTATGATCCACCCAATAGATAACTTCCAACTTGTTAGGTGCATGTGAGATCCAACCTTCCAATAGGTTGGCGCCCGTGTAAGAATCATATAAGGCAGAAATTAGCTATATCCACTCATCAGATGGGCCAGATCATGAAATATGCCACCACTAATAAATAGCAAAATACAGGTGTTGATATGACAGACTTTTGCACAAGGTGGTCCTCATCACGCACTTAACCCATTGGATTGTTTCAATGCCGTCTGCACACAAACGGTTGGAAGTCATCCTTTGGGTGGACTGTAACTTATTGTCCAACCAATTGTACTTGAGACCTTCACACACACACACACACAGTTTTGCTGCCATCCTCATGCCTTTTAAATGGGACACTAGGTGACCCATTGCCGATCGAACGGCTCGTTTAATTTTCATAATAAGTCATGGTAATTTGGTGATCCGAAGTGTTTATATATATTTTTGGCGCCTTGACGTGCATTAATAAAAAGCAATGCGTAAGGGTTTGATATTCGCGGAAACCCTTGCGAGCGCCCGAAGATGTCTTTGGCCGACAATACTTATTTCATTATTATTGCAAAGGCACGAACCCTTACGCATTCCCTTAAGGGAGTGAACCAGCGTATGCCATGTTATCATGATTAACGTGCCAATTAATGCGGCAACATACCCGGCATGTATGCCCATAAAAAATCCACCGAGAGAACATATCATATCACATATTTGACTATGATACAGTCAACAATATCATCTCTCATAGTCCTTCCAAAATGGGAGATCTTCCTAAAGACGTTTGAGAAGATTCTAAATATCCAAAGATAGGACCCTTATCTAAACAAATTTGGTTATGGTTTTAACCCAAATCCCAAGAGAATGAACATCGAAAAAATTAAGGGACATCAGCGGTTCAATCAAACATTGAGTCAAGTAGACTTTGGCATGCCAGCACATCATCTATCATACGTAAAATCCAAATATAAGCCCTGATCACACGTGTGACCTCATGTTTAAATTGACACAACCTTATGATTCAAATGAACACTCGAGATTAATTGGATAAACAAAATATGTCCAATCATCGTCTTGAAACATTTATTAGATCTCACTTATATTTCTTATGGTTTTAAAGTGACACTTTTATATAATGACTGTAACAAATTAGACCCATCCAAAGGTTTAGGATCAATGATGCGGGGCAAAAGGGTGGGTAGCTCATATGGGGAAGTAATGTGGTGACGCAGGGGAGGATGTGAGGTCGAGCACCGTCTTCCTCAAGAGGATAACTATTTCGAACCCACGAAACTTCTCTAGACTCCTCACAGAGACTTCTCGAATCCACGAGAAAAGAAAGCAGAAAATAAGAATAAATTTTAATAAATTCGAAATTGATTGATGAATCAATAAAAATGAGTTCACAACCCTTTAAATAGGGGTACCAAGCAATGGGAAAGAAATCAGAATCAAACTACAACTAAAACTCCTAGAATTCGCGACTTTATAGACGGTCGTGATGTTTACTAGTGCGCAAAGTTTTCGGCCAAAAATAGTAAGTGTCCTATTTGGCTTCACCAAACCGTTCTCCTAATTATTCTAAGCTCTTTTCACATTGGGCGCAACTCCTAAAGCCCGACGGATGAAGAGTTATAATTAAACTAAAACTTACCATTTATAGTAAAAACGAAATTAAAACAGGAAAATGACCATTGATCCAGGGGTTTTTCGCAATTCCGAGCGTTGCAACCCGGTGTAGCAGGGTTAGTTGGCTAAAGTAGCTCATTCTACCCAAAATCATATATTTTACATTAGATAACTCATTCCGAATTGCAAGATACGTCCGATCTAAGGTCCAACGGTCCAGATCACTTCTGTCGTCGACCGGGCCTTTTCTGATCCATCCTGGCCATGAAACTGTTTGCGACCCGCTCTACATCATGTAGGGTGTCAGCAAAAGGGTAGGCAGTTCAGATGACCCCATTATAATGGGTTTCTAAAGCTCATTTTAACCATAAGGTGTGTGACCCCATGTTAGGCTGAGGGCTCAAAAATGATTTCTACCCATGATTCAATTGGGCTACATGATTGGAACAATGCACGAGGAGACACCCACCCTGGAAACTATTTCCCTTGGTGTGGCCACTTGAATTATGGATGGGTTTGATTTTTGGTCCCCCAAATATAAACATTTGATATGAAATTTAATGGTTGAAGCGGATTTTACATGCTCGTTACAGTGAACCCTGTAAAAAATTCAGGGTGGATGTCTCTCTTGCAGTTATTAGTGTGGCCTACTTGAATCATGGGTCAGCCTGATATTTTGGCCTTATGTCTAATGTGTAATGATGTATCTAATGGTCAGAATGGATTTTATATACACATCATAATGGGCCGACTCCAAAATTAAGAGCCACACACTCACGCCGGGATTTCACCACCTATGGGTATTCGAACCCTTGACCAGGTGTTGAAACTCCTAAGAGTCTACCACCGGAGCAAGGTTCCATGAGGTTAGATCTCATTGGAGCTTCCCATTAGATCGAGTTTTGTGGCCCCCATAGTGATGCATGGTGGACATCCAAACCATCAATTAAATGTACTCTTCCATGGTGGACCATGGGCCTAAAATTTATGTCAATTCATAACTTAGGTGGGTCACACCATGGAAAAGAGTTGAAAATGGATGCCCACCCATTGAAACTTCCTAGTTGTTTATAGGACCCACTGAAATGTGGTTCAGACATCCAACCCATTCATTATCTGTCCCACTTAGATGAGTAGTCATACCAAATTCGATCAATTTCAAAACTCAGGTAGGCCCCACCAAGTGCTTTAGATGTTTTAGGCATGATTTCACGTGGTTTCATATTGTGTGGCCCACCTAAGTTGGAAAATTTTTAGGACATCCAACAACCTAGAGGGTACCCACCAAATGCATCGTGTGGATGTCCGGCACACGAACTAAGGACCTTGGTCGGACCTGTGCATGCTGAATCGTATACCTTGGTCCAGGCCAAACCCAGCCCTTGGGATAAAGAACCGGATCTGCAACGAGTTAGGCAGACCAAATCAGAGAAAGACAGTCCATCAATGTTAAATGAGTGGGGTGATGGGCATGCTGATAGGGCCTTTAGGAAGATTAATTCAAGCCTAGGTCCAAATCAATCAGTCATCAGGCCCAAAAACCAACGGTAGAGATGGCTTGGCCCAAATCCAACTCAAAACAGGCTGGCTCAGCCCAGCCCCCTACCTTTTCTAACAACCCTAATGTCGAAATTCCTACTTTTTGGAGAATTAGGGTCGAAAAATGATATTTTCGTGCCCACAACGTTACATTAAGTTGGGACAATTGATGGCCCACCCATATATTTGTTGCTTTTGGAGCTTTATTGACCATCCATCGCCCAGGACCACATTGATTGAGTTGCTGTCCGGTGGATCAGATTCGTTGAAAACCATTACCTTAATGTTTCATGATAAGGACAAATCATTACATGACTGATCATAGTCTCAAATCTGTCGGCCATGTTACAACCAAACAAGATAACTCTTTTCCTGAACATGAGTCTGATCCAGCGCGCTGGATCATCACGGATTGTTAGTCTCGCTATGCCTGACACATGGCAGGTGGGCCGGTGAATTCAGACCATCTGTCAGATGGACCTTTCTAACTAGATGGGCGTCTAGCCATTTGTTTTCTTGTCGAGCGTTTTCTGTTGAAAATTTCCATTTTGACCATCCATTTGAAGGACATCATTCCTGTGGCCAGGATAATCTGTTCAATGTGACTCTTAACCATTCTCCAACCATGGATAAGATACGACGAGATGGGCGGTCCGGATCCACGACTAAACAAATTCTCTCCGCTGATCCAACGTACGTGCTAAATGTGGAAACTCTTTCTTGTTTTACCAATGGATAATCAAAAGAGAAACTTTTATACTCTGTCAGAGCGAGATAGATGATACGCAAGCCCTAGAAATTGTTTACACCGCATACAAGAAATTCAAAGTAAACTGTCCAAGTTATGGTTCATCAAATAAAAATTAGTCTTATTGGGTTATCCGACTAATGGATAGTGGACATTTTATTGACACAGTTAAAAATGATATATATATATATATATATATATATTATATATATAATATATATATATATATATATATATATTAATATAGACTGATAGTCCTATTTTAAGAAACAAGTGTCCAAGAATCAGCGGTGAGGATTGTTCAACCAATATGATTTTAGGTCTGTGACCCTGCGACAGTCCATTCCACAATTCAGTCCGTTTAATTTTAATTCTTAAAAGCCATGCATACAATATCTAATAGCCTGCGTATCAAGTGTAATGCACTACCAGAGTATCAAATGATTACGTTAATCAAAATAGAGCAACTTGGATAAATGGGTCATCATGATGACATGAGGGCCAGCCTTTTTTCTTTTCGATATCTTAGCCACTAGGGCCTTATGGTACGACTGGTCATGGACTAGTTATGGTATGTCGGCCATGTTACACATCCAAACAATGGAACGCGGATTAGGTGCGACGCAGGACCAGGTGGGTGCGGCCCTGGCCAGGGACCCACCTCGAGGTATGTGTTGTATATCCTCGCCATCTATCTGTTTTGCCAATGAAGTTTAGGACACGGCCAATGAAGCAGATAAAAGTCCAAGGTGGTCCACATCACAGGAAACAGCTGTAGTTGAACGCCAACCATTAAAAACTTCCTAGGGTCTGCTGTAATGTTTATTTTCATCCAACCTGTTGATAGGTTATACAGACCTGGATGAAAGGAAAATACAAATAGAAGATTGATATAAAACTTTCGTGGCCCAAAGAAGCTTTTAATGGTGTAAATTCAATCCCTACTGTGTGGTCCACCTGAGATTTGTACCTACTTCATGGTTTGGACCATGCCCTAAAATGATCTGGTAAAATTGATGGATGGCATGGATATAGAACACATACATCTAGGTGGGCCCACGGTCAGGGTCACACCCACCTGGCTGGATGGGGGTTGCAGCTAGGGTGTACATTGAGTCGAACTGAAATTAATGAGCTGGCCTCAGCTCGAACACTGGCTGACCTCAGCTTGAATTTGGCTCGACTCGGTCCTCGAGCTTGATTGGCTAGATCGACTTGGTTCGGTTAGTAGCTCGGGCCGAGTTTGAGCCAAGATTGAGCCGAGTTCGCCATTGAAGCATTTTCACAAACACCTAAATTGCAACTTCAAAATCTTACTGTTTTACAAATAGAGGCAATAGTTTTACAAGTGTTTTATCAAACACTTTCTTAAAATAAATTTTCTTTTTCAAATATTTATTTAATTTACATACCTTGCTTGTCACTGGCCAAACTTTCCTTACCACAACCACATTTCGTTGAGTCATTTTATTAAACAGTTGGTGAGCAACATCAATAGCTAGATTATTTAAACTTTTCATGTGGATTATTGATGAGGTAAAATGATCAATCCGCTGGATCATTTTATTAAACGGTTGGTGAACAACATCAAGACAATACACCAGCCAAACCAAGTCACCAACCTGGTTTGATCCGAGCTGGATTCATCAGAGTCAAGTCGAGCTAGGGCCTACTTGAACTCATTTTCGAGCTCAAAAAATCAACTCAACTCGGCTTGAACTCAACTTCAAACCGAGTTAAATGAGCTTTTTCGAGTCAGTCGAGTCAAGTCGAGTGAGCTAACCGAGCTGGCTCAGCTCGTGTACACCCCTTGTTGCAGCTAGTAGGCGTTCCAAACAATACAACTCTTTCATACTGGGATGGAAAATCGTCAGGTCCTCTTTATCCATGCACGCATGTGTTGTGGTCCATGCAAGACAATGTTATAACACCGAGGCTTATAATACGGAAACCATCCCATGCTAAGTGCTAACATCTCAGTATCTACATATATAACGGTGGACCACCTGCATCAAATCTGGACCGTTTCTCTGTCCAGCTGTACTTTACACGTGCAACATGCTGTTAAAATGCCATAGCCGCTGATTGGAGTTCTTTTCATCGTTGAATGACAAATTACTGGCTCCACATTCTTTCAAAAAAAGAAAGACCTCAGATCACTGACTAGGATCGTTTGAATATTTGTGCAATTGTTGATTTACGGCCCATCAGACACATGGTCCAACAGATGAACAGTCCAGATTTATCACGTGTCTTCCACGTGTACATAAATTGAGTGCTGGATGCTTTGACTATGGTACTGGTGTTTAGCACCAGATGGATTCATACATTTTGTCAACATCTAGGGCGGCGCTCAAACATTCATGACACGCAAGTCACAACGCCGAGGTTATTGATCCTACCCACACGTGCGAATGGTCGAATCTACTTTCTCAGTAAATGCAACTTTTACAAATTACCACGATTACCATCGCATAAATGACGCCGGATCCTTTGCTACGTCTGTAGAAAAAGTTTACCCTACAGTTGAGATATGATGCAATATATCTGAACATATTACAGTGTCATACGTCGCAGGTTTTAGCCATTGGAGTTTTCTTCTTTTCAATACAGCAAACCAAACCATTTAGCCATTGGAATGGGGAGTGTCTAAAAATTCGTCTATCAAATTCAACCCTTTGATCATACTTAAGTGTATTTTGACTACTCATTTTCGAAGCAAATGACCCATTTTTCAAATGATTAAAATAATTTAATTTAACAAATTTATTATTATGGATCCATTGTATATAAGGTAAGAATCATCATTTTAACGGTTTGGATCATTGGAAGATGACTAGGATTTGAAAGGTAAAGGCCCAGCAAATTAAATTGGTGGTAACAACCTTATTCTATAAGTTTGCTTGTGGGTTCACTTGTGGTTTTCCGTACGAAATATTGAGTGTCCCACCATGAAACTAAGGGACGCGGATTAGCTACTGACCGGTTGAGTAGCGAGACACGCCACTGAAGTCACCAAGTTATGTGAGCCACACTATGGTGTATGTGTTACACAGTCCATTCATTTGGAGAGATCCTTTTACCACGTAAGACAAAGGATGAGGTAGATCCAAAGCTCTACTTGACCTAACTATAGAAAATGTTGGGGAGAGTGATTCCCACCCTTGAAATTTTTCTAAGGCCCACCATGATGTTTATTTGAAATTTATACTGTTTACAAGTTAACACAGACATGAAAGAAAAGAGAACATAAATATCAGCTTGATCGAAAACTTTTGTGCCCATTCAAAGTTTTTAACGGTGGACGTCACTCTCCCCACCGTTTTCTATGGTGGGGTTTACCCAAGCTTTGGATTTGATTCATTCTTTAGGTCTTGCTCTAAGATGATCCGTCCAAATGGATTAAAAAAACATACATCATAGTAGGGTATACTCAACCAGTAATTAGCTAATCCACATCCGAAAGTAAGATGACCTTAAAATAAAACCAATCAAACCGGTCGAATCGAAAATAAAGCTAAACAAACGGACCATCACGAATATTTTGGGCCATCAAATAATTGTATAGACTAATTTTAGGGCATCCGTGGGACCCATTTGATATGTGAATTGGATGGCATACACACAATACAATGGATGTGTAACATTTAAACACAGATGAATAAGTTCCACACGTGTTAATAGCTTTTACACATGTAGATTGCCTCTCCTTCCTATCCTAGCCGTCAAATTTTCTGAACAGCATGTTACTGAGTTGATGAAGGGAGGATATTGAATTTTGCGTCGGAGTATGTAAATGGATGGCCCCACCTGACCGAAATGGCCCAGTTGTCACGTGAGCCACCAGTTCCTTCTTCTATATATTCCTACATGCACCCGCGAGAGACGAATGTCTACAAAAAGATGATGAAATCCTATCCACAAACGCAATTAGGACACAGCCCGTGATCTCTTTCCGCCATTCCTTTCCATACCAAAAGAAATTAAATGCATGTGAAGGAAAGTAGCGGTGGTATGACAATCCACCTAACTTCCCTTCTTCTTCTCTCTCCTTATTTTTCTCTTTTCCAATTTTTCTTCTGGATTTTGCATTTTACTTTCCCGTCGTGATTGACTGACCAGCCTCTCATGTGAGAGGACATGCGTCTCAGAGATCTGGGCCATTCATCAGGTAGGGAACACTTTAAACATACCATGTATAAAAAATTCAACGGTAGTACAGTAATCACACGAGGCACACGTGTTTGTTTGAGTTTTTATTGTGGGAATTTTTCTCTAGACTCCCTTTTTTTATTTTTTCTATCATGCAAATGGGACCTAACTTATGAGCAGATCAACATTGTTTTTATACATTGCATGTTGATATACCCTACCTGAGTATCCGATGAATGGTTTGGATCTCTCACATGTGTTCCCCACAGATGGATATCTAACACGTGTACCACCTCCTCACATGAGGTGCTGCTCACTGAATCACGACTCCTTTTTCTCTAAAGCGAGTCTTTGTAGCGTTGTGATGATTTTCTCGTTTGCAAGTTGCCAACTTGCTCTCTACTCTCCGCTCTTTCCGCCTGTCAAAGGAGGCGTTTCTTTCTTGCCTTCTTGTCAATGGACAACCAGTCAATAACTCATCCCCCGTACGCGTCCTAATTGTGTCATTCAATCTAGACTGTCCATATCATGGGGACCAGTTGATGTGGTCTGAAAATTGCGTTTACGGTATGATCTTGACCTTCGGATTTCACCTGTTGAGCTTGGATCGCCGATCTTTTTATGCCAACTGGATTGATATGATCTTTATACAACTGTGATTCTCAAGGCTGGGCGACATTTACAGCTGACAACATTATTTGGACCCTCCTGATTGGTGGATGTGTACCGCATGTAAGGTTTTGTTACTGTAAGTCGTGTTTGTGGCATAGTTTCTCTGTTCTATTACGGGGGTGTTGGAACTTTAGATTGTATGTTGTTCTTTTTAAGGTGATATTCGTACCATACCAGTGTTTAAATTAATAATTTGTAAGGGGATTACAACAAATCAACCTTCAAAATATGATAACTCTGATTTCTTGAACCTAAAGAAATGTGAATTACGTCAGGCAAAATTGAAAAACCGCAACACATGAAACACACTTTTGTAACGTGCATCCTTAATTTTTTCTGTTCTTTTTTTCTTTTTTTTTTTTTATAGCATACACCCTAGAAAAATTTTCAATTTATGTAAGTTTTCAAAATAACTCCAACAAGAAAATGGTGGAGATATGGAGGGAGAAATTGTTATTGATAATTAAAGGACCTAAAGATAAATTTTTATAGATTTGGAAGAATCACTTTTAAGTCTCTTAAAAGATTTATACCCATTCATGATGTCATTAAATGACAACGTTCCACCATAATTTAAATTCAAAGCACCAAAGTCGTTCACCAAGAGTTGCTAACAATCATAACCAAGAGATATAACAAAAAATTAAGTATTTTATTTTATTTGAAAAAAAAAAAAAAAAACACAACAATACCCCTACTAAATTTTAACATAAAGAAGTCAAGATATGTAACGAAGATATGAACATGGGAGAAAGTGTCATGTAGATTTGAACTTGCACATGATAAGACACATTAAAGTTACATTAAAATCTTTAGTGACTATGTTCTTGATCAACTAATTTTATGTGATACAACCAGATATGTTATGCATATATTTTCAATTTTAATGTGTTCTTAAATTAATAACATATTAATGAGCTTGTGCTCAATCCTAAATTTATCATGAGTTCACAAGAGTAGTCGAAACTCTTAAACATTAGGAATGAACCTAATTCCAATACTCATATAAGTAAATCCTTATAAATGCTCCTGTAATACTAACACTCTTAAAAGAACTCAATTAAAAAATGTCCATACTTTCTTATATATATATATATATGTGTGTGTGTGTGTGTGTGTGTGTGTGTGTGTGTGTGTGTGTGTGTGTGTGTGTGTGTGTGCAGTCGAGCTCATGGGAACTTTCCATGAGCTCGAGCTGTGTGGGCCCCACTGTGATGCGTGTCGAACATCTACCCCATCAGTCAGATACACCATTCCATGTTGGACCTCGGGCTTAAAAATCAAGTCAATCGATGACTTTTGTGGGACACACTATGTATAAAAGTTGAGAGGGGTTACCCTCCCATTAAAACATTCATAATCATTTATTGGGCCCACCGAGGTGTGGCTCACAAATCCAGCCCATACATTATGTGTGTCCCACTTGGATGAGGGGTCAGACCAAGTTTCATATGCATCCAAATTTTAGGTGGGCCCCACCAAGTGCTTTTATATGTTTTAGGCATGTCTTTACATGATTTTCGATGGTATGGCCCACCTAAGTTTCGTATACGGCTGATTTTCGAGATATCCTATTATTTAAAGGGGACCCATCAAATTCACGGTGTTGATGTTCAACACGCATCACGGTGGAACCCACACTGCTCGACTTCATGGGAAGTACTCATGAGCTCGACCGCACATATATATATATATATATATATATATATATATATATATATATAATATATATATATATTAATATATAGGAATGAGACAAATAGAAAAACATTTAGCGCTACTCCAACCGTATCTTATGAAATACTTCATCCATTGCATTTATTAATTTAGGTTGGATTTATCTAATCTAATGTATGTGAAATTGTCTTTAAGTCGCAATATTCTTGATGTTCTATTGACAACATCTTTTGTTAATTCCTTGGTGAACGGGTCAACTAAATTTTGAATTGACAGCATACATTGTATTGTTATAATGTCATTATCAAGTATTTACCTTAAAAAATTGTTCCTCATACTGATATATTTATATTTTTAATTATGACTCGTTTAAGTATTTAACAATTTTACTTCATTGTCATAGTAGATAGAGACAAGTGACAAAAGCCTAGCCAATAATGAAATTTTAATAATAAGTTAATTATGCAGACATTCTGCTTCTTTACGCTACCAAAGCTATCAATTCATATTTTCATGATAGATTGAGATATACAACTTGGCTTCTTAAATACTCAAGAAACAGTGGCTCCTCCAAATGTAAAAATTCATCTATTGGTAAATTTGGATTTATCAAAGTCAGTAATCCAACTTACATTACTAGATCCTTCAAGCATATTTTGATAACTATAAAAGTCATAGTTAATCATTTTCTCTAAGTATCTAAGAATTCTAAAAATAACATTTTGATTATTCAAACTTGAATTATTGATAAACATATTCAATTTACTTACTGTAAAAGCAATATCAGGTTTCATAAATATTATAACATATATAAGATTATTTATCACCTTAGATTACCCTATTAAGATATATTATGACCTACATAATTTATAACTAACTTAATATTTGAATCAAGAGTAGAAACATAATGTTACTATAATGATTAAACTTTCTAAGTATCTTTTACCATTCTCATTTCTCATTAGTTTAATACCTATGCCTTTAAAAGAATCTTTTAGTGTCATTTAATACTTTTAAATGTGTATCAAAGATTAATATATCATCTACATATAAATATATAATTATTCTTTCATTATTAAAGAATTTTGAATATACACAATTATCAAATTTATTGATTTAAAAGTTACATGAGATAACAACTTTATCAAAATACCCATGACGTCGTTTAGGTGCATATTTAAGTCCATATAATAACTTGATTAGTATACACACTTTATTTTTTTATCCTAAAATTATGAAACCTTTCAGTTGCTTCATATACACTTTTTTATTGAGGTTAACATTTAGAAGAGTTACCTTTACATACATCTAATGAATATCTACTTCATAGATAAATACTTGATCAACTAAATCTTTAATAGTTGATATCCTAGACATCAAGAAGTTGACATGTTCTCTTTGTTTATATCCTCTAGCCTAAGGTGGCTTTGAACATTTCTATAGTCTCATTTGATTCTTTTTTTTCCTCCATTTATATCTTATTAATTTTTATTTTGCGATAGATCCACTAATGTCTATGTCCCATTTTGTATTATAGAATCAATCTTATCATTTACAACTTCCTTCCAGAAAGAAGTAACTGCATCGTTTAAAGTTAGAGGTTTATTTTTTTTATCTTACATGCTAATATGATTTCAATATTATTTTTTCTTCATCTTCTTTTATAAGTAGAAGGTAGAAGTCAGGTCCGAATGATATACTTGTCTTAATTCATTTATTTATTCTAAGTTTTATACCTTCTTTGTTGAAATTAATGATGTCTTGAAGTATTTGAATACTATTAATGGTATTAGAATCTTGAAATCTTAACTCCTTTCTGGTTATTGAAGTTCATGAGTTCTTACCGAACTCGACATATCTAAATTCTATTACAATGTTTATCGTGATAACAACATTAGATTCTATCATAGAAATCTATAGGCATTACCATTTTGTGCATATCATATGAAAATGCACTCAAAATATCTTAACCATATCTTGGATCTTTCAGGGTTAATTAGTCTTATGCTCTACACATCATACCTTAACATATGAGATATTTGGAATCTTATTCTTCTATAATTCATATGTAGTCTTACAAATCTTAAAATGATGTGTCATAATAAAGATGTGATTAGTGGTTAATAGGACTTTTTCTCAAAACTCTAAACTTAGACCTATACTATTTAATATGATTAGTGGTTAATAGGGTTTTTTCTCAAAACTCTAAACTTAGACCTATACTGTTTAACATAAAGTATACCACGTCAATAAGAGATTTATTTTTACATTCCGTTACGTACCCAACTTTGTTGAGATGAATAAGGAGCTATGACTTAGTGAATGATCTCATGAGTTTTGCAAATTTTCAAAAAACAAAGTATATATATTCTTCTCCTTTATATGACCGTAGGATTTTAATCTTTTAGTCTAACTAGTTTTCTACTTCTATCTTATATATAATGAACTTTGCTAATGTATCATCTTTATTCATTAATAAATATATTAATGTATAACGCAAGAAATCACATATGAAGATTGTTAAATATTTCTTTCTCACTTTTGTTATTATACTGTTTATCTCACATATGGCACTATGAATTAAGCTTAATATTTGTGGTTATATTTCTACCTCAAGAAAGATTTTCGAGTTATTTTGAGTTGTACCCATATATTGCATTTATCATTATGTTTTGTGTACTTAGAAACTAGATTAAGACTAGACATTATCCATACTGTGGTAACTAATATGTCCCAATCTAGCATACCAAATAGCACATTAATCAGGGATGTAAATAAAAGAATTTTCGTTTATCAAGTTCAATTTTAACATTCTATTGAAAACATTCATTTTCCAAATATATCCCATTTTAAGATAAAATCATCTTATCGGATTCAAAAAGGAGTCTAATACCAAGCTTAGCCAGTAAGCTGTTGAAGATTAGATTTTTCATAATATCCAGTACATACAATACATCATTTAGAGTAAGTACTTTCTCATAATTAGCTTAAGTAGCACTTTCTCTTCTTATACCCTTGGTCGTAGAGGCATTTTTTCATATATAATTCTTGATCATCCCCTAATATCTTGTAAGATTTGAACATGCCGTAATTTATGCAAATATGATTATTAGCACTAGAGAGTCTACTGCTAGTCAACATGTTCAACTGCCATTTTCACTTTAAAGATGACTGCTACCAAATTCATATCCTCTACCATATTGACTTGCATTTTCTTTTTTTACATTTTCGTTGTCCTTCTGACAATCTTTCTTAAAATGACCCAAAATTTTAAGAAAAAAACCATAACCTTTCTTAAATGTGTTCTTTTTCTAACCTTTAGTTATTGGATTTGAGCTTATCATCCTTGGTGAAATCTAACTCATATGATTTTCAATTCACACAATTCTCGACAAGGTTAACTTTAGCCAATATCTCATTTTATTTTTCATTCTTATCACAAAATTTAGACTTTTCTCCAATTCAAAGAAAATTTATAAGATTCTCCAAAGGCATTTTCTCATTCATATGTTTTAGAGATTTTCTAGTATCTTTCCATCAAGGTGTTAGTTTGGTTATAATAGTAAATACTTTAAATGACTCGTTGATATTAATTTATCGACAATAATCTGTTGAATAGTGACTTATGACTCATGAACTTGATTAAGAAAAGATTTTTCATCTAGTGTCTTAAATTCTAAAAACTCGACTTGCAAAATTTTCTTGTTGTCTTTATCTTTTAACTTGTACTAAGTTAGCAATACTTCCTATAATTCTTTAATAATTTTCTTTTGGTAGTAGACAGCGTACAACGAATTGAATTGAGCATTAAAGATGTAAGCCTTACATTGGTAGTTGTTACATTCTCAATCTAATGATTTTTATTTACTTGATTCACTATATTGTTGTTGAAAGTTTGCACTAGAGGATTTTCAATAAATACGTACGTGGGCCAACTTGAGCATTGTGAGGAAGAGATGCACCCTTCATTACCATTAAAGAAAATTTGAGTCGTTAAACAATTCTTCTAATGAAGCTGGAATGGTCCATATAAAAGGTCATTATATCGCCTTACAATTAAAAGAGGAGAGACGCATAAATGAGGCGTAAACAAAAGAAAACATATTTAAAAATGTTACAATGTCACTATTTTTAAGGCGATATTCATACCCCAGTGATATTCATATCCTATTGATGTTTAAGCCCGTTTGCAAGAGAGTTACAACAAATCCATCTCCAGGAAACCACATAAATATAACCTTCGACTTTTAAAAAAAAATGCACCCCTAACCCATTTCTAAAGCATACACTCCTAACTTCTTTGTTTAATTATAGTTTACACCTTGAGTTCTATTTGCAATTTACACCCTTAAATTTTATGCAATTTCTAAAGATTTTCAAAGACAAAGGTGGAGTGTTGATCTCTATCCATAGTTCTTGTCATATAAGCTCAAGTAACAAGAAGAGAAAAAAAAGATAGAGAGAAAATTATTGTTGATTGTTGAACTACACAACAATCTGTTCTCTAAAAATTTAAAATAGATTTTTATAAGTTTAGATAAACACTTTAAGTCCCTTTAAAAAAAAACAACATATGTCAATCCATCTAGTGTGATTAAACGTAACGCCCCGGTTTTCGGAACCCGAGTATGAAACTCATTTCCTGAAAACCCGAGTGTTAATGATCAGATAATTGACAACATTGCAAAATCAGAGTGCGATAGCATAACCAAGTGTAGATAATATCATGTAACCAAATAGCAGGATTCTGGTCCACCTAGTTAGGGACCTTAATTACAAAATTCATAAGTTCCAGTGTATCAAGACAAACTATAAGGGAAGTACTACATCTACTGATTAAGTCCATAGTATTCAGCTGCCTCCTACTGCGGATCTTCTTCGTAGTATCCATCCTCTGATCTGGCTGATGGATGAGTGGCCAACTCAGTGTGAATTCCCCTCAAGATTACACACTGTTGTCTTAGACAAGTATAACTTTAAAGTATAATAAGGCATACAAAATAATATAAAGATATAGTCTTAATTAATGCATGGGTATATGAGTGCACATCAACTGGGGATGCTCATCCAGTTGGCTTTTGGGTGAAACCCATGCATGTGGCCGGTCACCAGCGAAAGTACATAGTATATGCGTAATACCAAACTCACTAAAAGTGGGTCGATAGTCGATGGTCTGGGTGCTAGCAAAACGATACCATGACTAAGGGCACGTACTATAGCATTCAGAATTAGCCACTCATCATCGCCCGAATACTATGAATGCAGGATTAACTCAACCATTATTAGTCCATTTGCAACCAGCCAGTTTACTGAAACTCAAGGTTACTACGAGGGGCTTGTCACCCAGTGTAGGCCGACGGCTCGGACATAGTGTCCCATGACCACCATCCCCGGCCCATGAGTCTACTACCTTAGGATGCTTAATAGAACCCATCAACAAGTGGTCAATCAATTTTAATACAAGGAAAATTTATCACCTCATGGTTGAATGAAATGAACTGTCAAAGCTGCAAGGGCAAATACCAAATCTTGGGTTAAAGGTAAATCGGTATAGTAAAAGGATGTACGTTATAAATACCAAATCGAGGCGGAAGGGCCACATTAAATCAAGACGGTAAATAATTCATCCCAAAACCATGTAGACGAGAATATCCCATGGGTAGTAAATCTCATTAATAATTCATCACTAAAAATAACCTCCAAGTTGAGTGTCTTTTCTTAACACAACCAATCTTGTTACACCCTAAGTGTGGACTCTCATACGTAAGTGGAGATTCCCCTATTTAATGTAGAGATTTAGGTTCTATGAGCGTCTTGCAAGCATATCAATAATATGTGGAGATGTGTATAGATATAACATAGCAGTTATGTGTTGTTAATAAATTTTGAACCTTCGTAAAGGACTATGAAATCAAGGCATAATTTAACAGTTAAAGTGGAACTCAGAGTGTAGGTTTAATTATCATCGCATGTGAACATAAAACCTAGCATGATCATGGTTTGCAAATTCTCAATTGTGGGTCAATGTAAACATGATTTGATATGTAAACAATCCAAGTTCTAAATTATCAATCATAATCTAAGTAGAAGCCATCTTCGAACTAACTTGGAGATGGAAAGCTTAAGGGGAAAAGTCATCACCTTACAGGTCGACTGTCTCTCCATAGACTAAGAACTCTGCAATGCCTTCTTGTTTGTCTTAGTGAGCTAACTTAGAGGTGTAATGGTCCAGTCCTTGTAAAGATAGATCAGGTTCCTTAGAGATTGACCAACACAAGCTATCTATAGGCAGCTCTAAGGCCTCTTTATATCTGGAAATAGCTTAAGCAGGGAGAGAGTCGACTAACTGAGTTGACTCAGTTGGTTTGAACTCAATTGAAGAGGATTACCTGGAGAGTGGCCTTCGTGTTAGGATTTAATCTAAGATGTTCATATGGCTGGTTAATCAGTTGAGTATGTCCCTGAAACAATATGGCATTGAATCAGCTCTTGTGACTCAAGGTGAGTCGACTCAGTGATTCAGACTCAATGGAATAGTCACCTATGACTATGTGTGGTTGGCCAAGACAGTTTAGGCGGTTCAACAACCACGAAACAGTCCCAGCAGCTACAGCGGGTCCGCCCGACGAATCTGAACGCCGAGCTCGATCCCAAACCTTGTTGGACTGCCTCAACTCACCCCGGGTCAGGCTAGCTCGAGTGGTTGGCGTGGCAACACTGCCCTTGGCTCCTCTTCTCCTTTAACTCCTTCTGGACGTGCAAAGAACTAGCATCGTCTTACTGGCTTGAAGGTTTGGTTGAACCGGTGCTACTGGTCGCAGCTGCTGCTATGACGAGTATCAGCTGGACGGCAGTGAAAACCCGACTCGGATGGCACCGGTCAAGCCAACACTCGAGGTAGGACGACCGAACCAACTCAACCGACCTCACCTACATGGGCAGTGAGGCCTAAATCGACTTGATTCGATTTGCAGGGTCGGCTTGGTGCAGACAGGTCGCGTTGACTCGACATAGTCGACTCAGTTGACTGGTGCAGTGCGGCACGACACCCACTCTCTCCCGCTATTCTCTCCTATTCTCTCTCTCTCTCTCTCCCTCCTTTCTCTCCTAAAATGATGGTGGGAATCTCGAGGGAATATGATCCCATATATAGACGCGAGGTTGCCCTAGCCATTACAGGGAACAACCTGGGATAACGGTTGCTCTCATGCTCTCCCTCCCATTTTCTGCTTTACATGGGGGCAATCTGTTTATGGGATGGTTTTCTTAATGCCATGGCCCACCGAACGAACGCTCCTGATCAATAGATGGGGCCCACATCACTATAGTGGATTCTTCCGTTTGATGGGGAAGATGACGTCGCCTCTAATGGCGATTTCTTTTCAATGGTTAAAGAAGGCAATCCACGCCATATGGACGGTCTAGATGGGTCCCCTGATCACTATGGGACCCACTATTCTCATTACATTTCGTCTGAAATGCCACACCCCATGAGATATTCCGCCGCGGTGTAATTCTCATGAGAGGTGCGACCATCTCGGGACAGTTTGCTAGGGCCGTCATAGCCCTGGATCGGACGTCCCAGATGGCTTCCTGAAGCCCCATGGACAACCTAGATTGTGCCAGCACGCTAGCTCAAGGAGAAAAGCATCCAACTGCCCTCTCTACGTCAGCAGGGTGCCTCCCTTTTTCTGGCAATCGTCGGAAGGCTAGGATAGCTCACAACGAGCGGCTAGGATTGTAGAGAAGGCCTCTTACATGGATCGTCGACCTAGCAGGACGAAACACACTTTCGTTTGCGGAAGTTTTCACGTGCAACCTTAGTTTTGGCTAAGAATTGTGCGTCCACTCGTATGGGTAAATGCCTAGGATCAGTTAGGTTTTGGCCGAGCCTACTGACTGAGCCAGATGGACGGTTTGGATCATTTCAAGGTGTCCCATATAGACCTCTATGGTCTAGTTTAGATGCGGCTGGAAACACAATCCAAATACATGTCAGTCTCTTGCAATCATTGTTGTGCGTTGATCGGGCCCACCACCTTGTAAAACCTATGAGGTTTGGGTCCCTTGAGATCCCTCTACCAGATGGACAGACCAGATCGTGGCCCTGGGCCTGATGGTGGGCCATCTGATGATCGTGTGGGTCACGACAGGTTTTCAAATAGTTGCGAGCGGGAAAGGAGGGGAGACCCTTTCCTCATTTGGCGTCGGTTCAGCGCCCATTTGAATGAGCCAGCGATCCGATGTGTTGCGGGCACCCCGATTGTGGTGCACACGCATGCTAGCGTGGGCCCCACCATTATGGAACCGTGAAATCTGATCCATTCATCCTCTGTGAAGCTCTCATTTGAGACCTTGGGCCGTCAATCAGGTTGACCCAAAGTCCGGGTGGGCCATTCGTAGTCTGATCATGGGTTTTTCACTGATCCAAGAGTCGGGTCATTCTGGATTCGAATATGGATGATCGAAAAGGGTTCCAAGGGCCGTTGGTGTGCTTAAGCCCAGTTATTTTCCCCATGGTCCATCTCCGATAGTCTCGTTACTACGCATGGATGTTCGTTCATCTTGTAAGTGCTTTGGTTTCCTGCTCATTTGGTTGTCAAATTTTATGGTGCCAAAAACACAATCTGTGTCTTATGTAGCATGTTGATTTATATGTTCAAGATACTTCATCACAATGCTACAAGTTAAGAACGGTGATCTACTTCAAGAAATGCAAGGTCAAGTTCTTTATCCACTTCTGTAAGCTTCAATGTTCAGAGTTTTTAAAGCTATATCGAAAAGACGAGTGCTTGTCAAGACTCAAGATAATGTTCAACTCAAGATGAAGTACAACTCAAGAACGACAAATCCAAGCTTTAGAAGATCTCAAGCTTCATAATCTTCAAAGATCAACCATCATCTGAAGAAATAAAGACTCAATGTCCATCATCTGAAGAAATAAAGACTCAATGTCCATACTTCACATCATCTGAAGTCGTAGATGCGATTTCTGCAACTATAAATAGAACACGAATTTCAGAGTTTGATAATACAATTCAAGTAATATCAAGGCATCATTCTGAGAGATAAGTTAGTGTTCTTTTTAAGCTACATTGTGCATATTTAATATTCTCTTTTGTTAGCTTTGTCAATTTGATTTTGTTTCTATATTCCAATCTGATTTGAAAAGAGGAATTGTTGTATTCCTTCTTCTTGGAATCAAAATCAAATAGAGCTAGCCCAACTAGTTTAATTTAAAATCGATCTAGAACCTAGAACCATGTCAAAGTGAGTATTGGACAATTGAACTTCTATATTCGAACTTCTACTCCGATTCGGTTCTACCGGGCTGCTATAAAAGGAGAAATTCAGGTATTTTACATTTGTGTAAATCTTGTATGTTTTTTGTTTCTTTTGAGATTGAGCCAGAAAAATCTCATTGTGTTGGTTATCTGAGGAGAGCCAGAAAACTCAGAAAGTGGGGTTTTTGAATTGTGTAAGCCCATTTGAAAGACACAATTGTGAAGGTTTTAGGTGAACCTGAGAAATCTATTTTCATAGTGAACGCTAATATCTCTTGTGTGAGGATATTAGGAGTGGAGTAGCAAGCTTCGTGGCTGTTGTTTAACAATTGGTGTACACACAGGCGAACTCCTATAATTCTTTGTCTTTTGGTTTGAATGTTTGTTTAATTTTTATATCTTTTTTTCATTTAAGTTTGTGGGATGTATGTGTGGATGTGAATGTTGTAATATTTACATTTCAAGCATTGTGGGGAATGTTGTAATAGTTTAGAATTTATTTCTTGCTATTTCCTTTATTTCCTTTCAGTTTGAGTTTTTGATATTTAAATTGTTCTAATAAGGTTGTCCTGCCATAAACCCTTGGTTTTTATGGTGCAAGGTTGTCCTTAGAACAACATTGGTATCATCCTCTCTATTCTAATATTTGAGGTTGCTTTTCATTTCCATATTGTGATTTGTTTAAAGTACTATCATTCCTTTATTCATTGAAATTCCGCTGTTATAGTTTTAAATTTGGCATAGTCATATTCACCCCCCCCCCCCCTTCTAAAGTTGTACTTCAGAGTTTTTAAAGCTATATCGAAAAGACGAGTGCTTGTTCAAGACTCAAGATAATGTTCAACTCAAGATGAAGTACAACTCAAGAACGACAATCCAAGCTTTAGAAGATCTCAAGCTTATAGTCATCAGATCATTCAAATAGAATCACCTTCATGCGAAAAAGTCCATACTTCACATCATCTGAAGTCGTAGATGCGATTTCTGCAAATAAACGAAACGAATTTCAGAGTTTGATAATACAATTCAAGTAATATCAAGGCATCATTCTGAGAGATAAGTTAGTGTTCTTTTTAAGCTACATTGTGCATATTTAATATTCTCTTTTGTTAGCTTTGTCAATTTGATTTTGTTTCTATATTCCAATCTGATTTGAAAAGAGGAATTGTTGTATTCCTTCTTTTTGGAATCAAAATCAAATAGAGCTAGCCCAACTAGTTTAATTTAAAATCGATCTAGAACCTAGAACCATGTCAAAGTGAGTATTGGACAATTGAACTTCTATATTCGAACTTCTACTCCGATTCGGTTCTTCCGGGCTGCTATAAAAGGAGAAATTCAAGTATTTTACATTTGTGTAAATCTTGTATGTTTTTTGTTTCTTTTGAGATTGAGCCAGAAAAATCTCATTGTGTTGGTTATCTGAGGAGAGCCAGAAAATTCAGAAAGTGGGGTTTTTGAATTGTGTAAGCCCATTTGAAAGACACAATTGTGAAGGTTTTAGGTAAACCTGAGAAATCTATTTTCATAGTGAACGCTAATATCTCCTGTGTGAGGATATTAGGAGTGGAGTAGCAAGCTTCGTGGCTGTTGTTTAACAATTGGTGTACACACAGGCGAACTCCTATAATTCTTTGTCTTTTGGTTTGAATGTTTGTTTAATTTTTATATCTTTTTTTCATTTAAGTTTGTGGGTTGTATGTGTGGATGTGAATGTTGTAATATTTACATTTCAAACATTGTGGGGAATGTTGTAATAGTTTAGAATTTATTTCTTGCTATTTCCTTTATTTCCTTTCAGTTTGAGTTTTTATATTTAAATTGTTCTAATAAGGTTGTCCTGCCATAAACCCTTGGTTTTTATGGTGCAAGGTTGTCCTTAGAACAACATTGGTATCATCCTCTCTATTCTAATTTTGAGGTTGCTTTTCATTTCCATATTGTGATTTGTTTAAAGTACTATCATTCCTTTATTCATTGAAATTCCGCTGTTATAGTTTTTAAATTTGGCATAGTCATATTCACCCCCCCCCCCCCCCCCCCCTTCTTCTAGGACATATAGCTAGGCCTTTTTACGTTTGCCTACCCATTTGTAGGGTCTATCTTTGATCAAGATGGTCGGTGTGGGCCACCTGCCCAAGCTCATGCACTCCTATTCCTTGAGGAGTCTGCGATTGGATCTATAATTCAATGGTTGGGTTAATTCGTAGAATGTGGTGATCCTAAGTTGGTGGATTGAGAGTTAAAGTTGTTAGTGGACGTCCCGATTAGCCTCTAAACTCGTTCAGGTGTTAATGAGCAGTTTCGAAGAACGGTCAGAGGTTATTCTCATTAACCATTACACTAATCAAGGTTTTAATGGTAACACCCGTGTACCAAAGGTGCAGGTGTTACATTAAATGACAACTCTCCACATAATTCGAATGCAATTTTCATTAAAAGGCACCAAAGCCATTCACCAAAATGCCACCAACAATCACAACAAAGTGACATGGCCAAAAACAATGATTTTTTATTATTTATTTTGAAGAAAAAAAAATAACACAACACACTTAACCAGCAGGCAGCAGCAAATCAGATTAGCTGCTTACACCCTACAAACAATGTAAGATCATATTTAATGAGGTCTTAATTCCATCCCATTAGACTAGGAGTTATTAACTTACAGTCGGCCCATCTGATAACTTCCAACCTTTCATGTTTATGTGACATTTAACCTCTCCGATAGGTTGGCACTATCACTAAGATCACCTTGTGCAAAAATCTTCCATATCCACTCATCAGTGGACCCCAGTTGTATTCTGCTACTTATCAATGGCTAGATATTTTATTTTTTTTTTGTTGTTGTTGTGAATAAATATAGTTTTATGGTGTGGCCCACCTAATGTGTTGATATGGCTGATTTTTGCACCAGGGGATCCGCATTGTGGGGCCAACCTATTGGAACTTGGAAGGGTTATTGGATGGTCACGTCCACTTAATATGTTGGAAGGTATCTGTTTGATGGACCGTACCTTGTGGTCCAACCAGGAGAATGAAATGCAATGCTCCTTGCACTTGAACACGTGGACAAATCCATTGATCTGGGCCCACCATTTGGTCCACCCCTCTTCAAAGAATTACCAAGGAAAAGAAACACATATCAGAAGATCATATCCATCAGATCAGTATCCTAAAAAATAGACACTTGCTTTCATTTAGAAAATCCAACTAATGGATCTAAACTATCAGCACAGTTCAATCATCCAGTCAATATCTCGGAAGAACAGACAAACAAGAAGATCTCTTGCCCTAAAAAAAACAAGCAAAATAATGAATCTGACCTGTCCATTCAGAATGTCCATTTGCGACTGCCAACGACTCTGATCTCAGCTCCTAACCATCCCACCAGTGGCTTGGAAAGAAAGACGGTTATAACAGAAGCAAGAGAGAGAGGAACTTGCAGTGGTGGAAGTTAGCAAATGGTAGAGAGAGAGAGAGAGAGAGAGAGAGAGAGAGAGAGTGGGATGGGATGAAATACTAAAAATGATAATTGACAGGCAATGTCGTGAGAGGAGCATCTTTTATAAGGTGCCGTCCATCCCAGACTCAAGCACGCATTTCAATACGTAACACGTGCAAGACCCAGCATTCACCAGGTGACTGCGCCGATCCATACCCCAAGTGGGCCACACGTACAAGACACAGACAGAATGGCTAAACAAAAGTATTCTTACATATGGCCCACCCAAGGAGTCCTAGTTCATGTCAGAAGACCAAACCATCGTGTCCAATACAACCTGATAGGAGGCTCAGACGCCTCAAACATGGCATTTTAGCACGTGCCCTTTCTACACGTGTGACGACTTAGCAAATATCATAGAAATTATCCCAAACGGCCCACTGTTTCAGCAATGCAGATATTTACACCTTTTCGCTACCCAACACCACTTCTTGCAGATACTTCTAAGCGTTTGGCGTGCACTTTTGCCAGATGATTAAAACTGGTGTGTTTGTATTGTAAATATCGCCGCCCTTGCATTACAAAAATGGGTGGGGATGAAATTGAGTGGGTGTAAATATCAACTACGCATTAATGAGAATAGTACTAAAGAACAGTTAACTAAAAATAGAAGTGGGATTGTTGCCAAAAATAGCTGGGGTTTTTTCTGACACACTGACACTGCTTCGGACAAAAGACCCTGGACTCAAATGCAGACCCAGCTCCAATTTACAGCAATGGCAATTCCGTAATTCCAGCATAGTACATGCCCTATCTCAAACCAGTTAAATCACGTTACCCTCGCCCGGCTGCTCGGGCTCCGGCCAGAGCTTCCAATCACATAAATATGCCATTGTAATGACGATAACGACCTTCATGATAACTACGGGTCGAATGCAATTTCATCATTTATCAAAGGGCGAGTTGGGAAATTCAACGAGGTTGAGCAAACCCATGTGGGTTTCCCTTTCATGGAATTTCTCGAGAAAGAAAAAAAAAAAAAAAGAAAAGAGGAGGCCCGAATAAGAAAGAAAAAGTCGCCATTTACATCGTATTTCTACGCCGTATGTATTCCATTGTGTAAGATACAGCGTTATACGCCCCGAGCGTCTGCCAACTTCCCCAAATGGGCCAAATCCCAAACTGACTTCTCCACCACAAAAAACGAAAGAGGAAATCAAAATTACAAAAAGAAGGAAAAAAGAAAATTACAGACACCTCCCCATTTTCTCAAAATGACCACACTGTCCCCAGGTTCACAGAATTTTCCCACAAAATGCCTAAATTGGAAAAAAGACCCATATAACCCTGTACACGGCCCCGTATGGTTTCCCATCTTGAGAGATGAGAGAGGGCATTCTGGTCATTCCAACACGGCATCTGGTCTATCTGCTGAACACAAATAGGGAGGTCTCGGTAATTTCCCCCAAAAAAACATTTATTACAAACAGAAAATTAAAAAAGAAAAAAAAAAAAAACGGAATTTCTCCATACTGTTTTTTCTGTTTTTCCCATTTTACCCTCCCTTTTGATCCTCCTTCGCCATACCCTCCGCGACGGACGCCAGCTTCTGCAGATTCAGCTTCACCACCGTATCGGCAAACATCCTCGTATCTTCTTCTGTATTCCCCTCGGGCACATCCACGACGTACGATTCCAAAACAACGGTGCAGATCTTCCCATCGCTCCCGAACTCATTCAACGTCGTCACCGACCTGTATTGCCTGAGACGATGCTCCCCGCCTATGATGCTGAACCCCGTTACGTGCCGGTCATCATCCAGCAGGTCCAGCCTCTCCGTACTGGTGCTAGCCGGTAACCCCGAGATGACGTTGACCTCCCTTAGGCATCCGACGGTCATCTCCTGCCCTTTCATGGAACAGCTTTTGATGAAGTGCTTGTAGACCTGGGGCTTGTCGAACTGACGGACCAAGGACCAGACCGTATGTACGGGGGCGTATATACGCTGCGCGAGGAGGGAGTAGCATTGGCCTGGAGACATATCGTATTTATGATACGTGTCGATGATGGGCTTCAGCTCCTCGAATTCTTCTCTGGTCACGCCCGGTGGAATCTGATGGCCTCCGTCCTCGCTTTCTCCTGATGCCGTTGATTTCTCTCCTTCTTCCATTGCTGCTCTGTGAGAGAGAGAGAGAGAGAGAGAGAGAGAGAGGGGGGTTACTGATATAATATAGGGGGAGATGGGAAAAATTAAAATAAGTGAAAAGGAAAGGTGTACTTCGGTTGCTTACGAAATTGTGCACCTCTGGAGGTTGAATTCAATATATGGTGTGATCGAACTGGTGAAGAGATGGGTCTGTCCGTGTAACGTACAAGAACTGATAATCGGACTGTTTGGATTATTACGGCCATTCATTTAATGGACTGCTGCTTGATGAATAATGTGGACCGTTGTCTGTTCTTGTCTTTGTGCTGTTGCTCACGCCAGATTGAGGCTTTCATCTGATCAGAACCAAGGCTTCTGTATATCCAATATGGATTATTGATAATTTGATATCCATTCTATCCTCCCATTTACTGTTGGGCCGACCTCGATGGCCGGAACTTGCAATTCGTGACTGATTCAATAACAGCTCTTTTCCAGCGGTTGAGATTGTAAAAGAGGTTTATTTATACCCACACATATTACAAGGTAGGCCCACCTCGGGATCGCTTTGTGCTGACCCAGACGAGGCGAGCCATGAGATCCAGCGGAGAACGCTTTCGTGTGCTCCCGAAGTCTAGCATTGTAAAATAAAAGAAATAATAATGTATTATTTCTTTTGAGGAGGTCTCCCTCACAAACTAGTTAGGCGATTGTGTTGCCGTCTAACTCGCTCGTAATTCCCTAGATTTCATATGTATACAAATCCAACCCGTTCAAAGGTGATCGAAGACTATGGTAATCATACTCTGAAATTTCTATACTGATATACTCATCAGGTTGGCCATGCATATACTTTATACCAAACTGACGTTTTTCCATTTTTCCTATGATTTAGATTGTTTGATGATTGGATCAATTTCACTTTTTCTATTACGTGTTCTCCAGATGGATCCAACTGATTGAACAGTTTAGATTTTGATGATAATGATATATGGGATATTATGTCTTAGTTGGATATTAACACTACTCTCCAACTACTTGTGTGTGAGATCTAGTCATTTCTTTCTATTATTTAATATTATAAATATAATTTTTAATATAGATTTTGGTTTTTTTTGGGTGTTGGAGAGGTGTCAACTTGGTGACGTTGACGCGTCGGTTGATAGCTGGGTTTTGCTAATGGTTGATGGACAGTCAACTGAGTTGCTGAGCCGAGTCGAGCCGTCCTGGCGGTTCACCTATTTTATAATTTCTTTGTCGTATTTGCCGGGCGTGGCATGGAAAAAGCCTATAATACGCGTCAGTGCGTGGTGCGCATAGGCCCGGTTTTGGGCTTACACGTAGTGCGAGCACGGCGTTCTAGAGACATGCAGCAAGGTTGCATCCAGACGAGGGTCTGCAACTCCGGACGCTGATTAGCTACTGACAGGTTGAGTAGCGAGACTCGCTACTGAAATGACGTCACCAAGTCTGTAGAGCTCATCATGATGTATGTGTTGCACCGTACTATCCATCCATTTTTAGAGATCATTAAGCTTGAGTGGACCCCACCACAGAAAACGGTTGAGAGAGTGACGCCCACCATTAAAAACTTCTAAGGGCCATAAAAGAGATTTAGATCAAGCTAATATTTGTTTTTCCTCTATTTAATGTCTTTGTTAACTCATGAACAGATTGGATCTCAAATAAACATCACTATGGACGTTAGGAAGGTTTCGACGGTGGACGTCACTCACTCGGCTGTTTTCTGTGGTGGGTCCACTACATATTTTTATCTGCCTTAATCTTTCGATCATGCCTTAAAATGATCTCTACAAATGGATGGACGGTACGGATACAACAGATACATAATGTGCCCCATATAACTTGGTGACGTCACTTCAGTAGCGAGTATCGCTACTCAACCTGTCAGTAGCTAATCCGCGTCCCTGCACCTCCGGGAAGATGAGAATCTCGGAGTACTTACCTGATACTCTGGCAGAGTACGGCCGTACAGAAGTTGCATGAGGCCCATAGAGAACTCGATCCAAACCGTTCAAATCATTATATCCTTATCTTTTTTGCTGTACTTGGTAAGGTTTACAAATTAAGACAATCAGTATCGAATCCTGAATCGCGCATGTAGACCGTACTGTATATACAATCTCAACTAACGAGCCAGAGATAACCATGATATCATTCAACTGTCTACGTCTTGTCACCAGTTTCATGTGAGTCTGGATTCCATCTACGGTAGAGATCACGATGTGGACGGTTAGATGGAGTTAGATTCTTGGCAGGTGTACAGTATCTAGCTGCTGGCGTATGGATTGTGAGATGAAATGGCGGAGACTGTAGAACCAGAATTTGGCTGAGCCGGACGCGGAGTTCGTGCGCTGAAAACCTAGGTGGGGCGCACTGTAATGTTTTTGAGAAATCTACCCCGTCCATCTGGTTTTTGAGATTATTTTAGACTTGATAAAAAACAAAGAACAGGATACAAGACTCAGCTGGACCGCACTAAAGGATAAGGCGTGTAGGGAAATTCATACCGTTGAAACCTCCCTGAGGTCGACAGTGATGTTTGCATGCCATCCATACCGTTCATAACGTCATTCCTACCTGGATGAACTCAAAATACAAATATTAGACTGATTGAAAACTTCTGTGGCCCCACGAATATTTCAACTGTGGACGTTCAATCCTCACGTTTTCGATCCACTTGATTCTTGGATCCGGCTCATTTTTGGCCCCATGTCTTAAAATGATCTTAAAAAACGGATGGACGGGGTGGATTTCTCACAAACACCACGGTGGTCCCCACGTAAGTTTCCAGCGCAGGAACCGGCTGTACCGTCTCCGACTCCCTGTGGTATGCGTGTCACAGTGAGTTGTCAATCAGGACCGTCCATCTATTTGGCATTCCGAATTGTGCGAAACACCAGTAGATGGAATGATCCTAACCATCTAATCAGTCGTTGATGTAACTTTCAAAACATGTGCTCCCCATGATAGTGCCTGCAGTCCAGATTGAATGTCATCTAGCCACGTGTACTGCATGCTGATGCTTTCACGAGCTTTCTGGTGGCGTCTGTCTATTTGACGCCTGTGAAAGCAGAGATATCTTATCCTCGTCTACTCTGCAAAGTGTGACAGTTGATGCGCCGGCAGTTAGTAGCCTTACACATGGCACGCGTAAACTAGAAACCGTGAGGCCCTCGTCATCCGAAATTCAGATCGATGGAACTATCCTAAACTTAATCTACAGGAATCATGACCGTTGATTGTTTTCATTTTGTCCATCCATTAAATGTCAGGTAATCAGAGAGGTAAGAAAGTAAAACAGTGTAATTTCAGCTTTAAGACCCATCCAAACTGAGGCCCACCACTTGAACGGTTTATTTTAAATGACTTACATGCCACGTGTGAAATTCCCTACTGCCGGCGTATTAAGCATCATACAGTCAGAATCCATCCAACGCGGCCGCGGAAGAAGTACGCGTGCAACACGATGTGAAAAGAGATGCCAAACCGCCGATATCCATTGACGGCGGAGGCTATTTCTCACGGAACAGTTGTGGGCCGCATTTGGCTTGAACAGCTTTATTTTCTAAATAAGTGATGTTGATGGAGAACCCACGTTTCCATGTGTTAGATTCCTGTGCATGTGACAAGTAAGCATGCAGCAAGCTGACCTACCTGTCAAAACAGATAGGGTTTTTCTTGCAAGGCTCTCGTCTGGAGGCTCGCTTGATTTGTTGGGCCTTCTTAACAGTGCCTGATGATCCATACCATTCATTTAGAAATAAAGTGATGGTATAATATCCAATCGGTTAGCAAACTTGACAGATCCGTTGCACTTGTTTTTGGTCATTTTTCAAATAACCAATCAGATAATAACATATGTTCTTGTATAAAGAAAATAATATATCACATGAAAAATCTTTGAAAATATTTAAATCACTTTTATGAAAGTATAGCGGGCGATTTGGATAGTACATATCATATGATGGTAAGGCGTGGTTAAAAAGTTTAATGGACAGAAAGCGGTTGAGAGGAATTCGAATAATACAAAGAAATAAAAGGATTTGAAAGACTGACGCCTCAACGAATAAACTGCCATAACCATTAAAATAAAGAACATAAATAAATGTAGATTATCTACATACTAGGAAAGCTTATAAATAGGAGAACAAATTAATAAGATAAATCATATCATTCCAATCAAATAAATCAACCAATCTTTTCTTATCATATCTCTAACACTATCTTAAGAGTAGTGTTGGGGATTAATTTTCAATTGTACATGTTTGGGCATACTAGAATTAGAATTACGACTCAATTCAAACTGAACAGTTATGACCCCAAGCGTCAAAATAGGTAAGACATGTAATGTATGACCGAGATCTTATGAGATCAGTTGCTTATTTAGCCACTCGCTTAATGTATAAACAAGATCGTGTAATATTTAGAGGGTGGAGTTTGTCCTCTGATGATGGGTTACACATTTGCTTTCCGTACAAAAGGATTTTTCAATACATATAAAGTGAAATGAGAAAGGGATTCTTATAAACGGTCGCGAGGAACAACTGCAAAACAACTTTATAAGTAAAGAACTGAATCTAGCGTGCGAGCGTAAACACAAATTACAGTAAAAAACAGGCCGAAAGTAAATAATTACACTAAGAAATGTAACTGGTTGACAGGAAAAGTAGACGATTACACTCTGGAATAAAAATTGATTAATAATTAAAAGGATAATTGAAATATTATGCTTGGTTTGATTGGGTTGGTATTGTTGGGGGCCTTACACAAAACCTTAGGATCTAGCCCTCCAGAACAAACCAGAATTATGGATAATAAAGCAATGAAAATAATCAATGCATCAATCACACACCACACAAGAGAATTTTACGTGGAAAACCCTCAAAGAGGTAAAAACCACGGGACCTCGTCCAGATCAACAATCCACTATGAAGTAGAACGTTTACAACCTTCTTCACTCACGCAGGAGTGGATAAACAATAAGAGAAATAGAGAAAACGGAGAGATCTAACCGATTACGAGGACATAGAAGCGCTGAGATGTAGATTGCACAGTAGAGAACCTCCACGAGCAGAACCTCCCTTCTATAAGCTTCCTCTCTCTCTTTCTCCCTCTCTCTCACCTTTGATAGCCCTAAACCCTTTAGCAAATCCCTTGCAAAGCTTTAGGAAACCCTCTTGCTGTTTTCTTCACACAACATGCTCTAGAAAAATCCTAGGGACCCCTTTTTATAGTTTTAGGAAACTCCTTTCCGCATCCTAGTTGCGAAAGGACTTTGCGCATCCCAGTTGCGAAAGGACTTGCGCATCCCAGTTGCGAAAGGACTTGCGCATCGACGGGTCAAAAAAAAACCCATCAGGTATGAGATGAATTCTTCCTGCAGAAGAATTCCTTTTCTATTAATTTATAGCTTTGATTTGATCATCTGAATCCTTCGCGGGTTCTGACGGTTATTATAACCGTTCACCGCTAGTTAGCTTTTCTTCTTCCACCATTTTCCCTATAACATCTTACTCATAACTGCTCTTTCATTGGCTGCTCTAAGCAATGACACAACATTGTTTGATACATTCCTACTGTTATTACCAAGAAATCTTTTTCAAATCTTTAGATTCACCATATAAATCAGTACATATCACACGTAACCTATTCCAATTGATTCTCACGAGGAATGACAATAATAGGAATGAATAAGTAGTGATAATCTTTAACTGTAATTCAAGTCTATGATCATACACTAGATTATTTTTATTTCAATACAAAAAGTTTTTTATTAAGTAAGGCTACTTGTAGTCTTGTCCCGCATATGATTATGAATAGTCATTTATCTATGTGATTCTTTCTTATTGCCTAGTATATCAAAAGTTATTTTGTATGGAAGTCAAAGTGTAATTCATTTTCAGAGGAAAAACTCCACCTTCTAACAATTGCTTGAATAGGTGATCAATCTTCTCAGGGATTAGTCATATACCATAATATTCAACATATTTTCATATCTCAGCATTAAGGGTGAAAATTGTTCCGTTTGAATTGAGCCGAACAAATGATTCTAGCATGCTGACAAAAACAAATAGAAATACAACAAGATCTTGAGCCACTTTATAATTATTCAACTATCCCGTCTAATAAATACGCCAACTTTTCTAGTCTTTGGTAATACTATCATCCTTTCCACTTCCGATAATACTGTCAAAATCCACCATAATAGGTGTATTATAAGTCTTTCCCTAGAAAAGAAAAGGAGTATTTATCAGACAGCTGGGTGTCGAAAGCAGTTCGATCGCTAACGGGAACGTGATTGTTCATTGGTGCTCCTGCCAAACGCGACCACTAAGTTTCTTCCGTAGCACGTGCCAGAGATCACAGCCGTGATTACAACAAAGAGAAGGATCTGAAGGAAGAGACAAATAGTACACATTCAACGTGATTCCAACCCACTTGACGAAATACACAGACATTGCGTGCCAAACACCGAATAGTATATGTGGGGCCCAGTTTCGGACCACGAATCAAAGATCTCCGGGATTGGAACATCCCAGTAACCGATCTTCGGTACGTTTCAGTTGAATTTAGAAGAAGGGCGTTTTATTTCTCTCCTAACCGTCTACAGGGAAATCTTCAACAATGTATCAATGCTCTGGATTACCCAACCAGGGCCCACTCATCAGAATTGCATACCCACCTGGGATGCAGGCGTGCCTGAAATCCGACCGTCTAATGTCGGTGATAAATCAATTTTAAATTTCAGTTCAGATTCCCACGCCTACATCCTTCAGACCACGAGAGGTACGTCTACACACAAGACTCATGGCCCTAAGCTAGATGAAGATTTCGTTTTGCCTCTGTCGCAACATAGCATCCAGCCTTGCCGCTTGGTGGGGCCCACATGCTGAGTTCTCTAATGATCAGAACCGTGATGCAGCCGTCAGTTCCGCCAGCCTATGTGAAAACAAAAGGTAGATCAGTGGGCATAAACACAAGAAACAGTGAGGATTGAACGCCCACCATTGAAATCTTCGTAAGGGCCCGGAAGTTTTTATGTCGATCTTATATCTACGTTTTCCCTTCGGCCTGGTTGGAATGACCTTATGCACGGATTGGATGAAATAAACATCACGGTAGGCTCGGGAAAGTTTCAACCGTCGGCAGTTCTATTGCCACGGGAACGGATTATGTGTTACCCGGGTAACAAGTTCGTGGGTGTTACTCAAGCGGTGGCGCCCACCTTGATGATGTGTTGTATATCGATGCCGTCCATCCGTTTCTGTTGCCCATTTTAGGAGGTGGTCCAAACAATGAAGCAGATACAAATCTCATGTGGACCACACCACAGGAAAAAGTGGTGATTAGAGGCCTACCATTAAAAACTTCCTACGGCCCACCTTGATGTTTATTTTCCATCCAACCTGTTGATAAGGTCAAACAAACCTGGATGAAGGGACAATACAAATATAATCTTGATCCAGAACTTTCGTGGCCCATAAAAACGTTTTAATGGGCATTCACCACTATTTCCAATGGTGTAGTCCACCTAGGAATTTTATATGCTTCCAATGGTGTAGTCCACCTAGGATTTTTATATGCTTAAGTTTTTTAATAACACCCTAAAATGGACTGGAAAAACGAATGGATGGCGTGGATATACAATAAAATCATCAAGGTCGGCCCCACGGTCGGCCAAGGTAACACCCACCATCCCACCATGTTACCCGGATGTATAACACCTAATCCGCTCTCCTCTTACCAACGGTGTGGTCCACTTGAGCCTTGAATCTGCCTCGTGTTTGATCAAATGTCTTAAAATCCAACTATCAAAATGGATGGACAGAGTGGATATAACACAGACATCACCGTGGGGCCCACCAGTAACCCCACATTGCAGGAAAGTCCTGTCCGGGAGGGCAAAAGATATGGTGTACAACAGCAGGGGGAGAAATGTTCTCAATGTTTGCTGACTCTCACATACAAAATTTCCTTTCCCGCCATCATGAAAACTGTGTAGGCAATCCAAGTCGTCCAAAATGTGGGCCCTATCAAAAAAAGCATTCGAAATCCATGGTGGTCCACTCATTAGGATGGCTACGCCATCGGAACCCAAGCACAGCCGTCGGTCTGTCCCACAGCATTTTTGCTGCCCACATAACTAATCGAACCGTCCGATTTTCATCACGATTAATACTTATACTGTGGACCCACCTTTTGCACGGATTGGATTTTCTACAAAAGTTCCCCACTGGCGATAAAGAAGAGCATTGTATGCGAAAATTCAGATTCGAGGTTGTAAACTGAGCATTTCTGGCTGAAGCAAGAGAAATGACAACCTCCCATTTGAATTCAACGGTCGTCACATGTAAAGATCACCGCATGTTGGGTGGTGGGCCCACACCAGATCAGCTACGCTCTTTCAGGTGGCGGTCCCCACGTGACAACCGCCCAATCATAGCAACAATAATTCTCTCTCTCCATTAAAATTTTCAATCGAATAATACGAAATAATTTCCATAAACCATCCTATCGTTGTTTTTCAAATAAAATAAAAGGGAAATTGTCCGTGCTTACCTCGAAGTTTCGGCATATTACCTATAACGCTACGACATACCATATATCTTACAAGCTTACCATATATCTTACAAGCTTTTGAAAATTACCTGGACCAAAATACTCTTAACCTTGTTTCAGTAGTAGTTGTACGAAGTTACGTAGTGTTTAATGCTGAGAAAGTAATACGTACATAACCCTTGTTTACATTGGGGTAAGGACCAAACTCGTGGGCCACATTGATGTATATGTATAATCCATGCCGCCCATCCTTTTATCATGTCATTTTAATAGCTAGGGCCCAAATATCAGCTTGATCCAGAGCTCGTGTGGGCCACATAATAGAAAATAATGGTGACAATGGAACTCAATGATTTTCATGAGCTCTTAATCAGGCTGATATTTGGATACTAGCCCTAAAATAACATGGCAAAAAGGTTGGGCGACATGGATTATTCACATACATCAATGTAAGCCCTTTGTCAAGGCCTATCAAAATGAAGACTTCAACTTGTATAGGACGACAACCATGATCCTTTCCTTATAAAAACCATGACCATTTTCTCATGAAAACCACGACCCCATATAACATGGCAACCACGACCCATACCTAAGTCATGGTTGTCATATTACAAGGGTCGTGATTGTCATGGGTCATAGTTATCATGTTATATGGGTCATGGTTTCCATGTTATATGAGAACCACGACCCATGGCAACTACGATCCTTACCACATTATAACCACGACCAGAGTATGGGTCATGGATTTCATGAGGAAAGGGTCATGGTTTTCATGCTATACAGGTCGAAGTCTTCATTTTGATAGGCCTTGGCAATGACCATCTAGTGGGGCCTACATTGATGTATGTGAATAATTTATGCCGCCCATCCTTTTTGTCATGTCATTTTAGGGCTAGGTTCCAAATATCAGCCCGATACGGAGCTCGTGTGGACCACATAATAGAAAATAATTGTGACAATGGAACCCACTGGTTTTCATGAACTCTGAATCAGGCTGATATTTGGGTACTAACCCTAAAATGACACGGCAAAAAGGATGGGCGGTATGGATTATTCACATACATCAATGTAGGCCCCTTGCTAAGGCCTATCAAAATGAAGACGTCAACCTGTATAGCATGACAACTACGGCCCTTTCCTTATGAAAACCACGATCATTTCCTCATGAAAACCATGACCCATATAACATGGCAACCACGACCCATACATGGGTCGTGGTTGTCATGTTATATGGGGCGTAGTTGTCATGGGTTGTAGTTATCATGTTATATGGGTCGTGGTTCCCATGTTATATGAGAACCACGACCCATATAACATGAGAACCACGACCCATGGAAACTACGACCCATACCACATTACAACCACGACTCTTACCACATTACAATCATGACCCAGGTATGGGTCGTGGTTAGAGTTGTACACGAGCAGAGTATACTCGTTAACTCGCTTGACTCGACTCGAAAAAACTTGACTCGACTCGGCTCGAAATGAGTTCGAGCAAAGCACGAGCTATTTTTGGTGCACAAAATCATTTCGAGTCGAGCATGAGCTTGACCCTGCTCGACTTGAATAATACTTGAAATCGATTCAACTCGGACTCGACTCGGTACTCGACCAGGGGTATATATATACCCGAATTTTTTATAAAAAAAACCCTAAGCTACTCACCCACCCGTCCCTTTCCCAGCGCCCCTACCCTCTCTCAGCCCGTTAAAAAAAAAAAAAAAAAAAAACCCCAAACCCTTTTTAGAAAAAAAAAAAAAAAAAAAACCTGCGCTCTTTCTTTCCAGTGCCCCTACCCTCTCTCAGCTCAGCCCAGCGCTCGTTCGACATCCATCCGGCCCATCCCAGCGCATCCTCTTCTTTCCTCTCTCTGTCTCTCTCTCACATTGCCCTGTCTGGTGTCAGTCGTCCCTGTCGCTTGTCCCTGCCCTGCTCGGTGCCGCAGCTCGTCCCTGCCGCTCGTCCCTGCCCTGCACAGTGCCGGTCGTTCCTGCTGCAGCTCGCCGATAAGTACCTAATACTTTCAATTTACACTCTTGTGATCATCCCTAATTTAGATTTGAAATAAATAAAAAGAATCAGATATTTAGGGCTAACATAAATTTTGAATATACGGACTTGAACTCGACTTGAAAACTCGGACTCCACTCGGCTCGATATCTGCTCGAACTCAGACGAGCAGAGCACAAGCTGGGCATCCAAGCTCGAAGCCCGAGCTGAGCCAAGTATGAGCTGGGACTCGGGCAGTGCGAGCCGAGCACGAGCTGGGCAATACTCGGCTCGGCTCGGCTCGACTCGTGTACAACTCTAGTCGTGGTTTGCATGAGGAAAGGGTCGTGGTTGTCATGCTATACAGGTCGAAGTCTTCATTTTGATAGGCCTTGGCAAGGACTATCTAGTGGGCCCTACATTGATGTATGTGAATAATATATGTCGCCCATCGTTTTTGTCGTGTCATTTTAGGGCTAGGTTCCAAATGTCAGCCTGATCGGAGCTCATGTGGGCCACATAATATAAAATAATGGTGACAATGGAACCCACTGGTTTTCATGAGCTCTGAATCAGGCTGATATTTGGGTACTAGCCATAAAATGACACGGCAAAAAAGATGGGTGACATGGATTATTCACATACATCAATGTAGGCCCCTCGCCAAGACCTATCAAAATCATGAAGACCTGTTTTCATGCTATACAGGATGGGCGACCTATATAGCATGAAAACCACGACCCTTTCCTCATGAAAACCACGGCCCTTTCCTCATGAAGGGTCAGCATAGATTATATACATACATCAATGTGGGCCCCACGAGTTTGGTCCTTGCCCCCGCGCAAAAAAGGGTTCCGTACAAATTACTTTCTTGGCATTAAATACGACATAACTTCTTATCCCCTAAAAAACCGTACAACTACTAAAACAAGGATAAGGGTATTTTGGTCCAAGTAATTTTCGAAAGCTCGTCAAATGGTCATTTTTGAAATATATGAAATGTCATAGCATTCTAGGTAATTGACCCAAACTTCGAGGCGAGTACGGTCAATTTCTCAAAATGAAACTATACAAAGCTGTTCCTATTCAAACGACCGGACTTTCGCTTTGTGTAACATAGAAAAAATTAGCACTATGGACGAGTCTGTACAATGCCCTTTTTTTTTTTTTACCGTCCGAAAACTTATCTCACCAAAAGCGATTTTTAAGGCATGAACGTTAGTTTTTTAATGAAAATACCCTTGCCTATTAGGATAAAGCAGCTGGAAAACATAGAGATATTTTTATCTTTCTAGATTCGTCTGTACGAATAAAGGTCTGGTGCTTAAGTTTTTTTTTGGTCCAATGAAAACAGGTGGCTAGTACGTTTTGGGTCTATACGGCGCAAAATCCCTGTAACACATGTATAAGAGTCTACGGATCATTACCAATACAGTGCTCTTGGATTAGAGTAAGTTATAGTGCCCGTAGTTGCATTTGTTTACTTGAAAAGATCAATCAATCAATCTGAACCGTCCATTAAGTCCATAACACAGTTCATGGATCACCATACAAAAATCTCACTAATCAGACGATCCAAACCATCCTTGGTTTTGCCTTATTTTAAACATCCGTCCTTTTGCAAAGCATGGATTGGGTAGATACGATTGCCTAACAAAGGTGATTCTTTGGAATCATAAGCAATCCGTTATGATCATAACAAAGACCTACTTTTGTGTAAATAATCTTGACCCTCCATGTTGAAGGTGATTGATCAAACGGTTAATATTTGTCGAATTGGTGTAAATTTTTCGTGGTCTCACATGGAATATGCGCTGGAACCTATGAACAGTCCAGATTAATGGATTGTACTGTCAAAGTATCATAATCCGACTAGGATGACTATAACTTAATAGTGCTCGGAAAGCACCTGAGCATCTACCAGACTTTTCTTTCAATCCTAACCACACACGTTTTGAAATTATAGTAAAGATCTTGTGTATATTTTCTTGATTGTTCATTATTCTTTAAGTAGGGTTATGCTATTCCTAGCCTGTCATCACGTTCATAACTCACAACCTGCAGTAAACAGTACCCTATATCATGCCAGCTTTCTCCCCAACATGGTACTTGTGTAAAAATCACTAGCATGAGAAAGATAGCAGGCCCCACCATGAAGATGACCGTTCCCAGGAATCAGGACTGATCTGCTCATTAGGTAAGCCACACCTATACGTTGAATCCAGCCATCCGCTATCCATTGCTTTCAACAGTCCGGCCCACCCATAACCAGAGCATCCTATTTTTGTGCCAGGTGATTTTCATCTTGTGGCCCACCATTCTCACAATGACCTCTATGTTCTACAATATTTGAATGTTGGTAGAAAAGATGGTAAAATGGTAGGACCTACCACGAATATCAACTTGCACAAAACTTGGACTAACCTGGTCATTAGATGCGCCACAGCTATCTGTTGGAGCTGGAAACTTGGACTAACCTGGTCATTAGATGCGCCACAGCTATCTGTTGAAGCTGGACATAGGTTGTCCAATGATTCCAACAGCATGGCTCACGTGATGAGTGAAGCATTTTGATTTATGTGCTAGGTGATCTTCATCGTAGTACAAATGTCAATGTGTTGGGTGGGTCTAATGGTACCATGCCTGATGCGACATAGGCTAAGTATGGGCATAGCTAAATGAGTGTGAGCTGGATTAATAATTTTGCCGGCTGTGTGGATATACTCAACTAGTACTTGAACCATTCACACATGCAAAATAGCTAGTCGAGATCAGGCCCACCAATTATCTAATTTTGACATAGACATTTGGTCCACTTGATGAAGGGAATGGATGGATCTTCGCACTCCAAAACCTGCATGGGGTCGTCTATTTTGTAAAGCACATTACACAAGGTTTAATAACTCTACATATGTAGAGTTGGGCAATGAATCGAGTCGGCCCGAGTTAGGGCCAACCCAGCTTGATCTGGTTTTGAAATAGACCTGGCCCGAACTCAACCTGACTTGGTACCGAGTCCACATGCCTGACCTGATCCGAGTCCGAGTTTGGCCTAGACTAATCCGGACCGAGTCCAACCGAATCACAAGTATCGAGTTGAGTCGGCCCAAGTTGAGTTGAGTTGAGTGTAGTCGGTGTCCACATACTGAAATCTCAACTCAAAATCTAAGTGCACTTACCAAAATTGCAGCCTTTCCATCAGCCACATGGCATCTTAAGTTTGAGTTACACACACACAAATGCTCACCTACGCACCAGTTCTCGCAACAACTCTCCCTTATATGAGTGTAAGATCTGAATTGTCCACGTGATGTAGCACCTCATGAAACCCCAAGGTGTAACTTTTACTTTGATTCAAAACTTTGGTCGGCCATGAAAATAAATTTCTCCCTTGATTTGCTTCTCGCTTTTACCATGGCCCACTAAAGTTTTGAATCAGGGTAAAAGTAGGTCCCAGGGGATTTGCACTCATACCACAAGAGATGAGTTCTCAAAAAATTCTCACGAATTGTCGTGAGAACTGGTGCACAAGTGATCACACACACACACACACACACACACACACACACACACACACACACACACACACACACACACACAAGTCGAGTTTTGGATTGAGTCGAGTTAGTAATGAGTTGGATTTCAGGTTGAGTCGAGTCGAGTTATTGGGTGACGCCCCAAACTCGATTCAGTTTGAGTTCGGATTGGACAAAGTCTACTCAGTTTGGATCAAGTTAGGTCTAAACGAGTCAGACGAGTCAAGTTTGCCTAGTCAAGTTGTCCCATGCCCGACTCTACACATATGTATGAGCCCTGCCCTTTGGGACAGAAGATATGAATGATGTGGCACACCAAGTGGAAAGTTCGGATTTTGCCCCATTTTCTATATCAGAACATGTGCTAGCTTGTAAGACCCCACAATTTAAAAAACAAGAATCAATACTCGAATAGGCAAGGAGGTCTTCCATATGCGTATAGGATGAAAAGAATTCCTTCTATTATATAAAATTTAATCTCTTGAGTTAATGGTGTGATTTAAAAAAAAATAAAATAAAATTTAAATCTTAATTCATAAATGAATACCCAATATTTTAATAGGTATATTTTAGAGAGTAAGGTATGGATGGTCATTGTTATGGGAAAAATAGACCGACCCAAAGAAGTTGGTGGGACTGAGACTTAGCATGGTTCATTGAGCTAAGAGCAAGGGAAAGGTCAGCGAGGAAAAAGCCAACCGTCAACTGAACATTAAGGTCGGGCGACTAAGGTCGGACTCCACACGAGAACTCAGAGAGGTTATCAATTCTCACGAAGAAACTAAAAGGTTACATGAACTGAAGATCACAAGGAACTTTGGTCGGTTTATCTATCAAATGATGTCGACCTCCTTATAGCTCGATCGGTATTGCAACTCCCATCAGCCGACCTTAATCGAAGCTCGACGACTATGCACCAATCTCTAGACAGAGGCCGACCTAATATGAAGGAAGATCTATCCGATCTTTCCTCCTAGGATCACAAAAACTAACTCACGATCAATTTGGGATTCTGAGACAATAAGTACCTACTAAATAGGGAGGATCCGTTTAGGATACTATTATGGGGAAATCTGAACTGAGTCGAAGCGAGGTTAACTCCGACATCAGTGATCGGGCCCCTGAGCAAACACATATTCGACCCGAGGTGAATATCCGATTGAGGATTCTGGCTGAATGATGACACCAACCCTGAACTCAAGATAAGTCGTGCACTCTACAAGATGGGTCGGGCCTCGGAGCTGTGACATCACGCCCAATCCGGTTGAGACAACTCGGAACACAGGAGAGTGTCTATTCGACCATTGTACTACCGAGCCGAGGGTCACTGTCCCGAACCGAGGACTAATATTCTAAGCTGAGCTTCTTTACTTAGTATATCATCAGCCTGCTTCCATACATCCGTAGATTCGGATCACCGAGTAAGGTTCGGATCATGAGGTTGGCTCGAATAGAGACTAAGTTTCGGCAAAGGCAGTGCTCGCGTCATGATCAAGTAGTGCTCGCGATACGATCGGTACGATCTTGGGATAACTGCCAATTACCTTGCACGCTTAGCCCTCGCGTAGTGGCTATGACCACGCCTAGATTATTGGGCACATCCTAAGCAACCCCCAGGTATAAAAACAGTACATTTCTACAGGAACATTTACGAAATATCTCACACCCTCTCTACTCTACACTAGTTAGACCCAGATTTCCTAGCCTGACTTAGTCATCGGAGGGTCCCTTGCTTGAGCTAGGGTCTCATTTGCTTACCTTTCTGCGCAAGACCAGGGTTTGTCCCGAGTACTCAGAGTTCGGCGGAGGGTGATCCAGATTCTTGCATCAACATTTTTTGGCACCGTCTGTGGGAAGAAAACAAGAAGACTTGGTCGTTCTACATAAAAGATGGCCAGAGGAAAGAAAAAAAGCGATCGGTGTGGAGCCCGAGCCAAATGAGCAAGCACGCTCCTCCTCGGTACTTCACGCCGAGTCGGCTCCAACGGGACCGTCTCAGCGTTCTCGAAACCGAGGAGGCAAATACTGAGCCATGCAGAACAAGCTCCAAGCTTTGCGGGATGAGATTAACCAGATGAAGCAACGACAAGGACAGTCGCATTCCATTCGGGAAGCGGTCATAGCAGCAGCAGTGGCTGAATCCGCGCATCTGAGCACAAGGCCGGGGGCGTCTTAGAATTCGTCCGCTAGGGTCCCAGATCCTGCTCGGAATCCGACGACTCGGGCTCCAACTAACGTTTTGGCCACCTCGGCGCTGGCCCCGACAAATCTTCGCCATGAACTGGAGAGGAGAAGAAGGGGCAGAACTCCAGAGGTTGAGGCTCCGCGAGAGACAGTGGCCGAAGCGAGATCCTTGGGAAGCCCAGCTTACAGAACTTCGCAACCAGATCCAAACCCTACAGCAGAACCAATTGGCCCCCATCCGGACTGCGGTACAAACGATGATGGAAGAGACCGAGCCTCCCTTTACCTCAGAAATCATGAACGTGATGATGTCTCCAAGGTTTAGGATGCCTCCTGTCATTCAGTACTCAGGGTCTGGAGATCCAATGGAGCATGTAGAATCTTCTCGCTCATGGATGCAGATTCAGTCGGCTACGGAAGCGATGATGTGCAGAGGCTTCTTGATAACCCTCTCTGGGGCCGCCCGGAATTGGTATCAACAACTCAAGCCGAGGTCGATTAGCACCTTTGTCAAGCTCAGCAGAGCATTCGTGACACAATTCATCATCGACAAGAAAAGTTGTAAGTCATCGGCTCATTTGCTTACACTCAAACAGGGAAGCAAGGAGTCACTGAAGGAGCTCATTTCTCGCTTCAACGAGGAAGCTCTACAAGTAGACGATTACGACAAGAAGATGGCCTTGTCCGCCATAATTAACGGACTCAAAGAGGGGAAATTCCTCTTCTCCATAGGGAAGAGCCCGCCAACCACCATGAGTGAATTCATGAGCCGAGCCTAGAAATACATGAATGCTGAGGCGTTCTTCAGTTCGCGTCAAAGCGGCCAGACTGCTGAGCACTCACCCAAAGACAAGAAGTGAAAAGATGAAGCAGAAGCGCCACAACACGCTAGTAAGAGGAGGTCGGATGACGGTCCTTCCCAGGACTGAAGACCAAGCAGAAAACTCGAGAGCAGGTTCAGCTCGTATACTCCGCTCAATACATCCCCAAAGCAGATCTTACTCGACATCCGAGATTAAAAACTATTGCATTGGCCGAGCTGCATGAAGGCAGACGCCAAGGACCGAGATAAGCGCAAGTACTGCCGCTTCCATCGCGATCACGGTCACAATACTAGTGATTGCGTCGACCTGAAGGAAGAGATAGAGACCCTCATTCGCAAGGGTCATTTGCGCCAGTATGTGAAGGAGGAGAAACTCGCTCGGAAGGATAGTCAGTCGAGCAAGACCATGGAAGAAACTACAGAGATCCGGATGATCTACGGTGGACCGTCTGGAGTCGATGACATGAATAGGGCTCGGAAGGCATAATCTTGAAGCTCTGACCCCGAGCATCACGTCTGTTTGGCTGAAAGGCTGAGGAAAGAGCTCCGAGTAAGCCCTTGCAATCTAACCTTCACAGAGGATGATACGCGCGAAATCCAACATCCTCATGACGATGCCCTGGTGGTGACTATGACAATAGCTAATAACAAGGTCTACCGTATTCTGGTCGACACCGGAAGCTCGGCCGATATAATTTAATTCGAGGCGTTTGATAAGATGGAGATCGATAGGTCGCGCCTCCAACCTATGAAAACTCCATTTCACTGCTTTGCTGAAGATAAAGTGATCTCTGAAGGTGCCATCTCCTTCCTAGTGACAGCAGGAGAAGGACGACATCAAGTGACTCTCCTGCTGGACTTCTTGATAGTGAATGTGTCATCGGTGGATAACGTCATATTGGGTCGACCATCCCTTAACGTAATGAGAGCGGTAATGTCAACCTATCATCTGATGAAGAAGTTCCCCGCGGAGGGAGGGGTCGGATACGTCCGAGGGGATCAACGTGAGGCACGGAGGTGCTACTCGGTGGCAGTCAGAAAGGGCATAGTAAGACAGGCCCTCACCATAAATGTGCTCAACCCCAGAGATCCTGCAGAAGACTCCCTTACGAAGGACTTAGTGACCATCCCGCTCGAGGAAGCCGACCCGAGCAAAATAATCCAGCTCGGATTATCACTAGATCCCGAGCAGCGGTCCCAGATGCAGACCTTTCTCTGACAACATAAAGACGTCTTCGCATGGTCGCACAAAGACATGTCGGGCATCTCTTCAGATATCATAGTCCACAGGCTGAACGTGGACCCAGAGCATAAGCCGATAAAGCAGAAGAGGAGAGCATTCGAGCCCGAGAGGTACAAGGCTATTGCTGACGAGATATCAAAGCTTCTCGATGTCGGGTTCATCGAAGCAGTCCATTATCCATATTGGATAGCGAATGCGGTCCTTGTGAAGAAGGCCAACAGAAAATGGCAGGTTTGTGTAGACTACTCGGACCTGAACAAGGCCTACCCCAAGGACAACTTCCCCCTGCCTCGGATCGACCAGCTGGTCGACAGCACGGCTGGCCACAGTGGATCTCCTTCCTGGACTCATACTCAGGGTCCAATCAGATCGCGATGTACCCCACCAAATAAGCAAAAGACAACCTTCGTCACGGACAAAGGGCTTTACTGTTATCGGGTCATGCCATTTGGCCTGAAGAATGCTGGGGCAACATATTAGAGGCTGGCGAACCAAATATTTTACCGACAGATCGGCTGGACCATGGAGGTCTACATTGACGACATGCTCGTCAAGAGTATCAGAGCGCCCGACCACATCACGGACCTCGGAGAAACCTTCGCGATCCTAAGGGAATACCTCATGAAATTGAACCCCGTCAAGTGCGCCTTCTGTGTAGGTTCTGGCAAATTTCTCGGATTCCAAGTCAACCAGAGAGGCATCGAGGCGAATCCCGACAAGATCAAGGTGTTGCTCGACATAAGCTCACCGCAGACCACGAGAGAAATTCAGTGCCTCACCGGACGAGTAGCCACGCTCGAACGGTTCATATCCGGAGCCACTGATACATGTCTTCCCTTCTTCCAGCAGTTGAAGGGTCATGAAAAAGCAGAGTAGACCTCGAATTGTGAATAGGCTTTCCAACAGCTGAAGCAGTACTTGGGCTCACCACCTCTGTTATCCAAGCTCGAAGAGAGTGAACTCCTATTCCTGTACTTAATAGTCTTAGCCTCGGCTGTCAGCTCAGTGCTCATTCGAGAAGTGGAAGGCAAACAACATCTCGTCTATTACATGAGCAAGGCAATGGTCCCGGCCGAGACCAGATATCCGAGCATGGAGAAATTGGCCCTCAGCCTAGTTGTTTCTGCTCGGAGGTGGCATTCGTACTTTCAAGCCCACTCCATCGTTGTCCTCACAGACTCTCCTCTACGGCAGGTCCTCCAAAAGCCCGATGTGTCCTAGCGATTTACCAAATGGGCGATAAAACTCGGGGAGTTCGATATCCATTATAGACTGAGCACTGTGATCAAAGGTCAGGCAGTAGCCGACTTCATAGCGGAATTCGCTTTCTCGAGTACCGAGGGTACGGATACGGAGACAGCTCTCGTGGCCCCTCCATCTCTTCATCCCCACGAGAGTGCAGAGCCAGGAGAGGATGGCAGATGGAGTCTCTTCATAGACGGGTCATCCAACTCAAAATGCGTCGGAGCAAGGATCATCCTGGTCGCACCCGACCTGACCACCATCCAGTACGCGATCAGGCTCGGCTTTAAGGCTTCCAACAACGAAGCCAAGTATGAGGCTCTGCTGGCTGGACTCAGACTGACATCTAGTCTGGGAGTTCAACTCCTCGATGTGTTGTGCGACTCTTAGCTCGTCGTGAACCACATATCAACAGAATACAAGGTCAATGAGGTGAGGATGATAGCTTACCTGACGGAGGCCCGAAAACTGATAAGAAGGTTCAGAAACTACACCATTAACCAGATCCAGAGGGTCGAGAACTCTTGGGCCGACACCCTCACAAAGCTGGCCTCGGCTTCTGAGGGAAAGATTTCCAGGATTGTCCCTGTGGAATTTCTGGATAGCCCAAGTATCGACCGAGCCAACCAGAAGATGGTCAATCTAGTGAAGGCAACTCTGAGTTAGATGGACCCGATCATCAAATATCTCACTACTGGCGAAGTCTCTCAAGACAGGTTAGAGGCCCGACGCCTAAAAATCAGAGCAGCGTAATACATAATCCTAGACGAAACTCTGTACAAGAAAGGGTACTCACAGCCATACCTCAGATGTCTCCGACCTGATGAAGCAAACTATGTGATCCGAGAGATTCACGAGGGAATCTGCTAAAATCATTCCGGTGGCCAAGCCCTGGCTCAGAAGATACTTCGCCAAGGGTACTTCTGGCCGACCATCCGAGAAGACTCCAAGAGTTTTGTCCATAGGTACGACAAGTGCCAAAGATTCGCTACGGTGCTGAGGCAGCCTACGAAAGAGCTGACCCCTATGAGCGGGTCGTAACCGTTCACCCAATGGGGGATCGATATCATTGGACCTCTGTCTCCCGGAAAGGGACAAGTCAAATTCACCATCATGGTAGTCGACACTTTACCAAGTGAGCCGAGGCCGAGTCAGTGGCGAAAATTACAGAGCAGAAAGTGACTGACTTCGTTTAGAAGAACATAATTTGTTTGCTCAAAGTCCCACATACCATCGTCTCCGACAACGGGAAGCAATTCGATAACAACATATTCAGAGGCATGTGTTGGGGGCTCGGCATCTCGAATGCATATTCCTCGCCTTGTCACCCACAGTTTAATGGGCAGGTGGAAGCCATGAACAAGGTCATCAAACATCACCTTAGGATGAAGTTAGAAAAGTTAAAGGCAACTGGGCGGACGAGCTCCCGTTCGTTCTCTGGGCTTACAGGACCACAGCCCAGTCATCCATAGGGAAAACCCCCTTCTCACTGTCTTATGGCTCGGAGGCGATCGTTCTAATTGAGATCGGCCTCCCCACAGCGCGAGTAAGAAATTATCATGAGGGTCAGAATGCCGAGCAGATCGCGGCAAATCTCGACATGAATGAAGAAGCCAGAGATATCGCCAAACTACGAGTCACAGCTCGGCATCAACAAGTGGCCAGATTCTACAACTCCAGAGTCAAGAAGAGGCAGTTTCAATAAGGTGATTGTTCACTCCCCCAAGTATAGGGTTGTGATGTAGTAATAAACTCGGTAAGACCGAGGTCTAATCCTAAGGGACTGAAACTTGTACGTTATCTGAAACTAAATAGAACTAGAGCTAGACTAAGACGAAATCTAAATCGAATAAATTTAAGGAATAATGGCGAAATATTTATCTAAAATTTAGAATTCAAAGGTAGGAAACTAGGGTGCCAAGGATCCACTTGTAGCAATTGGAAAGTTACCTTATATTGATTCAGGGACACAACTGGAATCAGAGTCCAATCTTATCCAGTTGGTAAGAAGAGATTTGTCAGATCTCTAAACTTCTCATGGATCTAATCATCAAGAGATAAGATTAGTGAAGATTTGGAAGTGATTTCGTCACCTAACCATGTCCAGGAGACTATGACAAACAACAATAATTTACCAATCTCACAGCCAATCATGAGAGAATTGTGAAAGTAAGGAAGCGTTCCATCACCCAACCATGCCCATGAGACGATGGCGAACAATAGGGCATCCTAAGTTCACAATCGCATAATGAAAAGAACATACCCAAAACTATTGCAGATCTACTGTAATTTGAGTCACAATAAACCATTAAAAACTAAAAGTATTCCTTAATAATCAAATTAGAATCCATAAAAGTTCAATAACCATGAATCAAAGTAAAACTAACACCCTAATCACGCTACAAGCTTCACCTCTTAGCCCTAGCTAAGAGGTTTAGCCTAGCAACATGATTAGGCTAAAATAAAATAAACAAAAGAAAAAGAAAAACAACTCCACTCTCTCTCCCTCCTTCTGTGCTTCACGTCCAGCCCAAGATGATTCTCTCTCTCTCTTTCTCCACCTTTTATAAGGAGAAGAGTCGGGGGAAGCTTGCAGCGGATGTGTTTTGTACGCACAGCAGGTGGGGAAGTGTTACGCACCCCCTGCGTAATGGTCTTGCGCTGTGTTAAAATTGGGGCCATTATCAGGAATTGCTAAGAAATCCAATCCATTCATTGGATTGCCCTCAAAAATTCAGTAAAACTGAACAGTTTTGGGACTGAATTTGGTGTGTCCCACCCATCTTTTCCGTTGTACCGTCAGTCTTCTATTTGGATGAATGGAGATCGATCTTCGCGGTTCCCTAAAATGTTTCAACTAGGTTAGGGTGAGAGGACCCGTGAGCTCCTGATGGACAGTCCGGATTAAACTATTGTTGTACGATCGTGGCCCACAAAGGAAAACCGAAATCCGTTTACGAAATAGCAAAACAAAGCCATCAATGCGTCTTGCGCTGAGGTTGGTGGGGCCCACTTCTTCGTGTCAGGTGCAAGATCCACGCCGTCGAAAAACCGTTCGGGAAGGGATGGTTTTGGATCCAAAACATAATGGCCCACGAGATCTTTCTTTCGCCGTCCATCTTCTGTTCAACGGCTAGGATCATTCGCTAGCTTGCATGGGATCAAACCGACACCTAGGCAAGGATAAGAGGATCGGTGGGATTCCAATGGACGCCCACAAGAATCCGTCCGTAAGTCCCTGTGTGGCGCTAGAAAGAAAAATGGGATTTTCGTTTTTGAGAAGGAGAGCTCGGGTCAGCGCACGCTGACCCGTCTCTCGATCCCGGTGCATGGCCGGCTTGCTTGTTCATGGTGTACACGCACCACGGCGTGGGGTCCACTGTAATGTTTACGCGAAATCCGCTCCGTTCATACGCCTTCCAATCTCGCTCAAAGGGTTGAGACCAAAATTGAAGTATATCCTGATGTCAGGTGGGCCCCAAAGTAGAGATTCATGGGCTGATATGTCCGTTAGCCCACTTCCACAAAGATCTAATGTAACGCCCTGTAAATTTCCGTACATTGGGTCGAGTACCACCTCGACCAGAAATCACGTAGGATTAAATCCTTTAGAAATTTAACAAAGTTAACTAAGTACTAAACTCGGTTAGCCATGAAATCCGTTGGGATCACTTTAAATATGATCTGCAAGGCCCAAAACTTGCAGAATTCGTGACTCTAGGTTACCCTAAAGTCTAGAGCCAAACTCATTACCCGTCTGCTCTCGGGAATGAAACGAAACTTCGTATTAGGTCTAGATCGCACATCGGGAGTCCGATTAACACGAAGCTAAGGAACCAAGACCGCCCCACTGGGCTTGACAATCATCTCAAAAATCAGATGATTCCGATGTCCCACGGCCATTCTTTTCGATCCGGAGCGAGGGAGTGTGAAAAACACTAATTCCATCCCAAAATAAATATCTGGAATAGTGATCTGGCATCATTCGGTTGCGCGTCAGTATTAAGCAACCTGACCGTCGGAATCAGACCAAATTACACCCTCGGATTAAGAAAAATTTCAGGAACATTTACATGTACTTAGAATTTTTGATCGTAGCCCACTGACCGTTGAACTGAAAGTGGTCCGCCACGTGCGATCTGGGAATCCGATCGAGTCGAAAACGTAATCCCACGTAGATCCATAGATGGTGAGCTTAAGTCTGACGTTTGGCTCAAAGAGGACCACCGGAACATCCCTTTTGAGCTTGGAAAGTGGCGAAATGCCTATATATGCAGACACCCTTGAACCTGAGTCTATTTTAGACATGTTTTTAGCTATATAAGGGGCTTAGAACAGCCCCTCTCACAGCCATACGAATTTGGGAGAAAAATCCTAGAGAGAGAGAGAGAAAAGAGAGAGAAGAGCTTGGATTTGTGGGACCACCTTCCTCCTACTGCTTCCACTCATCACACGGCCTATACCGCCTCATTCCTGGCGTTTTCACGGCGGTATCTGTCCCGTTTGGAGGTAAGAAACCCTAACCCTAGGTCTGATTTGAGGTAGGATTATTGTAGGTTATGGAAAAGCTAATCGATTCCGCTCTTTAGGCTAGAAAACTCCCGTATACGGAAGCTCCAATACCCTTGCTGATTCGTTGGAATTCCAAGGGCCAAGGTGAGGACTTTAAGTGTATAAGTTACATTTTTCAACGCTTTCAATGTCAGATAATGATAGATTCATGATCTGCATGTAAATGCACATGTACAAAGTGCTTTCCGTTTCCTGTTTCGATTAACGTTGTAGAATATGGAATTTCACATACTCTAGATATACGTAGAGATACCGTATACGTATTTTTCTTGGGAAAATGGTTAACATGTTTATTTAATGTATGATTATATAACATATGGATAAAATACTAGTTTGGCGAAAGGAATCGCCGAAATACATGTTCGTGTGTAAATGCCTAGTATGTTGAAATTGTGTATTCTAGAAATACCGCATATGTGTGGATTTTGGAAATGCTATTGTAATGATTATTTGCTGTATGATTATGAGATACATGGGTAAAATACTCACGCGGCGTAGGGACAGCCCTAACACGTACTTTGTTAACATACGTCATGTATGTTGAGATAGTGTATTCTAAGTATTTGTGTAAATGCTCGTGTGTGTAAATGATCACGTACTAGTGCCTTAGAGAGGTGCTGATAGGGGATTCCCGACTCCCTTAGAGACATGTAGGTCTCCCTCCATGCGGTGGTTCGCTAGAACTACTCACTTGTGATGTGTACGTAATTGTATCCCTATGTGGATAGTGCTTTACTACATGCTTTAGAACATGCTTTACAACATGCTTTACTCCATGTTTTACTTCATGCTTCATAACATGCCTGCTAACATGCTTGTATTGCTTGTTTATCATGCTTTACTCCACATGCTACTGATGGAAACTGTTTGAGTTTGGGACTATGTCTATAGTCCAAACATTCGGTACCAGACTTGCGGTTGTGGCTGAGATTCATATCGCCACAAAGGACGTGTCTGGCAAACCCGAGTCGTACTTCGGTTGGCGATAGTGGTTGGCCACACGGAGTGCTTTTGCGCTCCATATCGCTCAACTTGTGGTGCGCTCGAGCTAGTCAGGCTCGTCAAGTAAACTGGAATGTATTGTGTGTTCACCATGTTTGGTCGCTACTGCTTGAACCTAGGGTACCAAACTTACCAGTGGCGATCCCGTTTAACCATGGTACCTCGATCCGCTAAGTCGCATGAGCCGGGCATGGTGGTATGGGACACCGTGGTCGAGCTGTCGGCCTACGCTGGGGCCTTGTGCCTCCCCGTAGTGACCATTACGCAACTAACTCGTGAGCCGAATACGGTGGTATATGGGACACTGTATTCGAGCTGTCGATACCTCGGCGAGAGCCGAGTACGGTGAGATCTGTGCTCGTGCTGACAGGCGACGAGTCCTCCGTAGTATCATCGAGTGTACTCCAAGTGTCTGTGATTGGCGTCGAGTCTGTCACAGCAACTAGAGTATGAGTTGAGCCGAGTACGGTGAGACCTGTACTCGAGCCGACGGCTAGTGATTGAGCCGAGTACGGTGAGACCTGTACTCGAGCTGACGGCCAGCAATTGAGCCGCATACGGTGAGATCTGTATCCGCGCTGACGGGTGACGAGCCCTTTGCGATGCCTTCACTACGCTTCTCAAACCATAATATCGTATGAGATTAACTAGGATTGACGACCCTAGAATGGATCATGTTTGGGAATGAAACAAGGGAGGTACCTTAGTTTCCCAATACTGCTGGTTGAAATGGACTAATAAAAACTTGGTAATCACGAGCATCATCGCACCGCATGTGCTTTGTAGATGTGGCGCACTGAGGGAGTAAGCATTCGCGAACGTAAGATGATGTCGCTTGAGGGTGGTTTGGCAAGGGCATACAGCATCATGTCATATCATTTATGCACTTAACAAGAGTAGTTAGAAATGTTTGATTTGTACTGCTTTATCATTACTGCTTGATTGATTTGATAACATGTTAACTTATGCTTTATTGTTCCACTGAGTTAGCTACTCACTCCCACGTTACGGGACAGTGTTTGCAACACCCACCAGACTCTGTCGCAGGTGTAGATGGCGCCTTGGTTTAGGAGCCGGAGCCCGACTTTGACGCGGATCAGGAGGAGTTCTCCTTTATGCAGTATTCTGACGGCTTTGCTTAGGCCGGCTGCATCGCGGGATTTTCAGGGCCTCTCTTGAGGATTGTATTTTGGTTTTTGACTTAGAAACAATACATGTATATTAGTACTCAGTTAGTACTCATACTCTGAAGTTCAGAAAATTTTGTTACTTTACATACTTTGAATATAAAATTTCAGTCTTCCGCTTGCCTTTATACAATTGAACTGGAGTATGAATTACTGTTTTGGTATAATCTCATTCATGTTTATTGCGCTAACTCAGACAACATTTAACCAGCATTGTGTATGTTGCATAAGTGATGCGTTGGAACTCGGGAATTGAGTTTATACTCGACCCCCGAATTTCAGGGCGTTACATCTAATGACTGAAATTTGATGTGTACGGTTAATATATGGCCCTCAGGCCATACCTAAAGTTTTGTCGAACGGATGGTGGGAACCCTGTGATCTTGCATTCTGGATGATTTTCGGGCCACTTGAGCTTTAATTTTTTGAATTTCTCGGATCACTGGCGTGTAAATCCGTTGATCTTAGTCCCCTGGAGTCCGTCCCTTGCCTTGGTGATTCTGGAGCGTTAAATCTATGCTTTTAGTGGCATTTTTCAATCACGGCTCCTAAATATACCTTGTAACACAAACACGATTAAAATAGGCCGTTAAACAGTATCATATTCGTAAAATCAGGTAATAAATGGGGTCGGATATGCAATATTTGACCCTCAATAGTGATCTAGTAATTCGCCGCATCTTTAAAAGCACTTCGGAGTCTGTAGCAGGGACGCTCTGACCAAACTGGGAAGGGCCCTATCGCGTGGTCGGCTCAACGAAGCCTAGATCCTACCGTTTGGAAGATCTGGAAGGGTGTCCCCTACCCCACTCATGGAACGCCGAGCACTTGAAAGTCTACTATCCTTGAAGAAATAAAAGCTATGTACGACTTACATCGACTAGCCATTTAAGGCTCTCAAAAAAAGCATCATCTATTTCCCTTCTACCTGCTCTCCTCGTTCTACTTGATCTACTATGCAAAGAGTCATCTCTCATATGCAGAGAGAAACTTGACAAACCAATCCCTTAAAAAATGAGTCGGCTCGTCATTCGACAAAGGTCTACAGAATCGCTACGGGTCATCTCTCATGTGCGGAGATGAACTCGGCGAACTGATCCCTTAAAGAAGGGGTCGGCTCATCATTCAACAAGGGCCTACAGAACGGCTAAGGGTCACCTCTCATGTGCAGAGTTGAAGCCCTACGATGAACAGACCCCTTAAAAGAAGAGATCGGCTCGCCACTCAACATATGCAGCAAACCACAACACAAGCATCCACAAGGAAAGCTTTCAATGAAACAAAAAATATCCAACAACATCCGACTTGTTTATCACAAAAAGATAAAGAAAAGGAAACTTGAGGGGATCAGCCCGAGGTCGACTCCACGGGGGGCTCGGTTTCAAGAACCTTCTCAGCGTCGGCCACCGCTGGAGAGACTTCTGCCTCTATGCCTAGAGAGTCCTCAGCATCTGGCACCAAGACGTCCAGATCCAGATCTGGATAAGCATCTCGAACCTCATCCAAGCATGTTTTATGACCGACGTTGTAGGAAAAATCGTAAATCATCTCCAGCTCGTTGTTCCGTTTCTTGGAGGACTTGAATCCCTCCACAGCCGCGGCGACCTGGGACGCAGCCGAGGCCTCCAGCTCAGAGCGCTGTCTGGCAAGAGCCTCAGCAGCCTCACGCTTAACCGCTTCGAGCTCAGTTGTCAACCGAGCATTGTCCGCCGTCGAGTCATTTAATTCAAACTCAGCCGAGTCCGCATGAGCCTACAACTCGTTGATCTCCCCCTGAAGACCCAATTCCCTTAAGTGACCCACTCCCAGCTAGGCCTTTAGCTGCTCCGCCTCGGACACCGAGGTCTTCAGTTACTCCACCTCCGACACTGAGGCCCTCAGGCGTTCCTTAACCTCGACCTTCTCCCCCTCAAGCTTAGCCATCATCCTCAGATTTTCACGAGCAAGGACAAGCGATAACACCACCTGGAAGGACACAGATAATCAGACCGACAACTTTAAAAAAAGGGGGAGATAAAGTAATCAAGACTGAAGTCTACCATGTAACAGCACGATGAGAAGTCATTCACTACCCCATCAAGGGGTCGGTTCAAAGTGTTGACGACGACACTCTCCTTCGCATGCTTTGCCACCCAATCATTTAGTAGCGCCATGTGGTGACCTTGCACGAGCGACTCCTGCTCCTGGGAAGGGGCAGAATTCGCAGGCTGTCCAAGGCCAGGCGCAGCCGAAGCCCGATCCTCGGCCTCAGGCATGGTAGATTCACCGACCAATGCCTCGGCCTCACTTATTAACTCCGCAGCAGTGAAGCGGAGGTTGGGATTGAGGTCATCAAAAGGATGAGGAGAAGGCATCGCGACAGCCACTGCTTTCCCCCGAATCCCGGGGGGCGATGATGGGCAAGCCGCAGAAGCTGGAGCAAGTGCTGATGCAAGTGTTGGAACAAGTGCTAGTGCAAGTGTTGATGTTGGCACCTGCACCGCAGCTACCTTGCCGTAGGAGGCTCGGCCACAACGGCCTCGGTTGTTGAAATCTTCTCCCGGGCCTTAGACTCGGGTGCTGGAATCTTCTTTCTTCGAGCTGTTACCTTGACCCGAGCCACCAACGCCGACACCAAAATATCATCGAATGAGGGACGCACTGCCCCCCCCCCCCAGGCGTTCCTTAACCTCGACCTTCTCCCTCTCAAGCTTAGCCATCGTCCTCAACTTTTCTCGAGCAAGGACAAGCGATGGCACCACCTGGAAGGACACAGATGATCAGATCGACAACTTTAAAAAAGGGGGGATAAAGTAATCAAGACTGAAGTCTACCGTGTAACAGCACGATGCGAAGTCATTCACTACCCCATCAAGGCGTCGGTTCAGAGTGTTGACGACGGCACTCTCCTTCGCTTGCTTTGCCGCCCAGTCATTTAGTAGCGTCATGTGGTGACCTTGCACGAGCAACTCCTGCTCCTGGGAAGAGGCAGAATTCGCAGGCTGCCCAAGGCCAGGCGCAGCCGAAGCCCGATCCTCGGCCTCAGGCATGGTAGAGTCGCCGACCAATGCCTCGGCCTCACCTATTAACTTCGCAGCAGTGAAGCGGAGGTTGGGATTGAGGTCATCAAAAGGATGAGGAGAAGGCATCGCGACAGCCACTGCTGGGCGATGATGGGCAAGCCGCAGAAGCTGGAGCAAGTGCTGGTGCAAGTGTTGGAACAAGTGCTAGTGCAAGTGTTGATGTTGGCACCCTCACCGCAGCTACCTTGCCGTAGGAGGCTCGGCCAAAACGGCCTCGGTTGTTGAAATCCTCTCCCGGGCCTTGGACTCAGGTGCTGGAATCTTCATTCTTCGAGCCGTTACCTTGACCCGAGCAGTCGGCGCCGACACCAAAATATCATTGAATGAGGGACGCACTACCACCCCCCCCCCCCCTTCCTCTTCGATCGACCCACGGCTTCAGACATTCCTAATCAACAAGAAGGGTCAGCCTCATATAATCGGGAAACTCAAGTGCGAGATCTAGTCAAAAAGCTTACTTAGAGCGGCTGGGAAAGGTCTGAATCTACAAAATCCAGACAAAATGAGGCTGTCTGGACTGATCCTGTAGTGCCGGGTGCGGCCTTCCTCGCTGAGCAGACGAGCCCTGGCTATCTGGGCTCGGAGGTGGGAAGACAAGGCGCGCCTCCTTCGGATATTCTACAAGAGCAAGACTATTAAAATAAGCTGCGAGTGAAAAAGATAAGAAAATCTAGAAGTACTCGGTTCAGTACCTTGGAGGCTGAACTGGGTAGGTACTCGGATTAGGAGGTGTCCGAGCTCGGATGCTGGAGCCTCCCACTCTCCCGAGGCCCAAAACCATATCCCCTTCCAGTCTTGTTGGAAGTAGGAAGTTTGGTGACGAGGCCTGGTGTGTATGGCATCCTGGCTGAGAGATAGTATCAATATGGCTCGGCCTTGTCGTGCTTTGCTTGGTACATTGCCAAGAACTTGTCCAACGAAAGCTCTTGGTTCTTCACTAGTCGCCAGATGATGTACAACGACACCAAGATACGCCACGCATTTGGGACGAGCTGACCCAGAGCAAGCTTTAGCTGAGGCAGCACCTCGCGCACGAAGGGGTGAAGCAGAAACTGGAGTCTGCATTGTAGGGCGCAATGGAAGATGGCTATCTCCCCATCGGAAGGGGCTCCCGATCCATCCGTGTAAGAAGGAGCCTTCATATGCATCAAGTCTGGAATCTAGTACTCGACTCGGAGGCGAGCCAACTGAGACTCAACGAAGACTGATCCCCACGGAGTTTCAGCTCTGGACCGCCCACCCGAGGGCCCGGCCAACGACCTCCCAGCAGGGTCTCGGGATATCCTCGTTGCCCCCTTAGCCCGATCCTTAGACTTCGCCCCAGTACTCCTCTTGGGCGGAGGGTAGAGTGGGATGGCCTCTAGAGGACCTTCCGAGCTCCGACATTCGAAATCTGTACTCTCAGGCTCCGACCCGTTCAAAACCTCGCGGACTTCATCCGAGTTGCTCGACATTGCGAAATAAAGAAAGAAGTGGTAGGAGACTCACAGCGTTGTGGTTGTTTACTCCAGTGACGATATCCGTTTCCGGCAGGTGAGCCCGAACGGAATCCTATTTACCGGCAACAAGTCTCGGGAAGAAGGGCAAAGACGAGAGAAACCCACAAGAGTATTCAAATGCAGGGAAAATGAAATGGAAGAGGCGTCAGGAATTTTTATAGGCTGAGTTCGTCGCCCGCCATCATGACGGGTAGTTATAGCCGAAGTTGAAACGGCTCGGATCCGAGCCCTCAGTGCACATGGCGATCCATGATATGAGTAACCAAACGTCATCCCGACCCGCCTGCAGTCAATAATTAATGCATAGTCGTCTTTATGCATCGTTCGATTCGTGAGCCGCCAGCGCTCAATGTGCCGACGACCCTTCGTATTTCGGGATACACGTGGTACCCCCTGATCCACTGGCCGAACCATTTCGACATCCACGACCACGTGGCTATTGCACAATGGTAAGAGCAGGAGCGACGGCCAACTCCGTGCGATACACGGATCCCAAAGACCATAATGGGAACGCTTCGTTCAGTCTAATCATTACAGGGAAATCGACGTTTCGTCTTCCCAGGCCTCGATTCGCTTTCCATTACTCTCTGAGTCCGAGCTCGGACTTAGAGAGTAGGAGGCTTCTGTTATAGGGAAATCTGAACCGAGTCGAATCGAGGTTAACTCTGACATCTGTGATCAGCCCCTGAGCAAACACATATCCGACCCGAGGCAAATATCCGATCTGAGGATTCTGGCTGAATAATGACACCAACCCTGAACTCGAGATAAGTCGTGCACTCTACAAGATGGATCGAGCCTCAGAGCAGTTACATCACGCCCGATCCAATTGAGACAACTCGGAACATGGGAGAGCATTTGTTCGACCATTGTACTACCGAGCCAAGGGTTACTGTCCCGAACCGAGGACTAGTATTCCGAGCCGAGATTCTTTACTTAATATATCATCAGCCCACTTCCATACATCCGTAGATTCGGATCACCGAGTAAGGTTCGGACCATGAGGTTGGCTCAGATAGAGACTAAGTCTCGGCAGAAGCAGTGCTCGCGCCATGATCAGGTAGTGCTCGTGGTACGATCGGCATGATCTTGGGATAACTGCCAATTACAGCGCGCCCGTAGCCCTAGCGTAGTGGCTATGACCACGCCTAAATTATCGGGCACGTCCAAAGCGACCCCCAAGTATAAAAACAGTACATTTCTACAAGAACATGTACGCAATATCTCACACCCTCTCTACTCTACACTACTTAGATATAGATTTCCTAGCCTGACTTAGGCATCGGATGGTCCCTTGCTTGAGCTAGGGTCTCTTTTGCTTACCTTTCTACGTAGTATCAGGGTTTGTCCCGAGTATTTAGAGTTCAGCAAAGGGTGGTCCAGATTCTTGCATCAACAAATACGATCTCCCCTCTACTATAAATAGGGAGACACCTAATGGTGAAAGGTACACACGCACTATCTCTACCCTTATATAATATCTACAAAGACCCGAATTTCTAAATTTGGCATCGGAGGGTCCTTGCACTAACCGGGTCTTCATTTTTGGTTCTCTATACAGGCTCTCAAGGGTCCTGGAAGAGTCAGCATCAACAGTCATTTCAGGGCATGACATGATTCATAGATACAGTTGTGGCAGACCACCCATTGGTGGGTATGAGTATAGGTGCCCCTTTACACAACTTAAACCAAGTACGGCTTGGATGGACCGAGGTGGGTGGTTCCCTAGCTGTGGGGCATACCTTGATGTATGTGCCTTACATCCACACCACCCTTCCATTTTGAAATATCAATGTAGGGCATGATTTGTGTGGTCGCTTCGTCCAGGTCTTTGTGACCTTATCAACGGCTAATTAAATGGAAAATAAATATTCCAATGGCCCCCAATAACTTTCTAATGGTGGGTATTCAATCACCATTGTCTCTGGTGGTGTGATCCACTTAAGATTTAGATCTGCTTCAGTTTTTCAATCATACATTAAAATGATATGTAAAGATAGATGGACAACATGAATGTAAGGAAAATACATCACGGTGGGCCCAACAGTCAGGAATCCACCCACCTTAGTGGATTCAGGGATCCGCTGAAGCCAATCTCCCACTTAAACCCGGACCATTGACACCACCAAATCATATAGGGCCTATGGACCCTCTATCTCCTACAATAGTGACATGTTAGTAGAAAATACCTTACATGTAGGTGTGTATGTGATGCGATTTAGTTGATAGAGGTGATAAGATCACATGAAAAAACTCAATAAAAATTTTCAAAATTATTTTTAAAAACAATTCCACTACATCAAATCATTTCCACTTCTTAGTCGAAATAGGTGCTTTGAAGTCATGTGACTTTTCATAATAAACACAAAACCCATTTTTTGACGGGCTTTTGCAAAGTTCATCGCCTTTTGCACGTCTGTACATTGTTTTTTCTCTCTTCAATTAATCTCCTCAAAAACCCTCACTATAAGTCTTCATTTTACATACTTCCGAGTGCCTTTTTTTTTTCCTAAGACAATCTTGCAGTAACCAATCGAGTTGCTCAAATTTTTTTTTTTCAAATTTATCATTTTTTTAATATCCAATTTTTTCTCAAATTTTATTTTACAAATTTATCAATTTTCTTTCAAATTTCTCAATTTCTTTTTCAAATTTATATATTCATAAAAATAAAATAAATTTTTTGCAAAAAAAAATTTGAGGACTCGATTGGCAACATGAGTAACTACGTCTTCCAAATGCGACTCATAAGGGAACCTAAAACTCCATCTCAAATGTGCGCATTTCTAGCAATAATTAAACACTCAGTTGTGAGTTTGATTTTTAAAATTGCCTAACATTTTTTATATATAGTGCCAAGGCTGAATATTTTTACAACTCATTTGTCCTTTTGGCTTCCATAAGTTAAGTTTAGAAGCAGATGATCTAAACCGTTGGCATAACAGGTCTCATTCTGGATAGTTCATGGAATAAAATTTCTACATGTTAAAAGATCCTAGCAATGCAGTGTTTAGTCTTTTCAACAGTGGGCCATCACTTTCTCCATTTCTTTAAATGCCTATTTGTAGGCCACCTTTTAAAGGATTATAACTCCTATGTCATTAATTATCTAAGGACATTGGTGGTTGTGTACAACGACACCATGTAGTGATGACGTATGGCAATTGAAAAAATGTTGCGTACGAGTGGTGGACATGAGACCTACAATAAAAGTATCAGAACGAACAAAATCTTCAACTTTTGTACATAGCCTTACGTTTGTCACGTGCACCTCATGCTTTTTCATCGACAATACATCATTACAATTAGCATCCTCGTTAGTACATGGTACATACCAATATAGTACACGTGTAGAAGATCTAAGCTGCCCATCAGGTGGGAGCCATTGCATAGATATTCATGCCTCAGAACAGGCCACCTTACTCATCTAAGGCAACCACATTACACTGAGCAAGCGCATTAGGTTAATATCTTGAAAACCCAGAATATTTTCGTGCAGGTACAAACCAGCTTATGATGGGATCAGTCTTGGGGCAAGTGATGTAGATTGTGTGGCCCACCTAGTGAGTAGATTGCACTACTTTGTGGTGGGCCCCATGCTAGGATCATCAATGAAACATGATTTTAAGATGTAAACATGGACAACTTAAATCATTATTTAAGTGAGAAAAGCAGGCGCAGATGCAGGTGGGAGAGGCCCTAACAGTGGGGGCCAACCTCAACGTACGTGTTGTATATCGACACCATCCATCCGTTTTGTCAACTCACTTTGAGGCATGGTGCCAAAAATGAGGCAGATCCCAATCTCAGGTGGACCGCATAGTAGGGATTAAATGTGATGATTAAAAACTTTTGGGGGCTATTAAAGTTATGGATCAAGATCCTATTCCTGTTTTTCCTCCATCCAAGTCTGTGTGACCTTATTACCATTATTTTCCTGCGGTGTGGACTTGATATTTGGATCCGTTCTTGTTTTTAACACGCACCCTCACACATACCCCACTTGAGCACCCAACCCTAAGCTTAGTGTTGAAATGCACTGTATCTACCACTGAGCCATGGGTTGATACCTCATGTTTGGATCTGCCTCATTTTTGGTACCATACCGGGATGGTAGTTAACAAATAACAAAGGGACAGCATAGATATACAACATATGCATGGAGGTGGGCCGGACCCTATGGCCTGAGCCTATTTGGAATGTGGGATTAAATAGTGTGGAATTGCATTAGGTTGAATTAATACTACTATTAATACATGATGATTGCATGTTCAGAAATACCATGGTATTCCAACATTTGAGATCACGTTCTTCTATGGAGAAAAACAGAGTGAAACCTGCGTTTGATGGACCATATATATATATATATATATATATATATATATATATATATATATATGTATATGTGTATGTGCGCGCGCATACGTATGTGTATATATATATACATACATATATCTACATATGTATGTGTGTATATATATGCATACGTATATCTAAAACTTTTGTGGCCCATCAATGATCAATCATCACTGCTTCCTATGGTATGATCCACTTAAGAATTGAATCTGCTTTATATTTAGTTTCCTTGAAATGATCTTTAAAAAAAATGAACCACATGGATATGGAATAAATGCATCAGAATGCAACCAACGTAAGGGCCGAACAGTCTTGGTTGAGGCCGGGATCCACCTAATCTGCTACCGGCATACAAACCCCTCCCCCTCCGACGAAACAGGAGATCAAGAACAAGAACTAAACATCAACAGCCCGCTGCATTCTAACTTAGCATGCAGCCCCATCTTTCACGCCAATGTATCACATTCACAGGACTTCGGTAGCCATGCAAATGGTGGGCCTGGACGTCTAAAATCAGCAGCCACAAAAACAAGGCCGGTCCCGTCGACACGCGTATCTACCACAACCGTGCAAGCAAAACTACACGTGCGAGCCCTGTATGTTCCAGATTGGAGCCTTCCATCAGTATGGCCACACCGTCCCGATCTTCTAGACCGTCGCTTACCTTATTGTAAACCTTTCATTTTTTTGGCTTATCTGTGGCCACCTGATTACTGGACCGGTTGGATTTTTTGGCCAAGGGACATTCAAGATGAACGCCCAGATCTTGTGCAATCGTACGAAGATTTCGCACGTGCGGCGCGCTTGTTGCCCGGAGCTTCTAGATGGGCGGCTGTAACCAGCGTTCCTCTGGTGGAAAATTCGCCGATGAAATGGTCGCATTCGACGTGTTTAGCTTGAGTCGGCTCGGCTCTGAGCCAGACGTTTCGCCTGGGGCTAAAGTGACTGATGCAGGCGCGACCTGTAATGCTTACGTGGCTTATCGCGGAAAGTCGATTACCCCGGGAAGTACGGAGAATTGCTTCCGCAGCTCGGCTCGAAGCTTCAAGCTAAATTTGCCGCGCGAGAAGGTGATTCCTCGGCATGAATCGCCGGATCGGGAACCACCTGGGATGGAACGTCCTGAATATAGGAATGATATGACAACGCGCGTTTTAAGGACATGTGGGGCTCAGGTACGGTTCTCCAGGCCGTTGATTTGTTGTGTTCCACAGTGGATTGGGCATGCACAAAAATTAGGATCTTTTTCAGTTGAATCTGAACCACTGCGTATCTCCCTTCCTGACCGTCTATTTGCGGGCCAAAAATGAAACGGCTGAGATTGTCCCATCGACGGTGTTCTTGAGGAACAATCGAGCAGCGGTGAAACACAGCGGGCCAATGGTCTGGATAACTGAATCTTGGGCCCTACTTGTCAGAATTGAAAACATATATATTAGTGTGCGGTGTGATTCGAGCCACGTATCATACAATTCCACCCCAAAAAGTACTGGGACTATGTTGTTATTTGGAGCCACTTTGGTGAATGGTCCATTCACATTTGGATGCGATAGATCAATTATCCAGATTACTTGCATCTTGGATCAACTTGTCCGACAGCCCCACTATTCAGCACACATGCATGCTTGGATTAATTATCCTATCGTTCCTCATCCACTGTAGTGGGGCCCATGGCTCAGTTATCTAAACCGTTGGTATCACTGTGAATGGGCCATTCCTCCAAAACTTCCTTTATAGGATAATCCTATCCTTTCATTATGTCGTCAATCCACTGCCTAAAGATTGGTGGCTACGAAGTTCCAATGAGAGAGATTTTTGGGTCTTGATCATCACACCGGGACGCATCAGACAAACGGTCTAGATTATTGATCCTTGGGTCACACTCATCTGAACTGAAAACTCGACTATAATCCCTCCCATGAATAAAATAAATAAATAACTAGTTACCGGAGAGATACCATGTTATCGACCACCGAATGATACTGAAGAGTATTCTTTGGCTTTCAGTGGAAGCGGATTGCCTGTGACAGTGCCCGGGGCTGTGTAGGGCCCACAGAGATGTCAGTGATAAATCCTCTCTATCCATCTTTTTTGCAAGAAGACAATAGGACTGGAATCTAAAAATAAGGCAGATCCAAAGCTCATGTGGGCTATACCACGTGAAACGGTGGGAATTGAACGCCTGGGTGACAGAAGTTTTGTGTCGGGATAATATGTGTGCCTACAGTTTATCTGAGTGGTAATAATTCTATGAACGGTTTGGATGGTATATAAACATCATGGTGAGCTCCAGGAAGGTTTCAACTGTGGACTTTCTATCCCCACTGTTTCGTTGGTGTGGTCCACCTGAGTTTTGGATCTGCCTTAGTTTTAGATTCTGTCCTAATGTGTTCTTTCAAAACAGATGGATGGAGTGGATTTGTCACATACATCTCTGTAGACCCCACACAGCCCAGGGCACAGGTATATTTCTGTGCCCGGGTTCACAGAAAATCCGCTCCCGTTTTCAGTTATATAAATGGGACCCACCGTTTAATGATCTAGATTATTAGTCTATTGGGACCCACCTTCTGTGGACCAACCTTCGCAACTCCCAGCGATCGACAGACCCTATCCACTAATCTTGGACCTTTTTCCGTTGGATCATGAGTAACATTACTGTATTTCTCTTCGGAACCGTCTATCATCAGGCCACAGATTTAAGGGTTGTATTGTCCTACACAGAAGTTTTCATGAGACGTGGTCCATCCACTGTGTAACTTAACATATCAATGGCCTGGATCGCTAATTATTGGATTTCGAGCCAACGGTACAAACTGAAAACCCGAGTACATTCTTCTGGTCCATGGTCACTAATTCATCTTTGCTTTATGAATTTTTTAAGCCGGGCGGATTAAGTGGGATTAGAGGGATGGGATGGTAAAATCCCGGGATATGCCATACAAGCCAACCAGACCCGATGAACTTATCCTATGATATAGCAAACCCATGATCTTAAACCAAATTCACTGACATCACCATCATTACCTTAAAATTGATCCTTCAATCGTGCCTGGCCTATTTGGATGGATGGATTGAAAGGGATTGGAAGGTAAAATCCTGAGATACGCCGGTCGTGCCAAACAGACTCGGTGAACTTGTCCCGGGACATAGCAATCCCATGGATCTTAAACCAATCCACTAACACCACCATCATTACCTTAAAATCTATCCATCCCTCCTAATCCCATGGGATCCATTGGCCCAAACAGGCCCTAAACTTTAGGCCAAATCATTTACCTGGTGGATCTGACGTGATATACGGATAATATGTCCTGCACATGTAATATGTGGCCGCCACGCGTGTTGGCCCTGTATTTCCTCAAATTTTCCGGTATGCATTATATTGTTTTTATTATTTCTTCTCGTATTTTAATATTTCTTCAATTTCAAACGGCTCACTTCATGGGAATGAAGAGTCAGAGTGCTGGTCGTGGACCTTTAACATCTCTACCTACACACAATAACTCCTCCAAGTGATTTACACCATCAATTTGGTGGGCCAGGTCTAGATCAATCAAAACTATCACCTACTGGACTACATGCTACAGATAAAAAATAAAAAATAAAATAAAATAAAAACTATCAGCTATGGGACAATCCCAGCCGTCAAATTGCTGGGATTGCTGACTCTTCCGAGTCTAGTGAGGGTGGTTCGGTACCGGGCGTAACTATGGTCGACTCAGAAGGTCACCACCTGACCCACCCGAGTCCTGACTTGACTCAGGGCAGCCAAGTCAGAAACCTTTATTTATATGGCTAAAGAGCTGACCAGGAAATGAGCAAAGGCTCACATTCAATTGCCAAAACAGCAATAGTTAGTTAGAATCGTCCAATCGCTTTGACGTTAGGCTATGGTGTGTACAGATGGTGGCCCACTAGATTAACGGTTCTAATTACCCGAGGCAGGTATGTCATACCATGCTGTACAAGTCCTGCGAAACCATAGTGATAAAATATTCGGAAAGTGATATGATAGAGCTGTCTCCGTCCGTCCACAGTCCATGATGCCATATTAGAAAATGGATAGGGACCGTCCACCTAGTGGTCCCTAGCATTGGATGACCCCTAGTTCAAAAACTGCAGTCTGCAGTGACAGGACAATCCTAGCCACCTCTCTCTCACACCTTTCCCCGTCGATTAGTTATCGTTTATTGACTACCGTCCATTTGAAGGCCCCAAATCCAAGACGTAGGCCCCGAATCCAAGACATAGGACCATCTATTTGAACGAATTGTCAACTGTAAGTCATAATGGTAGGGTCTGGGGGGTGGAAATATGACAAGTCCGGACACCAAGTTATGGAATGGACCAACACTATTTACACGGCCCGGGATTCCGAGGCAATAAGTCCAACCGAGGGAAAAGAATGCCTCAAAGATAAACTTAACTCGGACAATAAGGAAAGAACTCCGACTAAAGTTTACAGAGTCATGAGCTATAGGCAAAATATATCAGACGCATAAAGTTGACTCGGATAACAAGGCAGCAACGTCTAAAGGGACCGATTAAGGCCCAAATGCTAGAAGTCTCCTGACCGACCATAAAACTGTTCCATATTAGGTCGGTTACGGTGTCGGCTATCGGATTGAGAAAGGATATCGGTTATAGACCGACCCTATCTCATCCGACAGAAGGCAAAAAGCCATATCCTTGCGGCCAGCCGAGACTCGGTTATTACCAGAGTCGGTTAAGGTTGAGCCGAGCAACGAAGAGACGGTGTAAACACAAATACCGTCCCGAAAATCTTGCGAAAGGATTCCGGACTCCAAAGATCTCGGGATCAGGCAAAATCCATAAACAGATTACAACTAAATCAAATCTCCGAGATACTCGGAAAAGAATCCCTGCACGACAGGACCCTCCTATTCCTATAAAGATAGGAACTCTCTATAGTAAAAGGTACGCAGAAAACTCTCTCAAAAACTCTTCTCTTGCCCAGTCCTAGCGCTAACTTTAGCATTGAAGGTTCCTCGACTTGAGTCAGGGTCTCCTTTGTCTCCTTCTTGTGCAGGTAGTAGGACGTGGGAAGAGGAAGCAACGGTTTTTCACATCAACAATTTGACGCCGTCTGAGAGATACGATACGAAAAGTCATTTTCCAAGCTCTATCCAAAAGCTTCAAACGAGCTTTAATGGCAATAACTATAAGAACTGTTCAAGAGGAGCCTCATGAGGTCGCTGTCACTGGACCACCGGGTCCGAACGGGACTCAAAGAGATCAGAATCGACCCGACAACCGCCAAGGTTCCGCAGGCCGTCCAGCAACGTCTGCCCCGACTAGGAATACCCAGCGAAACCGAGGCAATGGACGGCTGGACAAGGAGGTCAGATCCGATATAAACATCATGAAGCAAATGTTAGAACAGATTCATCGTCAGCAAATCCCGTTACCTCAGCGCAACGAAGGTCAGGCAACGAACATCCCACAGCAATTTGTCGACCATCAACTTGTTGCTCCGCGATCTGTCCCTCAACAAAGTCGGCACCATGGTCCGTCCGAGACAGCACCCGCTCATTCCATGACTGCCCCACTGCCTGACACCGATCTTCGATACGAAATAGATCGGAGAAGGCGTAGCAGGCCTCCGATTGAGGTAACGGCAAAAAAGTGACGTACCCTGGAAAGCCGACCTCTAGGACTTCAAAAGGGAAGTATGGGAAGAGATTGCAGACATGAAACAAGGTCAAGAGACACATCAAACAAGGTCCGAGGCAAGAGCATCCTCATTCGTAGAGGAGGTAATGCAAGCTCGGTTACCAGAATGGTTTCATCTTCCGCAGATTACACCCTTCACCGGCAAAACCGACCATACAGAACACATTGAATCCTTTAAAACGTATATGGAACTGCATGATGCCTCGAATGCAGTGATGTACCGAGCCTTCTCTCTTACTTTGGCTGACGTAGCTCGACTTTGGTTCAAACAGTTAAAACCGAAGTTCATCAGCTTGTTCTTAGAACTCAGCGATGTCTTCCTCACCAATTTCATTGGTGGGAAAAAGAAGCTGAAGCCGCCCGCGCATCTGAACAACATAGTTCAAAGAGGAGGAGAATTATTGAAAGATTATATCAAGCGCTTCAATTTCAAATCACTCTAGGTTCGGAAACATTCGGACGAAACAGCGCTCAACTCGATCATGCAAGGCGTCAGAGACAAACCGTTTCTGACGTTCCTGGATAAAAACACAAAGAACCCGGCCAAAGAGTCAGATAAGTATGCAGATGCCGAAGAAACTCGAAACCTGCACAAAAAACTCAGCCAAAGAGTCAGCCAAAAAAGAAGTTGACTCGGCTAATAGAAAAAAATGTAAAGATGATCGGACACGTGAGGAGCATAAATCAGGTAAATGGTCAGACCATAAATTTGCAACATATACCCCTCTCAATAAGTCACAAGAGCGGATTTTGATGGAAATTAAGAGCGAGGGATTCGCCAATTGGCCAAATAAACTCCAAGGTAACCCAAACCGACGGAATAAGGATAAATATTGTCATTATCATCGTGATCACGGGCACAATACAAGTGATTGCTATCACTTAAAAGAAGAAATCGAGAGGCTCATCCGAGAAGGCCGACTCAGAGAGCATGTCGAAAGGACCGAGACTATGGACGAGTGACAGGGTGATCACCGACCCACTGAGGAAATCCGAACAATTGTAGGTGGTCCCCGAGGCGGGGGCGACTCAAACAATGCTCGGAAAAATCATGCTAGGAACATCAGTCGACCCGAGTCCGAAATTCTGATCCTGTCTCGGCCCTCGAATGAGAAGAAAAGGGAGAAATATTGCATATCCTTCACTGATGAAGATGCCCGAGGCATCTATCATCCGCACGATGATGCACTGGTCATCACGCTGACTATAGCAAACCGTAAGGTATTCAGCATTCTCGTCGACACAGGGTCGTCTGTAGATGTACTGTTCACTCAAGCATTCGACAAAATGGGAATTGAACGATCAGCTTTGCAGCCGGTTCACACCCCATTTATCGGCTTCTCGGGAAGACGATCACTCCCTGAAGGAGTCATTTCATTACCTCTCACTGCGGGGAATCCTCCCCATCAAGAAACGGTAATGGTCGACTTTCTGATAGTCGATCAACCATCAGCTTATAATGCGATACTCGGTCGACCCTCTCTGTGTCTTCTCCAAGCTGTGGTGTTGACTTACCACCTTTTCATGAAATTCTCGACCGAGTTGAGAGTAGGAATCGTTAAAGGCGACCAACAGGATACAAGACGATGTTATGCCACGGCTGTGAAAGCTCCAGCCGAGGTATCCACGATTGAGTCATTGGATCCTCGTACCGAGACCCACGAGCGAGGACAACCGGTGGAGAATCTTATCATGGTGTCATTGGTCGAGACAGACGAGTCCAAAACAGTACAGATTAGTTCGTCTCTGCAGTCTCCCCGGAAAGACAAGCTGATAGCTCTACTCTGACGATATGGTGACGTGTTCGCATGGAGCCACGAAGACATGCCAGGAATTGATCCGTCAGTGATGACTCACCGACTCAACATTGATCCGACTTACCGGCCAATCTGACAGAAGCGACGTCCCCTTGGTCCTGAAAGGTATGCTATCATTGAAGAAGATGTCAGCAAGCTCCTCAAGGCCAAATTCATAGAGTAGATATACTATCCAGAATGGGTAGCTAATGTCGTATCATGAAAAAGGTCAATGGGAAGTGGCGAGTCTGTATTGACTATACCGACCTAAACAAAGCCTGCCCAAAGGACAGCTTCTCTCTTCCGAAGATCGATCAACTGGTGGATAGCACGGCAGGGCATGAACTCCTTAACTTTATGGATGCTTATTCTGGATACAATCAAATTGTAATGCATCAATCTGATAAATCTAAAACTACCTTTGTCACTGACAAAGGACTTTATTATTACCGTGTGATGCCATTTGGTTTAAAGAACGCTGGAGCGACCTATCAGCGATTAGTGAACAAAATGTTTGCTCGGCAGATCGGCCGAACCATGGAAGTATATATTGATGACATACTTGTCAAAAGTATACACGCGGCCGATCATATAGCCGACCTAGAAGAGATGTTCTTAATCTTTCGCAAGTTCCAAATGAAGTTAAATCCGAGTAAGTGTGTTTTTGGTGTAAGCTCGGGAAAGTTCTTCGGATTTCTTGTCAATCAACGAGGGATCGAGGCGAATCAAGAGAAAATTAAAGCACTGCTAGACATGGAGTCCACAAGAACAATCAAAGACGTACAAAGGTTAACCGGACTGGTAGCCACACTCAACCGTTTCTTCTCCCGATCCACCGACAAATGCCTTCCATTCTTCAAGCAATTGAAGGGATGACAAACGATAGATTGGACGGAAGAGTGTGAAGCAGCGTTCCAGCAATTGAAGTCTTATCTCAGATCCTCACCTCTCTTGTCAAAACCCGAGTCAGGGGAAACTCTGCTACTATACCTGGTTGTATCCGATGTAGCTGTTAGCTCGGCTTTGATACGCGAACATGAAGGAAAGCAACTGTTGGTCTATTACGTCAGTAAAGCACTGTTACCAGCAGAAACAAGATACCCGCTTTTGGAGAAGGTGACTTTGGTCTTAGTCGTTTCTTCCCGATGACTTCTGCCATATTTTCAAGCTCATACGATCGTCGTTATGACCGACATCCCACTGCGTCAGATCCTTCAGAAACCAGAAGCGTCTGACCGACTAACAAAGTGGGCGATTGAGCTCAACGAATTCGACATTTAATACAAGTCGAGAGTAGCTATTAAGGGACAAGCTGTAGCCGACTTCATAGCTGAAGTTACACCACCGGTCAATCTACTTACAGAATTTGGAGATGAATCAATTAATCAATCGATAGCAGCTTCTCCCGAGTCCTCACCCGACCCAAAACCCATGAAGCTGTATGTCGATGGCTCTTCCAACTCTAAGACAAGCGGGGTAGGAGTCGTCTTAGAAACTCCCGATCAAACCTACATGCAGTATGCCTTAAGACTTGGATTCCAAGCCTCGAACAATACAGCAGAATACAAAACCTTATTGCTCGGCCTCCGATTAGCAGCTAGTCTGTGCGTGACTCATCTCAATGTTTTCAGCGATTCACAATTGGTCATCAATCAGGTTACTAGTGTATATCAGACACGAAAAGAGCATTTGAAAGCATACATGAAGAAAGCTAAAGAATTGATCAAAATTTTTTGGCTATGTATTGTCACTCGGATACCTCGAACAGAAAATGCTAAAGCCGACCTTTTGGCAAAACTTGCCTCCGCCGACGTGGACGACATACCCTGGTCCGTCCCGATCGAGTACGTTGCTAAACTGAGTATCGATGATCCGGTCAGCTCAATCGTACATGCAATCGATTCGGAACCTACTTAGCTCGACCCGATCTTCCGATATCTCGGCAATGGAGAGTTGCCCGAGGATCGTGCCGAGGCCCGTCGATTGAAGATTCGATCCTCTTGTTATACCATACTCAATGGAGTATTGTATAAGAAAGGATTTTTCGCTCCCTTGCTACGATGCCTAAATCACAACGAAGCTGATTATGTATTGCAAGAGATTCACGAAGGTATCTGTGGAAATCACTCAGGAGGACGATCACTCGCGCACAAGGTCCTGTGTCAAGGATATTATTGGTCGACCATTCAGCACGACGTGCACAAACTCGTCCAAAGCTGCGATAAATGTCAACGATTAACTGTCATTCCGAAACAACCTCCCGAAGAACTGACTCCCATGAAGAGCCCTTGGCCATTCACGCAGTGGGGAATAGACATCGTTGGACCACTCCCTTTGGGAAATGGCCAGACTAAGTTTGTTGTCGTTGCGGTGGACTATTTCATAAAATAGGCCGAAGCCAAGCCATTTGCTAGAATAACTGAAAAAAAAAATCACAGATTTTGTCTGGAAAAACATCATCTGCCAATTCGGAATACCTCGGACAATTATATCGGACAACGGAAAGCAATTCGATAACAGACAATATCGAGAAATGTGTGACAATCTCAGAATTATGAATGTCTATTCGTTCCCCCATCATCCTCAGACAAACGGACAGGTTGAGGCAGTCAACAAAATCATTAAACAGCATCTCCGAACCAAGCTCGACAGAGCCAAAGGAGCATGGGCTGAAGAACTCCCGAAGATACTATGGGCATACCAAACCATTGTTCGAACTGCCACGGGAGAAACTCCTTTTTTCCTTGCGTAAGGATCGGAAGTTGTCACCCCGATTGAGATAGGTTTGTCTTCATCTTGAATCAGCTCGTTTAATGAAAGAGATAATGATCAACTCCTGGCTCTCGGACTCGACCTTGTGGAAGAACAGAGAAAAAGAGCTTGGCTCCAAACGATGGCTCGGCAACGGCAAGTAGCTCAGTTCTATAATGCCCGAGTCAATGTCAGACGTTTTCGAGTCGGAGACATGGTCCTCCGAAAAACGTTCCTAAACACTAAGGAAGTTGGTGCGGGCACACTGGGACCCAATTGGGAAGGACCCTATGTCGTCTCAAGCATCATCCGAGCTGGGACGTATCGATTGGAAGACCTAATGGAGTAATTACTACCTCATTCTTGAAATGCCGAGCATCTAAAAATCTACTACCCTTAAGTCGACCGATTATAGCGTTTGGAAAGACTTAAAAAAAAAAGTGAAGGTTGAAAAACATGTAAACTGAGTCGAGTGAATAAGAAAAAGACTAAGTATGTTCATTCATCAAATGATTTTCGCATCGGATTACATGAGTGTCCACAGTGGAATTACATTGATAAAATCATAAAGATAAAAGTAAAATGAGTCAACCACAACGCGGTACGTCTTCTTTCGGCTACAAATGCTCTCGAGCTCGCCTTGAAGCTTGGTGTGTATGAAGTGCTTGACGTCATACTAGCCCCAAGGTTCATCAGAAGCTAACACAGAATGTGGCTCGGATTCAGCTGCTGTTACCGCTCAGAGCAACCTCTGGTGCCGCCTCGGGAGCTGCCTCGGACTCGACGTGATACCAGCCGCTGCGTCAGTAGACTCAGTAGCCTCAGCCTCCGGACCCTCAGATTCAGCGGCATCTTCATCAAATCCCCAGAGATCAAGGTCGGGAAAAGATTGCTTCATCACTCGGATACATTCGGCGTACCCTTCCTAATACAAGCGATCCCTCTCTTCCGAAAACTCTAGGGACTCGAGGAAAGCCTTTATGGCTTGGTCCTTGGCCTGATATTTGGCCTGCTCTATGACTGCTCTGGCCTCAGCCATGACCCAAGTCAGCCTATCATCGCAAGAGGCATGAGCCTGACGGAGTTACTGACTCTCTTCTTGAGTCTCTTTCAATAGCGAGGCTACATGGGACATTTGGCCTTGACATCGTCGGTGGCCTTCCTAGCAAGCCCCAGGTCGCCCGATAGCAAGCCAACTTGAGCTACGGCAGCTTCGAGCTGTGTCTTCAATTCCGCAACTCACTTCTCAGCGTCGGCAAGATCCGAGCTACCCTTAAGCACACAAGGGGCTAACTGCAAAAGGAAAACTTGAAGTCAGAACAAAGTCGCCGATACAAGCGCGAAGCTTAAGACAAAACACGAGATCAAAGACATTACCTCGAGCAGCACCTTCGCCGCGTGAGCAAGAGTCCGCCTCGAGGGGGAGTTGCAGAGGTCGACAAGGCCTCTCTCACCCCTATGAGAGATGGCCTAAGGGACCATGTCCGACACGGCCCGCTGGAAGGGCAAAAACTCCTGTTGAGTCATCTCCCCTTCAATGGTCTCCCTTCTCTGTTCCTCTCTCTGCTCCGAGACCTGCTTTGCAACAGGTCCTAGATCAGGAGCCACCTGGGCCTCGGCAACTATCGTGTCTGCCTCATTCGCCCTTTCTTCTGGGTCGAAGAGTACAACCACGGTCGGGATGACTGGGGTGGCTGGCCCCTTGGCCTTTGGAGTCGCCTTCGACTTCTTTGAAGGCCAATTCTCCGACAGAAGCGCCGACCTCGAAAGGGCCTTCATTCTGGAAGCAGGTTTTAGAAGGGGCCGAGCCTCAGCCATCTCTGCATCAGTAAAAACAATAGAAACACAGAGTTAGACAAAATTCAAGGAAACGCATTAAGACTACAAAGAGTACCTGTCATGGCTGAGTCTAAACCCGAGAGAAGAAGGCGTTCTGGCTGAAGAAAAACCTTCTAAAACCGATCCTCCGGACGTAGCGCCCTAAGATCCTTGATCCGAGCTAGAGCACTGGCTTCTAGCCTTGGCCTTTTCTTGGGGATATCTACAAAACACATTTAGTCGGACTCCAAAGCATCATAGCAAAGAAAGACAGAGAAAGGACATGCCGAGTCACCTGCTTCAGAGAACGCTCGGGGAACACGATGCTCAAAGAGCCCTGGCTCGGCAGTCTCCCAGCGACCACATACCCAGAACCATCTCTCTCTCTAATGCTTGTTAGAGGTAGGAGGATCGGTTATCAAAGGACTGCCCCTGTTCCGCCAAGCACGTAAAAAGTACCAACCGGGCTGATTTGGGTTTGGCCGTACTTGATACAGGTGGAGAAACTCGTCAATGGTCAGTGGGGGCTGCTCCGTCTCAGCCCACAACACCGAGCACCCGAACAAATTCCTCCATCCGTTTCGGACTATCTGCCCAGGAGCAATCTGGAGTCGGGAAAGGAAATCCCGAGCAACGGGTTGAAGGGGCAGACACAAGCCGCACTGTGGAGAGACTTGAAAAATTGCGACCATCCCGGCAGGATGATGGTCGGGTAACTCACTCGGTAGAGGAAGACGAAGGATGACCGAGTCCGGGACATGATACCCAACTTTAATCCTTTCCATGTCCGCCTCAGTTAAGACCGAAGGGACCAGACCCCTTTGCTCGTCTCCACCTCACTTTCCTAGGTGGCCTCGCCTTCCTCGACAGCCGATTCAACATCCCGTGCCGACCTCCTAGTGGGAACCGACTCAGTGGTTCCCTCATCTCCTCATCCTCCTCCTCCATGTC
>JAJHSJ010000001.1:126204006-126419452 GCA_021015155.1 Magnolia officinalis | reverse complement strand
ACACTATTGCAAACTGATATAATAGTATGGGGCAACCTTAAAGGTAGTGACATTGAAATGGATGAGCATCATGCATGTAATGGATGAGCATACATGGTCTAAGGAAGCATCATGTATGTAATGGATGAGCATAATCTGTCAGAGTAGTAAAGCACTTCCAATGTGGGAGTACATATTGCCATTCATAGCAACATGTGAGCAAAGGTAGCATTATAAGAGATCTATTGGCATTACAAATATATGAAAAAAGTCACAGATTCTTCAGTCCAGACTGATAAATTGTACGGATCCTAGATGATAAAATGATCAAACAGCAAATTATTCATGCCTATTAGTTATTACCTCTTATGGAGTTGGATTGGTGTCTCATGGGATCTTAACTGCAGGCTTATGTACCTATAAAGCAGGGCCCACATGTAGAAGGGATAACCTTCGAGACTGCATAGTAGCAACTATGCAATCCATGTAGAAATAAAAACCATTTTTGTAAAAGACAGCAATAACATCTCAATACATGAAAGTAAACCATCCCCTTCCAATAGGTTGTCCCTACCATGAGGATGAACAATAAGATCTAACAACAATGCAAGATAAAGATGACAAATAGAGAAGACCCAGTTGAGTAAACATAAGTCAATCTCGCCACCAAGATGACAGAACCAACTTCACTGCATTTAAATACGTCACACAAAGTGTTCTAGCATCAAACAAGCCAACTGAAAAGAATATGTAAACATAAAAACTGGTAGGGAAAAAGTAAATTCAAGAGATCTACTTTAGACAAAAGGAAAAAAAATTGATTAATTGCAACCCAGATGCCAGAACTCATAACCCATCGAGTTATGAACCCATCACCTGATTTAGTTATGAAGCTTAAAAAAAAAAAAAAAAAAAAAAAAAAAAAAACCACAAAGATGACAAAGTTTGGAGGCTTATTGAAGCTAAAATACATGAACATCGAGTTGTAACCGAAATAGTAACTAACAACTACAGTCGGGTGGTGTGATGCCCAAATGGAGTACGAATTAAGCCAAAAACGTAATAAAATCGAGATTATTTGCGATTTAAACAGAGGAAATGAAGGTCTACGATTGATATTTCGTAAAACCCCCAAATTCCACGTATCATGTCCCAGGTTAATTAGAAAATTAGAGAGTATTTACAGCGACGACGTCTCTGATGTCTAAATACAGAAGTGTTGGATGTCAAAATCCATTCTGAAACTTAACAGAGAATCCAAAAATCCATAAACCCCTAATTTCCGTAATCAGAAATATACTGAAATCATATATCACAAAACCCCCAAAATTCAGTTATAATTTTCAAAAAAATTAAGGAAAATCTCCACCATTTACTGCAACTGCATCGTTTAAACACCAAACGGAAAATGATAATCTCAAAATCCATATGTAAATAATAACTCAATGGTCAAAATCCACAACCACTCAATTTCTGCATATTTAAAAAGCAAAAAATCTGAAAAAATGTAAAACCCCTAAAATCCAGAAACCACCACCTCTATGAGATCTTTGCGAGGTGGTGGTCCACTGCATGTAGGGTTTCATGGCGTAGAAGAGCTTTTCATGTCGGAAGAAGAAGAAATCGTACCTTTTCCAACAGGAGTTTACAGGCGTTGCTTGAGATGTAATGGAAATATAGCAAGGAGGAGATAGAGATTATATAATGGAGAAGAAAAGGCGCGAAAAATAACTCCTGCCACCACCTCCTCATCCATGTCGTCTTCATTTCTCACTGACCGTACAGACGTCTGCGGAAGGGATGGGGTTTGGGCTCGAGGCGCAATCCAAAGAGAGAGAGAGATGAGATGACAAGCCCCTGTCTCGAATCCAGCAAAGAAATCCGATCCACTTTCCGAATCCAGCAGCAGAAATCCAATCCCGCTGCCGAATCCAGCTGGATCGCTGTTGAAGTGTAACGCCCCGAGTTTTCTGGACCCGAGTATAAGACTCGTTTCCCAAAAACCCGAGTGTTAACCTTAAAGGATGGTCAAATTCGAGTGTACATTTTTTTTTTTTTTTTTTTATCAGAGTAAGCAAATGAGCGTAGCGTGGACAAATCGACATAAAGGAAAGTTCTCATTATCATTTAAATATACAAGAGCTGCCCATAATGACTTATACAAACCAATGTCTCCACAATAACAAATATAAGATTACACACATGAGAAAGTTAAAAACATATGAAACACAACGAAAACTGCAAGATCGCGCAGCTTCCTCGACAGGTACAACCACGTGTCCTTGACCCCCATAATGGCTCCTCATCAATCTGAACCTGCATATCACTTAAGCCACCTGTGCTACCTGTACGGTTATATTTTGATGGATGAGTGGCCAACTCAGTGTGAATTCCCCTCAAGATTACACACCGCCGCATTAGGTAAGCATAGTTATAAAACATCCAGACAACCAAAACAAAGTAAATGCAGTCTTATTAAATGCATGGATGTATGGAATGCGTTCACGCCCCGGGGATGCTCATCCGTGCGGACAGGGCCGCCGCCCATGCAATGCGTTCACGCCCCGGGAATGTTCATCCGTGCGGACAGAGCCGCCGCCCATGCAATCATCGACCTGGGAAAAACATCCAGTCGGAACAAAGGTCGATAGTCGGTGGTCTGGGAGCTAGCGAAACGATGCCCTAACAACTCTAGGGCACGTGCTACAGCATCCAGAATAGCCACCCGTCATCGCCAATATGCTATGAATGCGTGATTAGCCAAACCATTATTAGTCCAGTTACAATCAGCCAATTTAGGTAAGCTCAAGGTCACTACGGGGAGCGTATAGCCCAGCGTAGGCCGACAGCTCGGGCATAGTGTCCCATTACCACCATCCCCGGCTCATGAGACTACCACCTTAGGATGTTTAATGGAAAGCCGTCGACTAGTGGTCAATCATATTACAACATATGGGGCTTACCATCGCGTGGTTGCACGATATAAAACATCGAACCCATACAGGGCAAATACCAAAACAAACCACGTATGCAGATCTCAAAATAAGCCACATGGGGCGAGTATCAAAGTATGCCACATAGGGCGAATATCAAAACCATACGATAAAGACCATCCTTAAAAATCATTGGACACAACAACCCTGGATGGTAGGCCCACATCAATCATCCTTCTAGACCACCACTCAATAACCACCTAGTCGAAGGTCCATTATGATCACAACTAGTCAAGTTACATCCCAAGTATGGGTGTACATTCATATGTGAGAATTTTTCACTAATGTACCAGTTTAAGTTCCATAAGCAACCCACACAAAGAAATCCACAAGCATGAGCAATTATACAGGATAATCATAAAACATGTAATACAACAATACAATTTCCACTAGCTAACACATGTGATTATAAAGGGAGATGTCAATTATGAATTTAAATAAAAACTATAACTTAAGCTAATGAGAAGATGGAAAGCTCAAGGGGAAGAATCATCACCTTATAGTTGAATCGCCTACCAGCATGGCTAGGGGACGTGTGGTCCCTTATAATCGAGTCCTATCATGAATTAGGAAATTACATGGTTAGATTGAGTTTTATACACTATTTATTGTTGAGATTATAACCTAGGGTTTGAATTATTTATCTTAGGGTTTAATCTTAAACTTAAATTCTAAAATTTGAATCCTGAATTTTTAATATTATTATTATTATCGTGCAATTGATCAAATAATATTTATTATAGGGGTATTAGTCCATCAATATTAATAATGTGGGTTCATAAGTTCATATTTGAATGTACCGTCATTATCTAATGACTAATAACCTCCTAAGTATAAATATTTACTAATGATAATAAATAAGGACTAACACTAGTAATTTCAAAACAACAAGTAATATTAATAATATGCCCAATATTAGCTTAACATGACACTAATAATCATTGTGATGAAAATACATAATATGCTCTACCCTTAATGATAATATTTGATAATGATAGAATAAAACATTAATGTCTACTATTACTAATCTTTATATGTAATTTATATGTAATATCTATATAAATATAAATAATTTACTAAAGGCCATACATTTCTAATATTAGTAATCCTAATAATGATAATTATGGTAATGCTTAAAAAGAGTCTAGTGTGGGTTTGAGGGGCTCCATGAATAAGATTATTTGGGCTGTAACATACACAACAGTTAGAAGGTTTATCCACCATTAAAGCATTCATAATCATTTGTTGGGCCCACCAAGTTGTGGGTCACAAATCCAACCCATCCATTATGTGTGTCCCACTAAGTTAAGGAGTCAAACCAAATTTCAGGTGCATCCAAATCTCAGGTGGACCCCAGCAGTTGCTTTTATATGATTTAATATGTCTTCACAAGGTTGTAGATTGTGTGGGCCATCTGAGCTCTATGTATGGTTGATTTTTGGAGGCACCTCATATAAAAAGGGGACCCATCAAATGGACGGTTTTGATGTTCAACACACATCACGGTGGAGCCTGAGGTGGGGCCATGGTCCTAGCCAAAATCATGCAAAAAGGAGGCAGCGTCCAGAGGACGTTTACGTGCATGTTACCCATATATATATATATTTTGTTTTTGATTGGTGGGGCCCGTCTCAGGAGGATCTACTCCGTCGATTGGGTTCCAGGGCTCAGGAAAGGCCCAATGTCCAATTTTGGATATGTCTTGACGCACCAAAATATCACAGCGGCCCTAGCAGTTTACATCGCCCAAAATCACTGTTTTCTACAGTATGGCTCATTAGATATTCGGTTTGACTTCATTTTTCGGCTCAACGCCTAAAATGAGGTGGGAAATGGAATGGACGGTGGAGACATAACATACATTTAGGTGAGGTCCCACTTCAATCAAAATTGATTGGCAGTGTTGAATAACACATACCCCCAACAGACCCACCTAACTTGGTAACGTTAATACAGCAGCCGTCCTGCTGCTGGGGCCACTGATAGACAGCGTGGGATACATACATCATGAGGGACCCTCAGACGTTAATACCCCAGCCAATCCACTTCCTCCTCAGGTGGGTCCCACATGGGGCCCACCATGTATGTATATATATATATATATATATAACATTAATATAACATTTTATTATTATTATTATTTTTTTTTCTTTCTTTCTTTGAAACGTCCAGGGCTGTTGAAACGGACGGACGGTCTGAATTTGGTGTGGCCCTCCAATTGCCATCGGGCCACCTGCAAATTGGTGAGGCCCAGTTGAAATTTGGTAAGGCCCAGCGTAGTGCAGCCCACCTGGTTTTCTCATTATTTTGGTGAGGCCCACCAGCATTTGTACAGGGCCCAAAACCAGGGCAGCCCACAACGCTGGCAACGTAGAAACGGCCTCTGTTGCAGGCTATTTTTGGAGGCCATATCCGGCCTGTTTTTAGCCCAAGCGTGATTCTTTTCCGGCCATTTTTCGACCCATTTCAGAGCTCAACCCGAGGTACGGTAGCTGCCACTTTCTCCGTTCAAAGATGGCCCGAAACAGGGTGTTTTCATCCCTATTTCCGGATCATTTTCAGCCCGATTTTCAGGCGTACTGCAGCTCGTTTGCAGGCCGTTCCTAGCCCATGTTTCAGCCATGCACATGTGTGGTGAGGTGTGATGGAGCTTAGTATGGGTTTATTTTAGAGTCTTATTAACAAAAGGAAGGGCAAAGTTCTACCTTTCTCTGTTGGGTCTGATCCGGTAGTGGTTTGTCACGCAGACACCCACCACCCTCACCTTCTTCTTTTCTTTTCTCTCTCTCCTACTCACGTGGTGCGGCCGTGGGCTCGCACTGACTCGGCTCGGTCCGCTTTTCACGGACTGAGTTGGGACAGTGGGTGCCAGGCTCACCAACGACGCATACTCTTCCTCCCTTTTTTCTTCCTCTCTCTGTTTCCTCCCTCACTCAGTTTTCCCTCCTCTTTCCTTCCTTCCTTGGGTGTGGGTTCTGAGGGCACCAACGTCCCCTTTTATAGATAAAGAGATGGAGATCCAAAGGCTGGGATTGGTTCTGCCCATCCCCAAGCGACGGCCTTCGGTGACAGTCGCTGCTTTCTCGAAATGGAAAGTTCCGCCTCCGCAGTCTGGGATTTTATGGCTCGAGAGAGAGAACTCTCATTGATTGGCGGTGCACGTCGGTAATCCTAACGCCGCCTTGCCCTTCACGTCAGCAGTCTGTCCGCCCTCTAAAGATCCAGCCGTGTGTGCTAAAAATGGACGGTTGAGGCTCGAGGATGGGTGTTGACGCGGATTGTCAAGCTGGCAAGCAGAAGAAACAGCGTTCCTTTCCGTTCTTGGAAGAAAACCAACCGAACACGCTGCTGTTGTGATGGAGTTTGTGTGCACGTCCATACGTACTGTCAGGTGGAACGGCTATGGTTTTGGTCGTCATTTTCTAGCTAACAAGATGGACGGATTGGATCAAGCTTCTGGCCATGATGGTGGGTCACAAATTGATCTAACAGGCGTTCGTCCGTTTGAAACAGATGGAAAGAAGGATTTTTCCTTTTCTTGGAAATCCCTTACCCCAGTGCACCGTGTGTGCAAGTGCACTCTATGCATATTTACTTGGAATAGGGTCCATAGTGGAGTTTGTGATGAATCTACACTGTCCATTCAATTTGGCGAGCCCTGCCATAGCCCTTTACCAAAGATGGGGCAAATCCAAGGTCCGGGTGGCCCATACGGTTCAATTCCTAGCTCTAACGGTGGATTCTCGGTGATCTAATGGTCAGATTGTTCCTAAATTGAATGTCAACGGGTAGAATGGTCCCCAGAATTTATCAGATGACTGGGACCACATGTTGTAGGGACATGGGGGTGGAAACCACCCCAACTACAGGTTTCGCCATCCGCTTTCACAGCATGTACACGTTTCTTTTCTATCTTGTTAAAAAAAAAATTGATGGGTCCACCTGTGATAAACTTCTGGAAGATCCACTCCATTCACCGTCTTTGGCACGCTGTACAAACCCAAGGTCTCAAATTTGAAGTAGATCCAAACTTCAGGTGGGCCGCACAATCAATTAATACTATGAATAGTATCCAACGTTAAAACTTGTCAACAACAGTGCCATGCAAGTGTGTTAATATATTTACAATTCTACCCTTTTTCTTTGCAAAACTTCTGCCGTCTGTAACTCATAAGTCTACCGTCTAAATGTGATGAAATTTGACAGGTGATCTTTATTTTTCACGCTCTTTCCGTCGCCCAAATTTGAGCTATGATCTCTTAAGGATGACTAAGATTCTCCTTTAATGGCTAATATATTTTAAAATTCTAAAATAACATTTGTACTCCTTTGATCGACAAGTTACCGGACAGTTGGGACCTATACCCTAAGATTTCCATGATGATCAGTTTGTCATGATGTTTACATGGCCCGTTTGGCGGATCCAAACATGATGGGTGGTCAGATTACTTGTTAATAACAAGAGGACTCGATGGTTAGCACTCTGGTCATGTATGTCAGTAGATGTACGGTCAGTTTCGTAAATGGATGGTCATCAGGTGTGTTTCTGGAGTGATTATGGGTATGTCACATATATTGTTGGATTCGAGTGACTTGTTCATATGTGTAAGTTTCTCGGATTGAAATTCTAACGGTAGGTTAAGCATATTTATATGGGGTGAACAAGATGGACGGGTCAGAATCTTGATCTGGTAAGTGTATGAACGGATGTAGAGGTCAAGTAGCCGATTTACTATGATCTAAGGGCTAAAATTTGACGTGTATGGTTAATTTATGATAATTAGGTCTAGTATAAAATTTCACATGAAACGGACCGTGGGAACCATGTGATCTAGTGTTAGGGGTCTAGGTTAGTGGCAATTTCGTAATTACCGCCGATCTATGAGTTTTGGAAAATCTAATGACTTTATATGGTTGTAAACACGTTTCTAAGCAGTTCTTACTAAAGAACATATATCTAAATCATTATGGATAGGGAATTATTCGTCACGTCATCTAAGGGAAAGTACTTACGTGAAATCATGTGATGGGTGAGCTTGTCTTGAAATTCAACGGTCAGATGGTTTGATTTATGGATGAAGATCATCCCCAACGGTTATGTTTATGTCAGGGCAAGGATGTAAGGCTAGAATAGTTGGATTGGTATCGTACACATGTATATGTCACGTTGAATCTTATGGTAACGCTCGAGGACTTTCGATGCCCGAGCATCGAAAAGTTCGGGGCGTTACATGAAGCCCATCAGCTTTCAATCCATTGCCCGTCCAAACACCCTACCGTTCGTACCTAATATCGATTTATGTGCACTCCAGCGCACTCCAACCGAATCCCTTTTAATCCCACCATCCAAACGAGCCCTAAATGCTTGGGATTTTTTTTATTTTCTAGCTGTGTACGTATAGGCGGGCCCCACCGTGGACTTCTCACAAGTCATAAGTATATATTGACGGGTGAGATGATCTGGTGGCACCTTTGGAGCATAACCCAAAACTCCAGGTAACCGGATGATCTCAACCATCCATTTTCACCCATTGATCTATTAACATCGAGTTTATGGTTAAGATCGTTTATTAGTGCTATAATCCATAGAAAATGGACCGCACAATTGGATAATATACATGCCACATCTACCATTCCCTATCTTCAAACACTCCATATGTGCCACATTTGTCAATATACCACATTAATCGTAGGTGCCACCCATCTTCTTTAAATGTTCCACATGTGCCCGTGTGACGCATGTCTTACCATTCACGGCCAGTTCGAGCCGAGTTCGCCTGTGTAGCATTTTCACAAACACATGGACTACATCTTCAAAATCTCACTGTATGTAAAACAACAGCAGTGGTTTTACATGTATTTTATCAAACACCTTCTAAGCAACATAAAAATCAAGAAAAAAAAGAGTATTTGTTTCATATACATACCTTCCTTGCCACCAGCCACACTTAGTTGAGTCATTTCATCAAACACTTGGTGAGCAACATCAATATCAAAGAAATCGAGTCACTGAACTGGTTCGATCCAAGTTTGATTCAAGCTAGGTTCGATCTGAGTCGACTCGAGCTGGGGCCAGTTTGAACTCGGCTCGAACTCATTTTTGAGCTCAAAAAATCAGCTCGACTCTGCTCGAACTCAGCTTCAAACTGAGTCGAATCGAGCTTTTTCGAGTCGAGTTGAGCGAGCCAACAGAGCTAGCTCTGTTCGTGTACACCCCTACATACAAGCCAATATTAGAGCTGTACATGAGCAGACTAAGCTTGGGTACTCACTCGACTCGACTCGGAATACTTGACTCGATACTCGACTCGTGTGAGTTAGAGCCGAGTACGAGCGGGTTTCTAAGACTCGTTTAGATTACGAGTTAAGATGTACTCAACTCGATACTCGACTCATGTACTCGACTCGTACCCGTATATATAAGCCCGTCCAAAAAAAAAAACCTACTCGCCCGTCATTTTCAAGCAGCGCCTGTTCGAAATCCTTCTTCCCTCCCAGCGGCCGTTCGAAAAAACTCTCTCTCTCTCTCTCTCTCTCTCTCTCTCTCTCTCTCTCCCTCCCTTTCCCAGCGCCCGTCCGGCCGTCCCTCTTCTTCCCTCTCTCTCTCTCTCTCACTCGTCCAGTGGTGCTAGACCCTACTGCTCGTCCCTGCGGCTTGTTCGGTGACGGAGCTCGTCCCTGCCACTCTATCGGTGCCGCAGCTCGTCCCTGTCAGGTTGCCACTCGTCCGTCATCGCCTTGCCCTATACGCAGCTGCCGGTCGTTCCTGCCCAGCTCGCCCGGTAATGTGTGGGTTTGATTTTTTATTTTTTATTTTTAAAAATTGTTTAATATATGTTAATATATAAATTGTTTAATATAATTTTGGGATTACCCTGATATTTGTGTTTTCCCTAAATATTCGTTTTGCTATGGATTTCTGCTCATACTCGAACTCGCCTCGAAAACTTGGACTCGACTCGACTCGACTCGTTTTTTACTCGTACTCGGGCGAGTAGAGTACGAGCAGGGAGTCCATGCTCGTTGGCCGAGTAGAGCCGAGTACGAGCAGGACTCGGGCGTTAAGAGCCGAGTACGAGTAGGGCGATACTCGACTCGACTCGACTCGTGTACAGCTCTAGCCAATATATAGCATGTGTAACATGTGCCACTGTATATCTTCATAATTCTCTTGTGTCAGTGTCCTACATATGCCCTAATGCATCATCTCTAATGCCACACATGTGCTGCCTTTTAAATTCAAGAGAATCCTTCAATGAAAAATTCTACTTTGTAATGCGATATATTTTATTTGAAAATTGAGGTAGCAATGAGCTAACCAGCCCAGCCCTGAGGGTAAAGGTTTAGGCCACTTAATTTGGCCCAACGTTGGGTTCAAGCTTGAAATTTAGGCCTAGTGTTTAGGTAGGACTAGGTTAAGGGAAATGATGAATAGTATAGCTTGTTGCTTTGGTGTACAATATACATTACATAAGCATTAATAAGGTAGATTATAGAATTTGTATAATAATAATAAAAAAAAAAGAATGTTTACTAATATGAAGAACTCTAATGTTATGGCAGAGTGTGATAAATGATAGTAAGCATTTTTAAATTGTTAAATTATGCACCCCATCTTAAATGATAACAATATATTGATGCACTCATTTAAATTCAAATAAATGTTAGATGATTAGATAAAACATATATTGACAGATTTCTTACCATACATGCACAAAATCAAGACTTGCATAAAATCTGTAGTTAGATTATTTTTAGAACTCAATCAAATTTGTCCACTTACCTTATGTATATTTTTCCATACATAGCCCATTGTATATCTATTTATTTGTAAAGCTCGATACGAAATAATAATTAATTCAGTAAATATTTCTCTCCCTCTTCCATCTTTACATGGTATCAAAGCCTAAAAAGATCAACCCATTCTGCCATGGCCGACAACAACACCCCACCCATTCCCTCCTCTTATCTTCTTCACCCTTCAGATTCTCCTAGTTTAATTCTCGTTAATAGCCTTCTCACAGGCGACAACTACCCCAAATGGCAAAAAACTATGATAAGAGCCCTTAATGCCAAAAACAAACTTGGTTTTGTCGACGGCACCCTCACACCCCCTGAACCGACCAAACCAAAATACACTCAGTGGAACCAAACGAAGGATATGGTCCTTACCTGGATCCTCAACTTCATCAGTCCTTCCATCGCCAATTCCCTCGAATATCATACAGATCCCCGTGATGTCTGGCTCGACCTCTCTTCCCATTTCTATCATGGAAACAATGCTCGCATCTATCACCTAAAACGAGTCCTCTCCTCCCTGCAACAAACCACAAATTTTGTCCATGATTATTATAACCAAATTAAACAGATTTGTGACGAACTTAGACATCTCCAAACCACAACTGACCTCAAAGACTTGCAAAAATAGGTTGATGATGAACGTATTTTTCAAATTCTTCTCGGGCTCAATGATTCCTTTGCTCCTCTTCGCACCCAAATCCTGGCCATGGATCCACTTCCCTCCATAAGCAAAGTCTTCTCAATTTGTTTCAAGAAGAACAACAGAGACTCCTCAATCTTCAACCATCATCCTCCGAAATGATGGCAATGGCTACTCGCACCACTGCTCGTCCACGACCCCCTCTAAAGTGCACAACATGTGGCAAAGATGGCCACACTCGTGAACGTTGATGGATCATCATCGAGTACCCTCCAGGCCGAGAGCCTCGCACCAACAAATCACAGTCGTCCATCTTAGGGCAACCTTCGTCGACTGCGAATCTGGTCTCTCTCACTCCATCCACTTCAAGTCTGGTCCTTGGATTGTCACCGGAGTTGTATCAAAAGTTGCTCAGCCTCCTCGCACCGTCGAAACCTCCGAATAACCTCTTCTCCCCATCTGATTTCTCCTTCAATCGATGCCTCCATTGGGTGGTGGACAGTGGTGCGAGCAACCACATCTGCCACCAACGCGATGCTTTTGCCGATTTGAAGCCCCTTGCCTCCCCTCACCACATTCGGCTTCCAACAGGACAAGATATCTCAGCCGAAGGGCTGAGTTCTTGTATTCTCCCCCCTTCTCTTAAATTAAAACATATTTTCTATGTTCCACTTTTGTCCTTCAATTTACTTTCAGTTTCCCAAATTGCTCTTCATAATTCTTGTGTTATCTCCTTTTCCTCTAACACTTGTTTATTTCAGGACCCTCAATCGATGAAGCTGATTGGAGCGGGTAATTTATACAACGGGCTCTACGTGTACCACCTCGACCCTCCCGTTAATTTTGCTGCTCAATTTACTACTAATAAGACCCTATGACATTAACATCTAAGACATCCCTCTAGTTTTACTATTCCCAGTATTTTTAATTCTCCTTGTACTCTTTTCCGAATGTGATGTTTGTGCTCGTTATAAGCATACAAGATTACCTTTTTTTCAATTATGCCAATAAAAGTGATTCTCGTTTTAATCGTATCTTTTGTGATATTTGGGGTGGTTATCGCACCGCATCTTTATGTGGAGCTCATTATTTTCTCACAATTGTTGATGATTTTTCTCGCACCACATGGGTGTATCTTATGCGTTTTAAATCTGAGGCTTACACCCATTTAACGCGCTTCTTTGCTCTTGTCCACAATCAGTTTAACACCACAGTCAAATTTTTTAGAACTGATAATGGACAAGAATTTCTTTCCCATTAATTTCAAACATGCCTACACAATCACGGCATCATTCATGAACGTACCTATGTCGAAACTCCTCAACAAAATAGCGGTACGGAGCGTAAACACCGACACCTTCTAAATGTTGTCCGTAGTCTTCGTTTTCAAGCATAGTTACCTCTACCTTTTTGGGGTGATTGTGTCCTCACCGCAGCCTACCTCATCAACCGCACCCCTAGTCGCACTCTCCAACATAAATCATGTTTTGAAATTCTGTTCAATAAACCTCCAAACTATGATCATTTTCGGGTATCAGAAATCTTTGTTATGTACAAACTCTCAGCACTCACCGCGACAAATTTTCTCCCCATGCCACTAAATGTGTCTTTCTTGTCTACCCAAGCATACATAAAGCCTACAAGCTCTACAACCTCAATACTCAATCCGTCTTCTACTCTCGAGATGTCACATTCCACGAACAAACATTCCCTTTCCAAGATCTTCCTGACACTCCTTCCCTTCCCGCTCCTATCATTCCTCTTCCCGTCACTGAACCTATTATGTCTCATTCTCCTGATCCCCCGACCTCTCCTAAGTCTCCTGACTCCCCTGACTCTCCAAATTCCTCGACCCCCACGACCTTATAAACACATCTCCACCAGCTCCTCGCCCTCGCCGCACCATTACTCGACCTGCCTACCTTCACGACTATATCTGTTCCACTTTACATGCAGAGCCCACGACATCTACACCGACTTCAGGTACTGCTCACCCTTTATATGTTTTTCTTTCATATTCCCATTTTCCCCCCTCACATATTACTTATTTGACTGCTCTTACCTCCTGTACTGGCCCTCCATGCTATTTTGATGCTATCTGCCACTCTCACTGGCGCGAGGCAATGTCTGCTGAGCTTCATGCTTTAGAGGATAATTTCACCTGGACTCTTGAGTCTCTTCCTCTTGGTAAGAAACCCATTGGGTGCAAATGAGTTTTCAAAACCAAACTCAAAGCCGACGGATCTATCAAGAGGTACAAAGTTCGGCTCGTTGCCAAACGATACACTCAGGTTGAAGGACTTGACTACCATGAGACTTTTGCTCCGATCACCAAAATGACCACGGTCCATTGTTTACTGGCAGTTGCAGCTACCAAAAATTGGATTATTCATCAGCTTGACGTCAACAATGCCTTCTTGCACAGCGATCTTGATGAAGAAGTCTACATGACACCACCTCCTGGATATTGTCCTTAAGGGGAGACCCATGTCTGTCGCCTCAGACATGGATTATTCATCAGCTTGACGTCAACAATGAAGTCAACAGTTGCAGCTACCAAAAATTGGATTATTCATCAGCTTGACGTCAACAATGCCTTCTTGCACAGCGATCTTGATGAAGAAGTCTACATGACACCACCTCCTGGATATTGTCCTTAAGGGGAGACCCATGTCTGTCGCCTCAGAAAATCCTTCTATGGCCTCAAACAAGCCTCCCGAAACTAGTTTTTTAAACTAACCTCTGTACTTCTTAATGCAGGTTTTCATCAGTCTCAGGCAGATCATTCTTTGTTCACTCTCATCACTTTCACCGGCATCACTCTTGTCCTTGTTTACATTGATGACATTCTGGTTGCTGGTAACGACATCTCTCCAATCGAGCTTTTTAAGAAAATTCTCTCCACTCACTTCAAGACAAAGGACCTTGGTTCCTTGAAATATTTTCTTGGACTCGAATTTGCTCGCTCTTCCAAAGGCATCTTTCTTAATCAACGCAAATATGCTCTCGACATTCTCTCTGACAGTAGACAACTTGATGCACGGAATGCTCTTTTTCGTATGGAGCAACATTTAAAGCTTAATACTCAAGATGGTGACCTTCTCCTTGATCCTGGCCTTTACCGTCGCCTTGTTGGCCCTCTCATCTATCTGACCATGACCAGACCAGACACTGTTTATACAGTCAACACACTCAATCAATTCATGCATGCTCCTCGGGTCCCCCACATGACTTCCGCTACTAGAGTTCTACGCTACATCAAAGGCTACCCCGGCCAAGGCATCTTCTTTCTTACATCCAACAGTACACATGTCATAGCTTATACAGATTCTGATTGGGTCAGCTGTCCCACCACCCGCCGCTCTACCACCGGCTACTTTATTCAGTTAGGCACCAGTCCGATCTCATGGCGCACCAAGAAGCAGAATACAGTTGCTCGCTCTTCCACTAAAGCTGAATATCGAGGCATGACCGTCACAACCTGTGAACTCACTTGGTTAAAACAACTTCTCACTGATTTTGGTGTCTCTCATCCCGAGTCATTCACTCTACATTGTGACAATCAATCTGCACTATATATTGCACACAATCCTGTATTTCATGAGCATACCAAACACATTGAGATTGATTGTCATATTATTCGCGAAGAAATTCGCTCGGGCCTCCTCAAAGCTGTCCACACTTTTTCCAGTGAGCAAGTTGCCGATATCTTCACCAAATCTTTGGGCTATGAACTTTTTCATCATTTTTCGCGCAAGTTGGGCATTACGGACCTCCATGCGCCAACTTGAGGGGGAGTATTGACAGATTTCTTACCATACATGCACAAAATCAAGACTTGCACAAAATCTGTAATTAGATTATTTTCAGAACTCAATCAAATTCGTCTACTCGCCTTATGTATATTTTTTCATACATAGTTCATTGTACATCTATTTATTTGTAAAGCTCAATACAAAATAATAATTAATTCAGTCAAAATTTTCTCTTCATCTTCCATCTTTACAACATACGTATGGCCAATAAATAATATTATTTGACTTAGGCATGCTGTAGAAAAACTTTGATATTCTAAAACGGCATGACATTTCTTAAACAGGCACTCATCAATTGTTCACTTAGCTTCTATGGGACTTATCTTTAACTTGTGGGTTATTCCTCTCTGCCCTAGGACTAGGGCCACGGCTTAGGACCATAGGACCAAGCCGCTAGCCAGCTTATTACCAACTCTACTTGAAAATGGAGAAAACTTTTTTGAAAAAATCATGTTGAAGATGAAATGTCTTTTTCTTTTTCATAGTTCCTTAGGGATGGAGGCTTCTGATAACGCTATTTTCTTTTCCATCTTTCCATGGCATCTTTCCCTTCCTTTTTCTTTCCACGGCATCTTTTGCTTTATACTTTTCCATTGCTTTACTAAATGTCGTGTAGATCCTCCACAACATATTTTCCTTTCCTTTTCTTTACACAAATTTGCTTAGTGAGTTAAAAGTAGTTGAAAATCAAATTAATTTCTCCATGCTATAGAGGTAGTAAGAAAGAACTTGATAACCAATAGTTTTAATTAAAGCCATAGCTCTTTAAAGGTGTGGAGTGGCAAACATGTAGCTGATCTTATTAGTTGGGATAAGGCTTAGATGATGATCATGAAGCCTTGAAGTCAACAATCATTATTATGCTTTTCCTTGAAATTTTGGTGAATTAATTTCTTTCCAAGTAGCTAATCTATAAATATTTCCATAATAACAAGAGATGATGATCATGTTGACCATTGATCTTTCCAGTTTGAACATTTCTATATAAATCAATGGAAGCAAATTGTTTCATGCCCTGCCTGGAGGGAAATCAGTCGAGCCAGTCTTTGCGGACCCACCATGATGTATGGACCCAAAAATGAGACAGATCTAAGGCTCAAGTGGACCACATCACAAGAAGCAGCAGTGATGTCCACTGTTGAAACCTTCTCACAGCCTACTGTGATGTTTATTTGCCATTCAACCTGTTCATAAAGGTCATATAGATATATCTAAAGGTAAAACACAAATTTCCGCTTGATTTAAAACCTCAATGGCTCATGAGAAGTTTTTAATGTGCGCATTCAATCCCCATTGAGCGGTCCACTTGAGCCTTGGATTTGTCTCATTTTTGGGCACATACCTTAAAATGATATGAAAAAAATGGATAAACGGCGTGGATAAAACCCATACATCACAATGGCCCCCCACATAGTCCTGCCTGGACGGATTCTACCGGTTTTTCTATACTCACATTTTAAATTCTTCTTGGCCTAAGGGAAACAGTGAGGGAGTTATACTTGCGGATGAAGCAATTGTGTAGGAGATCAAGCCCCACGTTGGATGGTCTACTCGACATCCCTTGTTCGTCGTCAACGGAAGCCAAAAAAGTTCAAACGTGTCCACTTGTACATGTGTGGCTTGCCTGATAAGTGGAATAGCCTCGTTTCTGCCCAAGGCATGTCCTGATGAGCCTCCATTGATGAATGGCCAGATCTTGATCACGTGTGCCAGTTTTGAGGATGGGGAGCCTAAGGTAGATCCAGCAATCCTTGAACATACCAATTCATATAAGCTCCAAAAGGGATTGGGATAAGTGCATGGATTGGCCCAATAGGCTAATACAAGGGGCGAAACTGGCCGCAAGCGATTGGACTACTTCACACGTGTGCATTGATAAAACGCATGCAGAATATGGAAGATAGGTCAATTTCTCTTAACTGCTCATTCATTTATACATTTGTACATGTGGCCCACATGATCATCATTATCGTATCTTTTTAACTCTGTCTAAAAAGGAATGTAAGACGGTAGTTGATATACATCCGAACCAGTGATGAAGGTTGAGTCACGAGGCGGTAGTTGTTATACAGAGTTTTAGGTGGAAGCGGATTGGCTGGTGCACCACACCAGCCGTATAGCTGGTGTAGGTACGTGTCGTGCAAGGTGAGCGCCAGCTCTAACGCTCCTTGAGCTCCGAATTGTACCAACGGTTCAAAGGAGATCAAAGTTACAAGGTCCCACAATGATGTATTTATCATATCCATACTGTTCATCCATTTTTTAAGATCAATTTAGAGTACCATCCAAAAAATGAATCATATCCAAATATCAACTGAGCCACACCACAATTAACAGCTGAGATAATGATTTTCACCGTTAAAAGTTTCGTGGGCCCACCATAACGTTTATTTTCCATCCAATCTGTTCATAACGTTACCAAGACCTGGAAGAAGAGGAAAAGCAAATTTCATTGATCCAAAACTTCTGTGAACCTCAAAAGGTTTTCAATGGCAGATGTTCAATCCCTCACTGTTTTTTTCAGTGTGGTCCACTTGATCGTTAGATCTATTTTATTTTTTGTCTCAAGTCTTACTGCAAGCTAGCAAAATGGATTGACGGTTTGGACATAACACATAACTCATGATGGGACCCACAGAACTTGCAGCCGTAAATACACCAGCTATACAGCTGCTGTGCGCTTCTCTTGGCTATGATTTTCGCCTGACAAAAGTAAAATGCTTTCTCTGACTCTTTCCAAAGGCATTTGGAAGTGTAACAAAGGTGGTAGTAGACTACTAATTTATTATAAATATATATTTTAATTATCAGTTATATTACTAAAATCACATTAATAGAATGATGTGAATAACTCAAATATTAACCATTTAACGTGACAATTAAGAAACATCGGTGTGACTCCCATGCTTGTGGTTTACCCAGTCTCAAGATTTCATCACTTCTTTGCTAAAGTATATATTTTAACGACCCTTTTTCAATTATCTCATCAAATATTACAAATATATACTAATTTTAAATATCAAAGTTAATTTGATAGTCAAATTCAAATTCCTATAAATATACCATATGAGTTCAAAGCATTTTTATTTTAGGATTTCAGTACAATTGAGTAACAAGCTGTAGAATACAGTCGTAGATTTGGAACAAGTTCCTATTTGTTTTTTTGTTTTTTTTAAAATTTTTTTTTTAATTTTTTAAAATTATCTATGAATAGGGTTAAGTGAGTAATTTTTATTTACATGTGTAATTGCATCCGAGCCACCCCTACATGATGTGATAGTTATGCGTATTTAGAAGCCTTTAACTCTAAAACAGAGGGAAGGGGTTCTTATAAAATCTGTGAAGCACGTCCTCCGTATGTGTAAAATACACATGGTCTTTATTTTAATATCGTGAGCAAAAAAATAAAGTAGATATAAAGTGAAAGTGGACCACACCACAAGAAACACAGGGAATTAAAGTAAACTGTTATATATAGAAGTTTTGGATCGAGTCAATGTTTGTGTTTTCCATTTATACATGTTCATATGATCTTATGAACATGTTAGATGACAGAAAATAAGAGTTAATCACTATTCATCCACAATGTATTTAAGGTGTTAAAGGGAATTCCAATGGCTTATAATGGCTTCCAAATATAGGCTCCCTAACGAGGGAGCCCCTAGCAATTAGTTCGTTTTGATTTGGCTTTATGTACACTAGGGGCGTTTGGACCGGTGGATTGGAAGGGATTGAATGGTATTAGGGTGAATGGCATAGATTTCAAGGTAATGTTGATCCCTGGGATTGCTGTATCCTCGGATTGCTATATCGAGTGTGTTTGGCACGCCTGGCCAATCTCGGTATTAAACCTTCCCATCCCTTCCAATCCTTCCAACCAAACACCTCCCCGGCAAATTTGAATGGATTAAGGTGAATTGGATGGGATTTAAAGGTAATAATGGTGTTGTCAATAGATTGTCTTAAGATCCATGGGATTGCTAAATCCCTGCCAATCCCTTCCAATACCATCAAATCCCTTTCAATCCACCCGTCCAAACGCGCCCTAGGCGTACGGTATTTGAATACTCGGGTATCATGCATCGTGTGTGTCAGGATATTAAATAACTCGACCGGAATCGCGTACCGCACCTGCTGGAGCAGCGTTAAACATCCACTCTATGTGGGGGCCACCATGTCGTATATTTGAATCGAATCCGTTCATAAGATGATAACTTTTATTTTAACCGTACATACAAAATATTATACAGATAGATAATTCTGATGGGAACCTCTAATTCAATGCCGGCTGGCCCTGGCTTACCTGAGGTTTGGATCAAGCTGAATTTTGTATTTTCCCTCTATCCGGTGATTGACACTTGATTAATGGTTTTGATGAAAGATACAGACCGCACGAACTTATGATGTGCACCTCATAACCATGGTTTCACGTGGCCTAGCTGAGTTGAGAATCTGGCTGACTTTGTTTCCTCCGACACTGAGATCGAGGTTAGAAAATGATGGATGGAGTGGATGTTACATATACAACATTGTGGGTCCCACAGGAATGACGTGTTGGACGTGCATTTCATGAGGGAGTCTTTACTTTTTCACTGTAGTCCCGCGAGACCTTTTTCAGTCTGCGATCCGCATTCGGCGCTAATTTTTTTTTATAGGCGCCGGACGGAGGGCATCCAGCGCCTCTGCAAAGGAAATCGCTCCTGCGCCAAAGCCGATTTTCGAATCTTAGGTTTACCAACGGTTGCGTTTTTGTTTCTCCCCATTTTACCCTTCTGTTCCTCTGATATTTACGCCCCTCTCTAGGGTTTTCTAACGTCGTTTTGATCCGTCCGTTTGCTTGAGATGGCCCGAGATGCGGTTACTGTCATCGAGATCTCATCCTCAGACGACGACGACTACGACTACACTCATCTAAAACTCGCGCTCCGTCCGCCGGCGAAGAAAATCACCCCCGTCAAAACGGAGAAAAAGGAGAACAAGGTGGGGGATCTAGACTGCTTTATCTTGGATTTCGATCCGTTTGAGGCCATTAATCTTTCAAAGAAGCTCGTGCTTGAGGACTCCGATGATGCTGACGAGGCCGACGAGGTCTCGGTCGTCTCTGAAAGGGGCCCGGTAAGGGAAATAAAGCAAAACCCTCTCTCTCACTCTCTGTTCTGATGCATCTGCGGGGTTACTTCCTTTGGTAGTCCGTAGTCCGTACTATCATTGACTGACTTCCGTCGGCGAAGTTTAAAGAGGAAAATGACGAAACTAGCCCTAACAATTTCTTAAGGGAAAAGCATGTGCGTCCATAACGCGCTGCGAGAGTTGGTGCGCGCATGGTGGGAGGGAATCTCAACACCCATTTAAAATGGGGTTTTGGAAATTCGAGTTCTGAAATGCTTGTGGGATTCCTCCAGACTATTTTTAAATTGTGGGAGATCTGTGCACCATCTGAAACTCAGCAATGAAAATTCCAGTAGTTGCGTGTCAACTGATTTTGAAATGCTGGCTAGATTTTCCTCATACCATTTTTAAATGGTAGGAAGCAGGTACACACCGACTCAGGTGCAGGAACTTTTAAAGGAGACTACATTAGTTGCGGTGTACATGTTAATCTCTGGGGTGTGTTTGGATGCACTATCGAATTGAATCACGATTATTTGTCTAACAAAGTGGAAATATGCTCCCTTAGGGTGTGTTTGGTTGCAGTTTCAATATGAATTGCAATTACCTTTGCTAGCATTTGTATTGAGGAGCAGGCTCAAAATTGAGTTTGTCTTACTTTCAAGTTGGACATGAAAGAAACATAGCTGCAATTAGGGTTGTAAACGGGTTGAATGTTTCAATATCCATATAGAATATCTGACTTGGACATCAGATAACAGATACGGTTTTGTGTATTATCCATTATCCAAAGAAGTCGGATATGGATATTGTCTGAGTTGGATGTAAGTCAGATAGTTGGATAATGGGATATCCATCTGATATTTAATTAGAAACTAAAAACATAAGTTAAATACCAGATAAAATCAACAAAAATTCCTACAAATAGAAAAAATGATAGTTTCACCATAGATAAATGCCAACTAAACTAGTAAAAAATTGCAATTTCCATAACATAAATCGCTAATATCAACCTAAAAATCCTAAAGAGTTTAAATATAAGCTTATTGATTTTGACAAAATATAAAGTCAATTAATAGCAGCAGTCACCATATCAACCTCATCATCCATGTTGATGTCAATCAACACCCTAGAATTTTAATATATGATATATTCCTATTTAATATTTTAGTAAAAAATATTATTAGTTGGGTAAATTATGAAAATGCCCTCAAGAATCAAGTAAGCGTATGTGGATTTTGTAATATCTGTATCTAACCTGCCTAGAAGTCGGGTAATCGGATAATTGGGTAAAATTACTTGAATTGGGTAAAAATCCCATATCCATATCCGATTTTCTTGGGTTGGATATTTCGGGTATTTAGGTAAATGGATATCCATTGCCACCCCTAACTGTAATTTGAGATCTACTTATTCTAAATGCTAGTAAACATCATTAAATTATGTTATTTCTTCATGATTGAAACTGATGTTTGCAATATGATTCACTTGTGTGCATCCATATGCTGCCTGTGCATGCATACAGAAGATCTGAGCTCTGAACTGCCATTATGGTACATTCTAGTCGGAAATGAAAGGAACACAATCTCAAATTGAGGGTTGCTTGTATGAGTTAACATGAGGAAACATCATCGATAACTGTCATTTCCTATTGATTAGACCCAATGTCCATTGTTCATCTAAAATGTGCATCCAAACGCAGTGCTAATAATTGGTTCTGATGAGGATTGATTATCATGATCTTATTCCACTGATTTGTTTATGCGATGGTGATAGGTGGCATGTAGAGATTATCCTCATTCAAGGCATCTTTGTGCGAATTTCCCCTTTAACAAGACCCCTCATAAGAGCTACTGCGAACAGGTAACACCCTTATCTAAATTAATTGCATCATTAGCCATACCATTTCAGTATATCTAGTCTAATTGCGAGAATAGCCTCATCACGGTGTCATCTTCTTGACCAATGTATGTGAACTTATGAGAATTCCCTCTCTTGGTAATAGTATGGTAGGAGACTCCTTTGTCTTTGCAATGTAACCGTTGCAACCTGCATGTTGAACTCTATAGGGTAGTTTAGTTGTGAGATAGGATAAAGACATGCGCGAATGTGGCATACATGTGGGGAGATCCAGGTAATTCGTCGGGCATGCCCAGCCATGAACATGGCTTGACAGAAATTAGGGGTCCTGCTCATCCATTAGGCAATACTTGCATGTGGGCTGTTGGTCAATTTAGTGTGACCTTCCATTTTTACCATAAACATCTGGACCACCTAATGAGTGGCCAGCCTTGGGCCAAGACACGTTCGTAGTGGTGCTCACCCCTTGCGCTTTTAGGGATATGCTACGGAACTGCAATGGCAATGCCACCATTTCTTTTTCCAATCCTTTGGGTGTTGTTTCCTATGTAGAAGATGTGGGAGTGCTCAAGGACTGCCTCTATCTATATTCTCTCTTTGCTGGCCCATTGATGGTGGAAGTCATTTCTTTAAAACACAAATAAATGGCATTCTTTCTCTAAGAAGGGAGCCTTGGAGTTTTTGGTGAAATCCGGAAGATCTCATCATCTTTAGATCCATCATACTCTTGATGGCATATCCATTGGCAATCTCGTTTGTCTTCGAGATTGGGGAATCATCAATATGGGTGGCAATAGGCTGGGCTAAGACTGAACAAGGATCGGCCGTAGCCTGTCCCTAGGAAGAAATTGTTGAAAGAGAGAGTATGCGGAGTCATTATAAGAGAGTGTTTGTTGTGATTTGAGAAGCATTTTTGTATTATAGAGTTGTTAATTAGTTGATGTGGAGATGAATGGTCCTTTATAAAGAAAGAAAGGGAAAAGATGAAGAATGCAGAAAGTGTAAGGATTTGAGGACCTTGTTGTTGTGGTTTATAGAACTTGCTTTCATTTGGTTCTTATAGGGCCCATTTAGTTCATAACTAGTTTTGCATAAGCTACTTGTGTCTTAGGTAGCTTATCTTGGTTTTTTACTTATCCAACAGATAAGTGTATTTGGTAAACAGCTTGCTTATCAATCAAAAAGTAGAAAGCTTTATTTTATTTTCAACATCACATGATAATTTTTCATTCTCTTCCATTAGTCTCTCCTTCTCCTCCTTCACTCCTCTTCCTTTTTTCTTCTTTTTTTTTTATTATTTTTTTATTATTTTTTTAAAATTTTTATCTTTCATTACAATCTCTTCCAATTTTTACTTAGTCATGTGGGGTCCACCTTTACTATCCATCGTCTAGCACGTGGGGCCAACATTTGACGTGGACCATTCATTATGTTGGCCCCACCTTGGCTATGTCTTTAATGTGAACCGTCCATCCTATGGGGCCTACCTTCAATATGGACCATCCACCTTGTAAGGCACACTTTCAATGTGGGCTATCCATCGTACAGGGCCACCTTGGATGTAGGTTGTCCATCGTGTTAGACATTGGATGTGGATCATCCATCATGCGGGGCTCACCTTTAATGTGGAATGTCCTTCATGTAAGGCCCAACTTTGGAGTGTGCCACCATCATGCGGGGCTCGCCTTGGATGTAGGCCATTTATCACAAGGAGTCAACCGTTGATATGGGTTGTCCATTATGTGGGACCCACCATCAATGTTAGTTGTCCATGATGTGAGGCACACCTTCAGTGTCCACTGCCCATCATGTGGAGCCCACCTTTGATGTGGACCATCCTTCGTGTGGGCCACACCTTCAAAGTGGGCCGTCCATTATGATGGGCCCGCCTTGGGTGTGGGCCATCATCATTAAGGCTGATCTTTGATGGGGACCATCCATTAAGTGGGTTCCACCTTTACATGGATCATCCATCATGTGGAGCCCACCTTTGATGTTGATTGTCCATCGTGTGGGCCCCATCTTCGAAGTGGGTCATCCATCATACGTGGTCTACTCTTGATGTGGGTCATTCGTCATTAGGAGCTGACCTTTGATGTGGATTGTTGATTGTGTGGGCCCACCTTGATGTGGGGTCAATCTTTGATGTGGATTGTCCATCATTTAAGGCCACCTTTGATATGGACTGTCCATCAGGTGGAGAGATGAGAAAGAAAGACGAGAGAGAGAGAGAGAGAGGAGAGAGAGAGGAGGGCAATATATATATATATATATATAATATATATAATATATATATATATATATATATAATATATATATATATATATATACAACACACACTTATAACTAAGTTTAAGCTAATAAGCTACTTTTACAAAGGTGGTTACCAAAGTAACTTTTTTGTTGTCATAAGTTTTTTTTTTTTTAAAACTACTTATGGGGGTGTATCCAAACAGGCCCATAGTGTTGGAGAGACACTGGAAAAGATCCATTGGAGTAGAGGTGGCAATGGCCTGAGTCTGTAGGGCCAGGGGCTGAGCCTGTAAACTTGGCCCGAGAACCTTTCTAGAGCTTGAAATCTAGGCCCCCGGGCTCGACCCAACCCATCATCAATTGAGACAAAAATGGATGGTTAAAGACCTTGTTGGTAGTTTCGTTTAACTTACATGTTTAATTTAAAGACATCAGTCAGATACAAGGTCATGTTTCAATAATCAAAATTGTTTATAGGATGGGACTCATCATGGATGGTGGATATCCAAAAGAACTTCTTAGATTGAATTGTTTCAACCCATTGATCGTTTAACTCTTTTTCATACAGGCCTAGCTTACAAAACTATAGTCGGGCCAATTCCAGGCCAAACCTTAGCCCTACCCTTTGCCACTCCTGCGTTGGAGGGGACCTTTTGTGGATGTACATTGCGTGGTAAAATCCAAGTTAAATGGAGGGTTTTGTGGTTTGGAATTGAATAGCAAATTCTAAAGAAAAAAAAAAAAACTTCTTGCCAGGGATTTTGGGTTTGTTTGAGGGAAGGTTTGGGAAGATGGTAATTTGAAGAGGTTATTGGAGGGAGAAGACGCCTTGAAATGGAATTTTTTTTATTTTTATTTTTTCAAGGGAAGAGGGCATTTTTGGTGTTTTGAAAAATGGTAAAGGAATACACGTAATTTTTTCTTATATTGTATTATCTTATATCATTTGTAGGATTTTTTTACCAAAGTAAACCCCATGTCTACTTTAATTATGAAAGTGACCTCCTTTTGAATTTTTTAAAGACCTTTGACAACTTTTTTTATTTTTTGACAGAAATGTCCTTGCATTTATTCCAACCTTTGTAAATGGGGGGTTGTTAGAGGTTTCAATGCCTCTAAAGGTAGTTGCATATTGGGAATGGTGCAGCCCACTACTATGTTTGATGTGGGCCATTAAAACCTTTCTCAGGTCCTGTGTTGGTGCCATCTGGCTTGTTCATTTGGTCACACGAGTCTGAATGAAGGAAAGACACAACTCTTAGCTTAATCCAATCATCTGTGGCCTCATAAAAGTTTTAAATGGTGGGCGTTTAATCCCCACTATTTTCCGAGGTGTGGTCCACTCCTGAGTTAAGTACATCTCATTCTTTGGCCCATGTCCTAACCTTAAAAAGCCAAAACGGATGGACAACATGGATAGGACATGAACCTCATGCGGGCCCCACAGTGGTGACCTAATGCCATATAGTAAGCCTCATGGACTACGGCCCCTATAATGTCGGAACTGAGAACTCTACAAGGTACTAACTACGACCCTTACAACATACCAACCATGACCCCTTGCAATATCAGAATTGTAACCCCTACAATGTACTAACTGCGACTCCTACAATTGGCTTGTGGTGAGTGTGGCCATATTTTTTAGGGAGGTTGGATCCACTCCAAAGCTTTTGTAGGTTAAGTTAGCCCATAATATGATGTGTGGGCCTATGCTTGACATTCAAGCCATCCATCATGTGCAACCCCTTAGGTTCCCTTAGCCCCCCAAAATTAGGCCAATCCAATTCTCAATTGGGGAACACGATGAGGAGCAACTGTTGGTATGGTTACCCCATTAAAAAGCCTTCTAGATTGTGCATGTGGCCTACCATGTTTTATGTATTCCATCAAATGCATTCATAAGACGAGCCCCACCAAATCAGGTCATTTCAAAACTTAGGTGGGCCAAAATTTGATTAGTGATTTTAGGCATCATTTTACCCACGTGGTGGACGGATTGGATGCCATGCACATCACAATGGGCCCTTCACATGGCATTGTGGGTTAAGCCTAAGAAACTTTGCATTGGATCCAAGCTCTTGAGGAGACTTAGGGAATCATAGGTTGCACATTCATTAACATCTTCTTGTGGTGCTCACTGTTAGATCTATGGACATTTGACCATTTATGGGTGCATTATTATGATTGACCATACTCCCCATTGTGTCGTTCCTCCCTTTTCTGATTAGGAGCCCGAAGGATCCACAACACTGTAGAATAAGTCTATTTTACGTTTGTTGCACATGGCCCCAACTTTGATGTCTCAATGGCATCCAATCTTTCCAAAAGGATCTAACTAGAATGCCTCGAAAATGAGGACGATTCAATTGACATATGAGGCCACCATGCGACTGATAAGATTTTGGAAGATCGTCCTTTATTTTCTATTTTGTGGCCCACTGTTTATTTATTAGATCCAATTTCGGTGTCAAGATTGTTCCACCATGATGATGGGATTTCCAAACAATCAGGCCTCTATAGTCATAGGTGCCTATACAATTATAGGTGCCCCCACGTCATATAAAACAATAGACTACCACCCAAAAACTTTTAAATTCTCATGGGGCAGCCCACATAATGTTTGTGTCTTTTAAGCCATACACACAAGGTAGTAGGCTCCATCAACACTATTTGTAGGATAATTTTTTTCTACAAAGGTGGCAGAGGATCTAGCCTTTGTGATTGCTACCATCTTCAGCTCTAGATCTTTTCCTAAGCACATGTAACAACTTGGTAAGTGTGTGTTGGATCTGGGAGATATAATAGCTGGGACTCACAGTTATCATGAATTGGCCTATAACGGAACGTAGGCTGGTTACCACACTCACCACAGGCTGGTTGTAGGGGTCGGAATTAGTATATTGTAGGGGTCGTAGCTCCGATATTGTAGAGGTCACAGTCTGTGGGGCCTACTACATGGCCTTGGGTCACTACTGTGGGGCCTATCGTGAGGTTCGTGTCCTATCCACACCGCCCCTCTCCATTTTGGCTTTTAAAGTTAGGACATGGGCCAAAGAATGAGATGTATTCAACTCATAAACGAGCCACACCTCAAGAACCAGCGAGGATTGAACACCCACCATTTAGAACTTTTATGGAGCCACAAAGGGTTTGTATCAAGTTGAAATTTGTGTCTTCCCCTCATCCAGACTCGTGTAACCTTATGAATAGGTCGGATGGCTCTAACAGTGGACCCAATGGAGGTTTCAATGGTCCATATCAAACAAGGTAGTGGGATCCACAACCATTCCTAGCACTCAACCATCTTTTGAGGCACTAGGGCCTTTGACAACCCCATTTACAAGGGTTGGAATAAATGCAAGGGCATTTCTGTCCCAAAAAAAATAACAAGTTGTCAGAGGTTTACATAAAAAAAACTTTTCTAAAAGGGATTGTACTTTCGTAATTAAAGTATATCTTGTGTCTACTTTGGTAAAAAAAAAAAAAAAAAAAACCCTTATTACTAAATGGGTGGTTATAGTTATAATAAAGCAGGCAAACGAGAATTTCGTTGCTAGAGAAAAAGAATGAGTTTTTTTTTTTTTTTTGAGAGGACGCAAAAGATTATATTAAACGGGAAGGAAAAAACAACAAAGAGAGGAGCAGCACAGATCTGCTGAGATAGCAGATCTGCTAAGAAGCTAAAAACTCAAAATTACAAGCATTAGGGTTAGACGAGTAGGTAGCCCATTCCACCAGAAAATGGATGGCCCTAAGCGCGACGCGGTCCGCAGGATTGAATGAGTTGAGGATCTCTTATCATGGACAACTCCCTCTGCTTCTTATGTTATTGTCTTCATCGTTCTTTCCTTTTTGTTTTTCAAACAATTCCGTTGTCTATCAAAGGTAAGGCACCGTGCAGGTAGTAATCCAATACAAAGCTTTGTACATTAAGCCAACTCACTTAATGTGCAAAATGCATCTTATTGCATCTAGGTGGATGCAAGTTCATCTGAATGCATTTTAGGTGTGTCTATGACTCTTAAGCTCCAGTGTTTAAAAACTCAGCCAGTTGGCTCAGGGACCAGCCAATCCACTTGGGATTGGCAGGATAGCTGGTTGGATCGCATCAAAGCATCCTGCAAAGGATCTAATTTTTACACAAAGACTTGGCCAAGTGAATCAGAAAATCGGCTGAGTTTTTGGGAAAGATTGGACCAGTTAACTCGAGTTGTGAGTACAACAGTTTGCCAAAAGAAATTCTTAGATTGGAGTATTTCAACCTGTCCATCATTTAACTCTTTTCCTTACAGGACCAGCCCTATAGGGTTGGGGCTTAGGAGACTACAGCAGGGCCAGGGCCAGGCCAAACCTTGGCCTAACCTTTTGCCACTCCTGCATTGAGGGGACCTTTTGTGGATCTATGCTGCAAGGTGAAATCAAAGTGAAATGGAGGGTTTTTGTGGTTTGGAATTGAATAGCAAATTCTGATTATTATTTTTCTTGCCAGGGATCTGGGGTGGGTTTGAGGGAAGATTTGGGAGGTTGATTATTTGAAGAGGTTATTTGAGGGAGAAGATGGCTTGGAAAGGATTTTTTTCCCCCTTGGGTAGGAGGCATTTTTGGTATCTTGAAAAAGGAGAAGTGAATACACATAATTTTTACTTGCATTGTATTATCTTATATTATTACTAAATGGGTGCTTATAGTTATAAAGCAGGCAAATGAGATGACAGTTTCAGCTGCTAGAGAAAAAGACAGAGTTGAGAGTCTCTTATCATGGACACCTCCCTCCTTTGCTTCTTATGTTGTCTTCTTCTTCTTCTTCTTCTTTTTCAAATAATTCCATTGCCTATCGAAAGGAAGGTGCTGTGCCGGTAGTAAGACATACCCTTTACATGCAAGAAAGTCATGATTATGTTTTCCTCATCACATATGCATGACATTATAACTGGACGCTGGATCCAATACAAAGCTTTGGACATTAAGCAACTCACTTAACCTTTTAAATGCATCTTATTGCATCTAGGTGCATGTAAGTTCGAACATCTTAGTGCATTTTAGGTGTGCCTATATGACTAAGTTCCAGTATTTAAAAACTCAGCAAGTTGGCTCAGGGACCGGCCCATCCACTCAGGATTGGCAGGATACCTGGTAGGATCGCATCAAATCTCTCGCCTACAAAGGATCTAATCTTTACACAAAGACTCGGCCAAGTTTTCGGGAAGATCGGACGAGTTAACTCGAGTTGTGAGCACAACTTACCAAAGAAAATAAACCGTAGCAGCAAAGGAAGAAGAAGAACCTTCTTGGGGTTGTATTTGTCCCTCTTACTCAGATCTAATACATTCTCTCATATCTGAATCTGACAGCTCTTTTATCAATACCGTCCTTGTCACATCCTCAAATATATGCATGTACCTTATATACCTTTTATTACCATCCTTCGTGGCAAAAATAGGAAACGGTCTAACGTACACGTGGTGTAGAAAATTTTGTGATCTCCTCCGTCCACAATTACTTGCACATTCCTGTGCTTGTAATGACCAGGTCCGAGTTACTGATCTACTTGGCTAGCTGTGATTTTGAGTTGAGTTCCTGAGTTTTTAAACACTGCTAAGTTCATGAAAGTGACATGCACTTAGACTTAAAATGCACTTACATGAACCTTGACGGACGTAGATGCAATTAGATGCATTAACATACAAACTGTTGTATTGGATCCAGGCTCTGATAATAATCCTTTTTATGCCTGTTTTTGAACTCGACTGTGTAAGCAAAATCGGCTAAGACATTCTTTGAATGGTGCAGTGCTACTGTTAGCTTGCAAGGATTGGGAGGGAATTGAACAGGACACCGTCATGCGTTGGATCATGATCCCAAGTGGAAGCTACTGAGATTAACTCAAAGAATGAATCTAGCAGGCCAAACAACTGCACCCAGTTAGTTGGATTTTTCCAATTTTGGGAGATGTCCTGGAACCAGACAAGTTGGGATTGCAAAGTAGTGATATTTAGTGGGGCAAATAACTGCACAAACTAAATTTTTGTGGTGGTTTCTCATCTCCCCGAGTTGTTTTGGTTTCTGATTGAAACTGCAGAAGAAACTGTTTGGGTGTATATGTCTTGTAGTTTAAGACCTGATGCCTTGGCCCCACCTAACGAACTGCAGCAAGTAGCCCTTTGGGTTTTCAGAGGCAACGATCTGCTGAAAGATGTTTTAGCTATGCAAAGACTGAATGAGGATGCCGTTGGATTATTGGTGTTGCCTCGATGATAAAAATTGGAAGAAATTGTTGAAAGAGAGAATATGCAAGCCATTGTAAGTTTTTGTAGTGATTGTGAAGCATTTTTGTATTATAGAGTTGTTGATTAGTGGATGTGGAGATGAATGGTCCCCCATAAAGGAAGAAAAGGAAAAGATGAAGATGCAAAAGGGTAAAGGATTTGAGGGGCATTCATTTGGTTCTAATAGGTGATGAGAGAGAGAGAGAGAGAGAGAGAGAGAGAGAGAGAGAGATCCGATATATGGTCCTGTTTCAATTATCCAAACTGTTTATAGGATGGGACTCCCAAAACAAATTCTTAGATTAGACCATTTCAACCCATCTATCACTTAAATCTTTTCCTTAAAGGGCCAGCCCTATAGCTCTATGGCTTAGGAGACTACAGCTGGGCCAGAGCGCCGAGCTCTTTGCCACTCCTGCAGTAGAGGGGACCTTTTGTAGATCTATGCTGTGTGGTGAAATCTAAGTGAAATGGAGGGTTTTGTGGTTTGGAATTGAATAGCAAATTCTGAAGCTTTTATTTATTTATTTTGGCAGGGAAGATTTGGGAGGATGGTAAATTGGTAATTTGAAGAGGTTATTCAAGGGAGAAGGGTTGAAAAGGATTTATTTATTTATTTTTATTTTTCGGGGAGGACAACATTTTTGGTATTTTCAAAAAAGAGAAGGGAATACATGTTATGTTTTCTTATATTGTATTATCTTATATTATTACTGAACTGGGTGCTTACAGTTATAAAGCAGGCAAATGAGATGACAGTTTCAGTTGCTAGGTCTCTTTTCATGGACAACTCCCCCCTTTGCTTCTAATGTTATCATCTTCATCCTTGTTTTTTTCTTTTTGTTTTTCTAATAATTCCATTGCCTATCAAAAGGAAAGTGCCATGCCAGTAGTAAGCCTTACCCTTTACATGCACAAAAGGCAAGATATGTTTTTCTTTTCACATATGCATGGCATTATAACTGGAGGCTGGATCCAATACAAAAGCTTTGTACATTAAGCCAACTCGCTTAACCTGCAAAATGCATCTGATTGCATCTAGGTGCATTTAGGTTCATCTGAGTGCATTTTATGGGTGTCTATGACTCTAGTTCCAGTGTTTAAAAACTCAGCAAGTCAGCTTGGGGACCGGCCAATCCACTCAGGATTGGCAGGATACGTGGTTGGATTGCATCAAAGCTCACCCGCAAAGGATCTATTTTTTACACAAAGACTTGGCCGAGTGAATTGGAAAACTCGGCTGAGTTTTCAGGAAGATCGGATGAGTTAACTCAAGTTGTGAGCACAATAGCTTACACATTATCTAATATATACAGTAAAGGGTTCATATTCATCTCTCTCACTCTCTCTCTTTTATGAATACCGTCCTTATCACATTATCTAATATATACATGTACCTTTTATTGCCATTTTCATGGCAAAAATAGGAAACCATCTGATGTGCACATGTTGTGGAGAAGATTTTGTGATCTCCTCCGTCCACCAATTACTTGCATATTCCTGTGTTGGTAATGGCTTGCGAGTCAACTCGTCTGAGTTACTGATCTGGTCGACTAGCTGTGATTTTGAATTGAGTTCCCGAGTTTTTAAACACTACTAAGTTCATCTGAGTGCATGATGAACCTTGACAGGCGTAGATGCAATTAGATGCATGAACATGCGAACCGTTGTATTGGATCCAGGCTCTTATAATATTCCTTTTTATGCATGTTTATTAACTCGACCGTGTAAACGATATTGCCTGAGTTGACATTCTTTGAATGGTGCAGTGCTACTGTTATGTATGTGATGAAATAGCTCCTTGCAAGGATTGGGAGGGAATTGAACAGGAACACTGTCAGGCGTCGGATCGTGATCCCAAGTGGAAGCTACTCAGATTAACTCAAAGGATGAATCTGACGGGCAAAACTGAAACCAGTTACAACTCAGATTACTACTCAGATTAACTCAAAGGATGAGTCTGGCGGGCCAAACAACTACACCCAGTTAATTGGATTTTTCTGATTTTGGGAGATGTTCTGGGATCAGACAAGCTGGGATTGCAAAGTAGTGATATTGGGGGATATTTAGGCGGCCCAAACAGCTGCACACAGTAAATTTTTGTGGTGCCGCGAGTTGTTTAGGTTTCTGATTGAAACTGCAGAAGAAACTGTTTGGGTGTATTATGTCTTGTAGTTTAAGACCTAATAATTTGAAACAGGGCTTGGCATTACCAGTATAAGCTTAGAAAATCACTTATATTGGATGTGTACAGATTTGCTTATTAAATGTGGACAGCTTCATTTTTCTTTTAACCTTGCCATTGTGCATGTGCCACGTGGCCAGCATCCAAATCATAGGACCCACTGTAGATGGAGCTTCAAATCAGACACTAAACGCTTTTAACTGTGAAAGCAATGATTTTTTTTTTTTTTTTTTCTAACTGTCATTTGTAGGCCACAAATTAGATGGCATGATCATCTGATAGGTGTTTTCAGTGGTCTCATCCAACCCATGGCCCAGGGGTACTGTTTCAACACCAAGGTCATGGGTTCGAGTGCCCAGGTAGAGAATGTGCGTTAAAAAAATAAAAATAAAAAATCCATGGTTCAGTCTTTTTCTTTTCTTTTTCTTTTCTTTTTTATATATATTTATTGTGTTAATTGGGCCTTGCAAATTTATAAAGGTGGTGCGGTATATGGAAGCCTGCATCAGTCACACACCACACCATGATGCCGATTGCCTAATGATGCAGCTACTAGACGGTGCTCTGTGGGCCCCACCATGATGTGTCTGTTTAATTGACTGTGTCCATCCATTTTCTCCAGCTTATTTTATGGCATTATTCTAAGAATGAGTCAAATTCAAATCTCAGGTGGACCACACCACAGGGAGGAGTGGTGATAGAATGACTACCATTAAAAAAAAAAAAAAAAAATCTTGGGGTCTAGAAAACTTTTTCGAAGAACTTATATTTGTGTTTTCTTTTATCCTGGTCTATGTGACCTAATCAACACTTTAGATGGCAAATAAACATTATGATGGACCCTGGGAAGTTTTGAATGGCGATTGTTCAATCACCACTGATTCCTACCGTGTGCTCCACCTGACATTTGAATCTACCTTATTTTTTGGATCATGCCGTAGGATAATGATCCAAAATGGATGGACGTTGCGCATAAAACGCATACATCATGGTGGAGCCTACACACCCAGAAATTGTGCAGTAACTAAAACTAATCCGATTAATGTGGGAAGCCTACTGTCTTCTGAACAGTCCTAACATCTGGTTCATGGACATAAATTTGTACGCTGAAACAAGGTCGTTGCTTGCTTTTCGTTTTAACCGTCCAATCAATATCTATGCCACGTTTGTCATTGCCTGCATATCATCCATTAAACTCTGCTGAAGTATCCAAGTATTTCTCTTTTGAAAATTAAAGGATGTTGGTGTACATTGTCTATAGCCGGACTCGACTTGCCTGCCCCATGACTTCCTGCAGTCGGAAGCTAGGTGGGCCCACCTGGACATTTCTGAAATATCCGCCCTGTCTAACCCTTTTGCCAGTTCATAATAGGACATGTGCCCAAAAATGAGCAAGACCCAAAACTCAAGTGGGCCACGCGACGGCAAAAGGTAAGGAGCGAAATGCCTACCGTTGAAAACCTTTTCGGGATCCACTGTAAAGGATCCATGTAGGAATTTAGTCGTCTATGAAACGATGGTTGAGATGTGCCTATCTGCAATAAGAGCAAAAATAAAATTACTATGGTGGAGATGTGCCTTTCAGCTATAAGAGCAAAAATAAAATTATAAAACGCCGTTGCCGGGGATCGAACCCGGGTCACCCGCGTGACAGGCGGGAATACTCACCACTATACTACAACGACCTTGTTGAAAGTATTCCATCAATAATATTTATAAAGGTAAACTATCCAAATACGTGACCCATCAATCATCTATCAGGCAATCCTAACCCTCAATTTCCTAGAATTCAAACATCGACAGTGATTCCTTTCTACTTTTCATCTATTGAGAGATGGATCCACTGAACTCAAGTTCTACCCGTTCTATGGTATCATCATCCCTCCACTAATCTCCTTCTCGGATATTTCTTTTCTTGGAAATTTTGAAATTTTGAGGTGTTTATCAGAATAATATCAGAAAGCTCTGCCAAAATAATGAATCAGAAGTATTTATTAATTATATATATTATATCTCATAAAATAGTTAAATATTTTGATTTTTTTTTCATTAGTCACGTGAAAAAAAAGAAAAAAAAAAGATAAACGGTCTATATTTTTAGAAATCTCGCGACATTTTCATGAAAATATCATGATATTTTCAAAATGTCGGGATGCAGCTGATGTCACATTGTCACCTAGACATCAAGGTGGGCCACTTGGAGCTTTTCGTTGGATCCAAATCGTATGCAGAGACGGTAAGTAAAACACCCAAGTTCTTTGGGCCCACCATGTTGCACATGTGAAATCTACTCCGTCCGTCATGTAATAGCTATATACATAGAATCAGTCTGGTAGATAAACCTCAGATGGGCGACATCGATGCGAACAATGTAAAATTACGGCTAAAACCTCAAGTTCATGTGTTGTGGCCCACCTAAATTTTGGATCAGGTTGATTTTCGTATATTTTTTTTTCATCATCCGTGCAATTCACATATGATGGACGGTTTTGATGAAATATATACATCATGTAAGCCCAACATGCAAACATATGTGGTTTGCATCCCATACACCATTGTTCACTGTGTTCCAATACACCTGATTTATGGATCTGGATGATTTTTCCCCTCATGCTAGCATCAAGGAGTGCACCTGATGGACGGAGTGGATTTTACATATACATGATGTGTGGGCCCCTGAGTGTTTACGTGCTGCTATAAAATAGGTCCAAGAGGTTTCAAAATGCTTACGTGACCACGCGCGGTTATACGAGGGCGTACCCATAGATGAGATCAACACCGTCCATCATGTGATCCACCAAATGATAAACCTTGATCCATAACATCAAACTGACCCAAATCTCAGGTGTGCTTTATTTTAGAAAACAACGTAAAAATCTAATCAGAACCTTCAAATTCGAGAAGTATGGTCCACCTGAGTTTCAGAATAGATTTATTTTTGGATATTAACCTTAATATTTGTGATAAAAGTCATTAAAATGGATTGGATGACATCCCATACACAAATAATGGTAGGCATACCATCACAACTCTGCTTTAGTACGTAGCTACCTAAGTTTCGTACCGACCCCACCTTTTTTCCGTTCCAAGGTGAAAATGGGGGGCGCACCTGATGGACGGTGTGGATCTCATTAACGTTCTCTCCCACGTTGTGATTGGTTAGTTGTAGGCGTCTTACTGCGTTTGGTCAGGCTAGCGCCGTGGAAATTGCTGTCTGTTTTGCGGGTACTTGCTGTAGCAAATTCGCGAGGGCGAAGAAAATAAAGGAAGAAGAAAAGGTCTGACGAGTACACAGGTATGTATTTTTATTTTTATTTTTTAAATATGTGCACGACATCTGAGCCCTCCAATAGATGGGCCATACTGTTCAGATGTTCCTCGGCCATCAAAAACCCGTGAAAGACCCGATCAGTTCTATGCTGAAACAGTTTTATGCGCACCCAGACTGTGATGATAGACGGTTCTGATCCACATGATCAGGGACAATGGTTTGTCCCAAGTTCACAGCGTTTCATCTGGCGAGTATTGTGTCCAGATGGGGATCAGCTTTCAGTCATCTAGAATCTACACCGGTCTTCTAGTGGGCCCCACCATTGAAGGGTAGCGGACCATCTATTGGAGATCTTCCCAATATTTTGTTCTAACCATACATTTACAGATATTTTAGTACTTACTCATGCCTTGGTGGTAGACTTTGAAGAGTTTCAACACAAGGTCATGGTTTACAATGAAATCCTACTGTGGTGTGAGTGCCTGTAAAAAGACGTTAGCTAAGATTGTCCCCTTAAAAGATGGGGCCCACCAGTGGAACGTTTATAGACGGGCACATATCTACATAATGCATAATGCATAATGCGGATAAGGACGTGAACCCAAGGATGAGGCATATTCAAAGCTCGAGCGGACCACATCACACAAAAACGCCTCCCATTGGAAACTTCTCAACATACACCTATATCCATAGCTCAACTGGCAGACAGCGGGGAGATACCTCGTTTCAACACTTGAGGTCTTAGTATCGGGGGGCTAACATGGAGTGTGTGCACTGACATGACATGGGTGTGTACTAACGAAATAAAATAAAATAAAAATAGCATAGATAAACATCATTGTGAGATGTAGAAAGGTTTCAACGGTGAGCATCATTGGCCCTGTGGCTTCTTGTGGTGTGGTCCACTTGACCTTTAGAACTGTCTCATTTTGGGGACATGCTGCCTAAAATGATAAAAATGAATGGACGGCGTGTATAAAACATATGTATCATGGTGGTGGCACAGTACCAATGTGGGTGCTGTGTCGGCATATTAGAAATTTAGAAGTAAAATTATTTTATAGTTGCCTAAAAACGAGATGATTATTACAAAATTAATTTCCTATTTCGTATATTTTCCATCTTGGGTTACTTTATGGGGAAGGCAGCGTATCATAGCATCAATTGGCCATCCATAACCGTGGATCACCGAAACCATGGGCCCAGTTAGAAAAGCTTTTAAATAGAGGAGGCGATAGAAGCTCTCATGCGCAGCTTTCTCCCCTACTAATTGCAATAAGTGCAAGCATTAGTGAACAATGATCCCGGCCACACCAAACACTAGTGTTGAAACCTAATCTATGCCGTTCAAAAGGTGGGTCCCTCCCTTAATGCGTGTAGTGGCCCAAAAATCATCTGACGTCGGATGGGACATACAGATGGGTGTCCAAATGTGGACTGGCCCGATTCTCAGTCACATCACATACATGCTGGGGGACGAGGATTCCATGACATCCTTGTGAGGGGAAGTTAGATGGGCCCACCGTGATGTTACTGAGAAATTCATCCCGTCCATCCGTTTTTTTCAGATCATATTAGACCATGGTCGCAAAAATGAGGCAAATCAAAACTAAAGTGGGCCGCACAATAGGAAAAAGTGTGTAGGTAAAATGCCTACCGTTGAAACCTCACCGTGATGTTTATATGTCATCCGTACCGTTCATAAGGTCATTCCTACTGGTATGAACTGAAAAAGGAAAAAGTATCTTGATTCAAATCTTCCGTGGCCTCTCAAATGTTTCGACGGTGGAATTTCAATCCTATGTCGTGCGGTCCACTTGAGTTTTGGTTATACGTAATTTTTGAACCCATGTCTTTACATGATCTGGAAAAACAGATGGACGGGGTTGATTTCTCACTAACATCCATGGTGGGCCCCTTTCGAAGGAAATCCGCGTCCCATGCTTCTGGGTACCACCTTTTCACGACAGTACATTTGTCGGAAAGAGAAATAAGTAGTAAGAAAATAAAAAGGTAAGAATATATATATATATATATATATATATATATATAGATATATATATATATATATATATATATATATATATATATAGCTGCGGTAGAAGGTTGCACGTTGTACCTGACATTCGGATTTTTGTTCATACAAGTGGGGGCCATTAGTTCAGTGATCGAAGATGTTGATACGACATTACTCATCCTGGTGTGGGCCCTAGCAAGGTTTCAACATAATTATCCCTACTATTTCCTGTGGTGTGGATCCCCTTGAGGTAGTAAAACGGATGGACGGCATGGATGAAGCACATACATCAAGGTGGGCCCCACAGTCCTGCCAAAACGGATGTCGGTCGGCAAAACGCAATCCGCGTAATAGATTAGACCCATGTGGGAAATCTCAGCAAAGTTTCTATTAAAAAAATATATATATCAAAACGGTCCAATTGCCATTTAAAGACATCTCTCGAGTTCTCATACCTACATGCACTCATCTCTTGCAGGTTTCACAGAGAGAGAGAGAGAGAGAGAGAGAGAGAGAGAGAGAGAGAGAGAGATGGGTAAGAAGAAGATCCTGATAAGGAGGATAGAGGACAAAGGTTCGAGATTGGTCACCTTCACCAAGAGACGCCAGGGACTCTTCAAGAAAGCAGCTGAGCTTTCCATTCTCTGTGGCGCTGATATTGCTATCTTCACCTTCTCTCCTGCTGGCAAGCTCTACTCTTTGGCCACCCATGTGTTGATTCCACAATCGACCGCTATCTCCACTACACCCATGGTGGGCCCTATCTCATTCCTAATGCATCCACCGTCCATTCCGACGTCTCCATCCAGCTTTCGCAGCTCGAACGTCATCTGCAAGCTCAATTGCATAGGAGGAGCAACAGCGTGGGGTACTGGTGGGACCGCCTGAAGGTCCATGATTTTGTCAGCGTGGATGAACTTAAGCAATTGAAGAAGGGCTTGGAAGGACTTAAAGGGAATGTGTTGGCGCGTGCGGACGAGCTTTCAAGAGCTGTCTGCGTTTCTCCTCTGACATGCATTGGATTCGACAAGGTCCTTTACATCCCGCAGAATCCTCTTCCACTGTACAAGGGCAACATCCTGCAGAATCCTCTTCCACTGTGCAAGGGCAACTTTCAGTTTCATTGCCTTCAGATGATGGGATTTTCGACAATCTATCTCCACTCCGCGATACTTCTCTATTCCTACTCAATACTTGAAGCTGTTCCTTGTAAATATTTTTATCTTTCGGTTCTGATACGTTGATTTTCCTGGTGAAGTTTTGGGTGTTTGTTATCACCAGAGAAGAGATTTTACAATGTTCTTAGGATAATTAACAGTACAGGTAAGACAAATCCCATCTTCTTTTAGAGTATCCCATCTCAAACTCAGTTTTTTAGCATCATTTTGGAAATGGTGGTTTCTAATCCTGACCATCCAAATTGTGGGTCGAGCATATCTCTAAGATCACATTGATCAAGCAATCCTAACCATCTACAAGGATGACAATGAAGCGAATTCATCTATGCCTGCTTAACCAGACCACTTTTAACCACTATTCAAGTTTTATTTGGTATGTATGGAATTGGAAACTATGGTTCGATTATCCAAACAGTCGATATTATGGACCCCACTTTGAATGGCCCAAATTCTAACCCTTCAAATTGATAAATCGATGGTTACGTTCAAAGACATTAATGGTTCATATTCAACCAAGAGAAGGCCCAAATATTACATGCCCATCCCTGTCCATCTGCATCTTGAGAGTTAAAACCACTCACAAGATCTCGAACATTAGATTCAGATTTTCCAACCTCTGCATAAATTCTTCCTGAATGACGCCAACCACAAATTCCCTATCAAAGAATCAATACCATTCATTTCAACCACTCATTTACCTATCAAGGGATCAATATCATTCATTCCCAAATGCTTAACTTATGGGTTGTAAAGTTGAAACTTAAATTAAGTATTTTAAACCATTTCCCACCAAACCTCACTGTAAAATTGCAAACTTGGAATGTAATGTCTCCAGTAGTCAATTTGCTGTTTTGAATCCAAAATAAACCTATAGGAAAAATCTTATTTGTAAAACAACAATCCTACTAATGGATTGGTGTTGAGGAATCAATTCCATGGTGAAACCGTTTTTTTAGGAAAGCATTTTCCCACGACAGAATTTTTTCCTATCAAAGCATCTCACATCCCCAAAGAGACAATGTCTCCTGCTCATAGGATGGAGAGTTTCCAACGTGCCAATGTGCCTCTGTGCATGTGTTGCGTGTGACACCGACCATCTTCAAGTGCTCCCACATGCACCAATGCACTAATGTGCCACTGTCACCCTGCATGTAACACCATCCATCCACAACGGAGATGCACCTCTATCCATCTTCAAGCGCCCCACATGTGCCACATCTCCCAGCCTCCATCTTCATGTGCCGAAATAATTTGAAAACAGGCCCCAATTATCATGGAAAAACAAACAACAAAATCATTCGTCCTTCCTGGAAACAATGTTTCTTTGGAAACACTACATTTTATTTATTTGTTTGTTTATTCCGCGGATCCAAAAGGCCTAACATATAACATCGACCAGCACAATTTCTACCAAGAGTCCATGCACTTAATTATATACAGTGACCCCAGAAAATATCAATGGTAAGCTGACAAGAATGAGAAACTGAAGGACAACATACATATAAGAAAAATGTACACAAGGTTACAAGCTAAACTGCAATGCTAAAAGAATTTACTACAAGTAGAAGAAATCAAAATCTACAGTAGAGGGAATCTGATCCAATCAGATGCTGGAAATTTGATCTGACCCTACATCAGAGTGGACCTTGGAGCTCTCAAGGTGATCAGCAAATGACGTTGCCAACTTGATCGCATCTTGAACCCGGAGACGTGTTCCCTGTTGGCCAACGACAACTGCCGCTACTCTAGACGCTAACATGCCCATACCTTTCAAGTCCGAGACTCCTCTTAGAATACCATATAGAAAGCCTGAAGCATATGCATCGCCGGCTCCACACGTGTCCACAGGCACGCACGGGGTAGGAGATATATACACAGCTTCACCTTTTACACCAATGTAAGAGCCTTTTGGGCCATCTGTGACTGAGACCAGGGGCACAAAATGGCTCAAGTACCTCGTGACACATGCAGGGCTTTCGTTTGAGGAGAATTGGCACAAGGCTCTTGCCTCGTCACTGTTTGCAAAGACAATGTCTGCATAGTTTCCTATAATTTTCCTGAGAAGAAGAATTCAAGAATCTGATATTAGTTTGGTGAAAGAGAAACCGCCCATCAACGGCAGCATGGTGAAAGAGTGCAGCACAAATAAGACTAAAAGCCTTTTTCTAGAGCCAAATCTTCTGCAGGATATAGCACAGGACCACTCAAGATGACGCATACAAGGCAACCAACATAATAACAATACTTCCAAAGTATTTGTTCAGGGCACAATGCTTTAGGATTTTCTACTCTTTTTTTTTTTTTTTTTTCCCATCCATGTTTTCTGATGAACTGTTTTTGCTTTTGGAATCCTCTCCTGGTAAAAATACTCCACGATGAATCAATACATTCCACGGAGTACCAAGTTCAGTTCATTGGTTCATTCCATGTGAAAGTCTGTTATATGTTTTATATTCTTTCTCATCTTTCTCAAATGCATTTCAAAAACAACATTTTTTCGCTCATATTACCCAGTGTTAGAAGTTAGAAATGATACCAGCTAATTATAGAAACTATGCACAAGTGTATAATTTAGAGCTTTGCTAAGCCCACAAGCATGTGCAATAAAGCCTGTGTGTACACGCCAAACATGTGCCAGCATGGCATGATAGGTCCTAGAACCAATCCATCCATCAGAACGGAACCATGATATTGATGCCCTAGCCCAAGAATCAGGTTGATCCACCGGTCAGGTAGGCCAAAGTTTTTTTTTTTTTTTTTTTTAATGTACGGTTCTGAAAGACTGGGCTGAAGTTTTCTAACCCATCCACCTGTTTCCAATATTGGGGCCCACATACTTACTGGACCAGATTCTATTTTTGGGAAAACATGTAGAAGGTCAACCAACCTGATTGTGATTGATGAATCAGATCTCATATCTATGTGCCATGTTGGCGCATGTGTGGTGTGTAGACAAGCTTTATTGCACACACGTGGGTGCTTAGCAAAGCTCCATGATTTATTGGACCAAAAATAATTTCTAAACTTCATGAAATATTACATGCATATAGAGGAAAGAAATAATCTCTGCGAAGGGGATTTACATGGAAGCATCTTTTTTTAAAATAATTTTCACTAGATAAGGTATGAAGCTCCCTCTGACTATAATGAAATGAACAAAACATAAAGTATAAGAAACTCAAATGTAATGGCTTACCAAAAGTGATCATAATATCTCTCAATGCATGATACATCGGATGCGGTAACAGCAATAAGAGCACCGTTCTTGTGGGCATCCTCACATGCTTCCAAAATGGTTTCTGTCGTGTGAGGAAATTCAAACAAATACCCTTCTATGACAAGTATATTTGTTTTGGCGATCATTCCAGCCAAGCAAGAATCATAGTTAACTGTTGAAGAAGTGCCCTGGAAACTCGGCAGAAGGTGAATACCTTAGTGCTTGATATATAAAATTCAACTCACAAACTATGCATAGCCTAGACCAAATATTAAGATGCATAGTTTGATAAAGAATCGAAGAAACCAATCAATTCTTCTCATATATGATCTTTGAGCTTTGTTAAGCACACAAACGTGTACAACAAAGCTCATGCACACCACACGTGCCACGCGTGCAAGATTCTAATCCATCCATCAGGTTGGTCCGACCTTGCTCATGTTTTCTCCAAAAACAAAATCCGGTCCAATCAGCATGTGGGTTCCAATATAAGAAACCGGTGGGCTGGGTTAGAAAAGTTCCACCAAGTTTTTCAGAGCCTTACACTTGTTTTCGAAACTGGGCCCACCTGACCAGTTGGTCAACCTGATTCTCAGGCTAGGGCATAAAAAATAGTGTAGTTCTGATTGATGCATTGGATCTCAAACCTATCACGTCATGCTAGCACATATGTGGCATGTACATGAGCTTTTTATTGCACATGGGTGTGGGCTTGGCAAAGCTCATGATCTATAGCAAAAACGATTAGAGGAAAAACTCCGTTTCCTTTTATGGAAGACTTACCAGTCACCGTAGAAAGGGAAAAAGGAACCAGAAGTGGGTTTCAAAGAGAAAAACAGAGCATAATTTTTTACATACTTTCTAAATAATTTATAGCCTATACAACTTAGAGGTGCGCACCATGGACATAAGGCGTTAGACAGGCAACCTTCAAAATCCCAACAGGCCACAGACCCCTATAGTATGCACGACAACTTCGATATGCACAGTATGCACCGGTTTTGGCGTGCACATTACCTCTCACCATTTAGATCTGGAAGCATTTCAAGACTCAAATTTGAAATGTATGTTAAGAAGATTCTCACCCACCATATTTGGATAGTAGGTGTGTGCTGACTCTGGGTGCACACTGCACCCACAGAAACTTTTCCCTTGGTTGTAAGATGATGCAGGAGCAATATATGTGTATCAGTAATGAGAAGGACATTAGAACAACATAGATAACTATGAATCATATCAAAAATCAAGTAAACGATCAGGAAAGAAAATGGTGCAAGTAACTCGCTTCTTATCCAATATCCTGAAGAAACCTTGCTGATCTATCCACATATGAAAATCCAGTTACAGGACTCACAACCATCTATTCCTTTTAAAACGCAATTCACTCCAGTTCGAATATAGAATTTGAGGCTGTCTACATCTATCCTCCATCAGTCCTATATTCACAACCCACCCCTGGACAAAACCATGATTTCAAGAGAACGATTGAAGGCAAATAGGGCTGCATGAGAATATCTCAATGAACATAGACTTCAGATTTTGTCAATGAAAGTTTTAGCTGCTCAATATATTCCTTTAAACTTTGAAGGAAGACATTGAAAATGTTCCAGCTTGGGACTTACGAACTGTTCTTATTATTACATTTAGTCCAAAATAGGTGCAATACAAGTTTCTCATTCCTTGACCCAACTTTCACAAATGTTTTTTTTTTTATTATTATTATTATAAATGGGATTATGCTATCTTTAAAATAAATAATTAAAATTAAAAAAAAAAAAAAAAAAAAAGAAGAGTTTATGCTATAATCATTTGACTCGGGGGCACTAAAAAATGGGTTTATGCTATATCATTAAACTCGGGGGCATTAAAAAGATGTTTCTCTTCTCTTAACCAGATCCTGAAGCCACTACTGTCCTTATCTTTCCTTTTTTCCAATCCCTAATGAGAATTTTGTTATGCTGTTATGATATTCCTTACAGTCAACCCTCAATAAGCTCATAGCCGACTATTAAACATTGAAATTGAGTTTCACTCTGCTTTCATTTGCTGCTAAATATGTTTTACATGGCAAGACCATACTCCTTAAGGCCTGCTAAAGCTGCATGATGAGTCGTTAGAGTGTCAGGTCACTAATCATTTATGTTCGACTTACAGAAAGAAAATAAATATACTGTTAGCCCATGTAAGTCATTAAATTGCGAAGTGCAAACTGTTCAATCAAAGTAATGGCTATTGATCCAATGGATTCATATTTAGATATTTATATCTATAATAACAAGTGGAATGCAACTAATAATTGGTAAAAAGTATGAGCTCAGCAAGTATTTACATTCAATATTACGCAAAAGAAAGGTTTAACAAAAGGTGGTTGAGGCTTTTCTACTCTCTTTTTTAGTAAATAAGGACTTACATTAAAGTAAAAGGGGGAAGCAAGCTTCCAAAATTCTCCAGGTTTTTCGACTTAAGGCTATAAGAAGACTTCCTTGGGAGAGTCAATCAAAAGGGAGCTAACCTGATATGCATGCATAGTTCGCTGGGCATCTGGTGTAGTGAGGACTATAACTGTCCCTGTTGTTCCATCTTTCACCGGTGTAGAGAGAAAATCCACATTTGCTCGACGCAGTTTTGCCCTGAAAGTATTAAAAGAAGATATACAAGCTTGCAAGATCATGGCTGTAAGGGAATTTCATTAATAACATTCCTAATATAAGCTCTAATAGCTTCTTTTATGATGCAGGACAATTAACCACTTGCTCTAAAAGCTCGAACTGTTAGAGTATGGCGAATTAATCCCTTTATCTCATAGCCTAGGCCCCACATCTCATGGGTTAGGACCTCGGTTGAACCCCCTTTGTGGGCCCCAAATCACATGGCCGCCCACCCCGAGTGTGTCCTCGCATCCCACAGGCTACTCCGCCCGAGCCCGGTGTGAAATGCGCATTACTCACCCCTGGTAAGGAGTCTCGAACACGAGACCTCCTCCGTGGACCCCAAATCGCATGGTCACCCACCCCGAGTGTGCCCCTGCGTCTAACAGGTGACCCCACTCGAGCCCAGTGTGAAAATGCCCCTGCATTAATCACCCCCGGTGAGGAGTCTCGAACACGAGATCTCCCGCTCTAATACCAATTTGATGCAAGACAATTAACCACTTGCTCTAAAAGCTCGAAATCAAGTGCTCGAACTGTTAGAGTATGGCGAATTAATCCCTTTATCTCATAGCCCAGGCCCCACATCTCATGGGTTAGGACCTCGGCCGAACCCCCTTCGTGGGCCCCAAATCACATGGTTGCCCACCCCGAGTGTGTCCCCGCATCCCACGAGCTACTCCACCCGAGCCCGGTGTGAAATGTGCATTACTCACCCCTGGAAAGGAGTCTCGAACACGAGACCTCCTCCGTGAACCCCAAATCGCATGGGTCACCCACCCCGAGTGTGCCCCTGCGTCCAACAGGCGACCCCACTCGAGCCCAGTGTGAAAATGCCCCTGCATTATTTTACCATTTAAGCAACTCACATATCCTTAACAAAATTTAAAGATTAACATGATGCAGGTCCCAAATTTCTAATAAAAAGGAAAATGAGAGGAAATATTTCCTTGAAGTGGGATAAATATGCTGATTTTTATGCAAATCATCCTTTAAAAATGTGTTTTTTTTGAGATGGCAAGAAGAAAGATTTTTTTTTTTTCTTTTGAGAAATGAGAATTTTATTGGGCAAGAAGAAGGATGCTTTTATTGTAATTACTCAATGTAAGAGAAAAGTGCCAGCCCATGATAACCCAGTTTCCAATCAGATTTAATGAAGCACACACATGCAAACACGCACAAATATGTTGTAGCACTCACGTCTCACGCTTACACACAAAGACACCACAATCCCATGGTCTATAGAGAGAGAGAGGAAACACAAGGGCACGTCAAGCAAGTCAAATGCGAGTCATTTTGTTAAAAATAAAATAAAAACACTCCATCCTGCATGTCATTCCACCAACTGTCTAAACCTCAGAGAATCAAAAGAGTATGGCAGTTCAAGCACTTCATAAAGAAACCAAGAGCATTGTTTTCTAAGCCTTTTTGTAATACAATGGCGTAATTACTGACTGTACCTGTAAAACCCACCCAAAGGATCACTACCTACACTGCCAGCCATGGCAACATGCAGGCCAGGACCTCCAATGGACTGACCACCTAGCCTTGCTAGACCAACCAGTGTGTTCGAAAGAGACCCCCCGGCAGCAGCCTTGTAGCTGCAACCATCCATTGCCTGCAAGACTCTACCTCTCTCTTCATGGTTAACAACCTTCCTTGTCCCCTTTTCTATACCCAACCTCTCTAGGAAAGCATCATCGACCACACCAGAAAAATCTACCTGGAAAGGTGAAAAGCCACATGATCAATATTAGAAAAATATCCATTTTGACAAATATAAGAAAAGGAATAAGAATAGAGTTGCGACTTAAATGCATCTAATGCCATAGCACGATGGTGCATGAATCAAATTGTAGTCCAGAGGCAGGACGACAACAAAAAAGGAACATATGGACTTTGCGTCTTATTTCCCAGGATGAGAGAGAGAGAGAGAGAGAGAGAGAGAGAGAGAGAGAGAGAGAGAGAGAGCAAACAGAATGTTGAGTCTATGAGAAAGCATTTTTGTATGTGGCAATGAGAACCCAGAACGAACTCGGCTTTCTGTCATACTAATATCCCATTTTTCACCATCATTGCCAATGCCAGAAACATATGAATCAGCATGCAAAGATATGTTTATGGACGAGAGCAATGTGAGGAAGATTGTCATTTCGACTAATGTAATTAAATAAATTTAAATGAAAATCAGCTGGATTTGCAAATTGCCATTGAAGGGTGTGTCCTTACATTGGGAAGCATTGTGTGACACTAAATCGCATTATAGACAAATCAAATCTCTAAATTCAGATTACTCCCAGAAAAAGAAAATCAGGGTGGGTGAGAGAGAGAGAGAGAGAGAGAGAGAGAGAGAGAGAGACCTAGTAGAATCTAGAAACTAAAAAATATGTGATGATAAACCCATCATACAATTCTACAGCATTTTGTAGCACTGAAGATACGTAAAGAGAACAGCACCCGCAGGATATCCATTGAAAATTGGGCCAGCCCTGATTGTCTGGGATGATCATCCAGTGGGTCCAACTGCTGGGGTCCTACTGATTGGATCATTCAGTTGGTCACGTATTAGCCTTCAAACAGACGTTGAAACGGTTCACATTCCACAAGCAAAAGCTAATTAACTGGATGGCCAGGATAACAGAGGACTCCTCATATGATGGTTCTGATTTTCAAACGGCAGGCCCAATGTGTAATGGATGACTCAGAGACAATTAAACTGGTAAAATGCTTAGGCAATGGACATGCACCTTTCTCTCTCTCCCTAAACTCGCAAAATGAGAGAGAGAGAGAGAGAGAGAGAGAGAGAGAGAGAGAGAGATTTACAGATCAGTGAAAACAGATGAAATTGGAATTTGAACTCAAAATTTCCCCACTGAAAGACTTGAAATTTCCTTCATACAATCAAAAACATACAAAAGAAGAAAAATAGACACTTTTTTACACCTGCAATTTCCTCTAGGTAACACAACAATACAGACTTGTACTATTATCTTACCATAAGAAGAACACAAAGGGCGTATCTATCAATAGGGGGGGTGTCAATGTCAAATCCCATAAAGAACTAGCAAAAATAATTCAAAGACAAATCAAAGAAAAAAAATAATAACAGGAAAAATAATACCATGGCCTGTCCAAGACCCAAAACATCCCATCTCTCCGGCGCAACGGAAGCCTTCATCGTCTCTTCTTCTTCTTCCTCGTCTTCATCTTCTCCACTCTGGATTCTTTCACCCGTCTCCTCGCCTCCAAAACTGCAAACCCTCGAAATCCCATCTCTTCTCCTCTCAGATACCCTAGAAACCCTCTCCTCTTTCTTTCTCCACAAAGTACACATCTTCTCCTTTTTGCTCCAGCGAAGAAGCGTGTTTGTTCTCCGGTGACTTTTCTTCGAAGGAGGACAAGGTGGGAATGGAGAGGAATTGCTAACCGTAAAACGGGAATTCGAGATAAGAGGGAAGCAAGTCCTGAGGTGGCCGCAAGGGAGGAGAGAGAGAGCCATTGTCTGTGGTTCGGGTGGAGAACCAGGCTCCACGCATGCGGAGGCGGAGCCTGGATATGGATATATGAAAATGCAGGGTTTTATGGAATTTCAAAGTTCCGAAAACACCCTTTCCACTCGTGGAGCGATCTGAATCACAATTCACAGAGAACGATGAAAAATGCGCTAATACGTTCTAAATTACACTTATGGCCCACCTAATGAATGAATCGATGATCTTTTTCATCAATTTCACGGGACCGACCAGATGACGGTTGGATTTCGCATCAGTACACCATCCCCTAACTAAGTTGCGTCGTATGGATGACGTCACTTGCTGCTGGTAACGGACTGGGGCTATGAGGGGCCACCGTGATGTATGGCTTTTATCCACACCCTCCATACATGTTTTTCCATAGAATTTTAGGGTGTGTTTGGACGGGCCAATCCCATGGGATTGGATTGTATTAGGGTGGATGGCAAGTAATGATGGCTCTTCAGTGGATTGGTGCCAATCCAATGGGATTGCTATATCCAGGGAACTCACCCCGAGTATGTTTGGCTCGCCTGGCCAATCCCGGGATTACACCGGCCAATCCTGGGATTGCTCCGTCTAACCAAACATGTCTCTGGCAAAATAGATGGGATTAGGAGGGATTGGGTGGATTTCAAGGTAACGATGATGATGTCAGTGGATTGCTGGCAATCCTATGGGATTGTTATATCCAACTTCTGCCTGTTTGGCACGCCTGGCGAAATCCCGGGATTGCTCCTTCCAATCCACCCTAATACAACCTAATACAATCCACCTTGCTTGGCCAAACAGGCCCTTAAGGTCCAGGCCAAAAATGAGGCAGTTCTAAGGTTCAAGTGAACCACACGGTGCGGATTAAACGGCTACCATTGAAAACATTTCGTGGCCACGCAAGTTTTGAATGAAGTTGATATTTGTGTTTTCCCTTCATCAAGGCCTATATGACCTTATGAATAGGTTGGATGGCAATTAACTATCAAGGTGGGCCCTGGGAAGGTTTTAACTGTAGGTTTCGTTATCACATCTACAATGTAACGGTCCTGGATGTTTTGGATGGTAGCGTGAAATGATATAGCGAAATGAATGAATATTGTGAATAAAATTCATACATCATGGTAGCCCCTTTGGACACTTATTCATTCCTAGCTAGGGGCTGCATGGTACCAACTCCATGGGCCTTTATCCACGTTACAGGGCATAAGTCAAAAAATAAATAAAAATGATGCACATCCAAAGTTTAAATAGACCATGCTAAAGGAAACGGTCGAGATAATGAAACCGATGAAACCTTCTTGATGCCCTCTTTGATTTTTGTTTGCCACTGAACATAGGTTTAAATCGGGGTAAAATCCATATAGGGGTGCACACCGTTCGGATCCTGTTCCAAAAGGGATGAGAACTAAAGGTGGCCCCCTTCACATTAACGGTCCAGATTGACAGTTGGCAGGACCAATTCAACTACATCCTTGGCCATTCGGTTCCAGTTTCAAAACCGAAACCGAACCGTGTGCACCCCTAAATCCATATATCAATTTGATACGAAACTTCCTAAGGGATCCAAGACTTATGTGGCCCGAGAAGTTTTTCAATAGTAGGCTAGCATTTTAATCCCCTCTTTTACTGAATGTTATGATTCACTTGAGCTTTTGATTTGCCTCATTTTGAGTTCATGTTGTAGTAATTTGAAAATAAATGAATGACATAGATAACACATATACATCACAATTGGCAAATTCAGGTCACCAGAGATTATTTAGGTCATCCACGGCCGATAATCAAATTCTTGAGATCTTCTAACTTTGATCATTTTGCAGTAGCCCCACCAACTGCATGTGTCAATAGATCAAATAGTTTCCATTGCCTAACCATAACTCTCTCAAGCAAGAAATAGCTTCCCTAAGGAGTGTTTATCTCATCGTAGACAGTTTCTACTGACTTGGTGGTTTTTCCCAACTCATACTCTAGCCAAACTTTTGTTAGTTCAGTATATAGAAATAACCTTTTTTAAAAATTATTAATTGATGAAAAAATTAAACTTTTTAAAAATAAATGAAAAGAGAAAAGTTAAGACATGTACACTCATGGTCTTAAAGATAAATTTACTTCCATAAGGATATGAATATTTATGCATATATCTTGTCTGTTCCCACAAAACAATAGCTCTCCACATTGATGAATGGTTCAAATCAAATAATTCCATATGGATATGAATATTGATGCATTGAGTTGTAGCTTCTCTGTTCCCACAACACGTGACAATAGCTCTCCATGAATGGTTCAAATCAAATGCATACTTAAATCAAAGTCCCTAACTTAAATCTACTTTCATTGATTTACCTTCTAATTAGAGAGAGAATAATAAAAATAAAAGAGAGAGGAAGTAATTCAGTTATAAATAAAACCAAATTTTAAATAAATTGGAGAAGCTGACTTCTCAAGAAAGCTATTCTAAACATGCTGAGTAATTAATTATAATTGTGTTTCACCAAATAAAATAAAAATATAAATAAAAAGAAAATAACATTTTTATAAAGGGATCTCATATGATATGATATACCACCCAACGGGTGCAACGTAAAAACTCCTACTCACAAACCTACCGTGAAATATTTTAATATAATAGACTTTAGGTTCTCTCCACATTGGCATGTGGTACAAGGGCAAATAAAAATATGATTAAAAATGTCTAGGTTTTTATATGTTTTAAATTATCCGCGGATTACGTTTTTATATGTTTTAAATCATCCGTGTATTTGGTGTTACCAGCTTGATAGCTACAAATATCAAGTTGACCACACCATAGGAAACAGTGGTGATTGAGTCCTTACCATTTAAAATTCTGAAGGGCCATTGTAAGGTTTTTGTAATGTTTATTTGAAATCCAAACTTTTGATAATGCCAATAAGATTTAGATGAAGGGAAAATACAGATATCAGCTTAATTCAAAACTTTTATGGCCACGAAAAGTTTTTAATGGCCATTCAACACTATTTCTAATGATATGGCCCACCTAAGATTTAGATTTTCTTAAGGTTTTGGATAGTGTACTAAAATGAGATGGAAAAACAGATGTACAGCATATAAATACAAAAAATACATCAATGTGGGACCCACACAGTTAGGGTAACACCCACTGAGCTGTTACCCGGGAAACAGCTAGTTCGCTCCCAGTAGAAAACCGAACGTTGCATGTGAACATTTAATCGAATTAAAAATAGACAATAGTCAGCTAATTCTGGTGAGCCAGCGAAGCAATTGCATGAATAGAAGGCAGCACAGCTTGCATGTTCTGTGGGTCCCATAAGGCTAATGCATGCTAACGAGTGGATGCGAATGCGTGTAATACGGGAGGCAGTGCCATGAAAACATGAGTGGCCAGATGTTTTTCATGAAATCCCCTCCGTTACTCGGTTTCACCGTATCATGTTGGCATGTGATGTCAAAAAATGGAGGTAGATCAAACTCAAGCAAGCCACAGCCAGATAAACAGGAGAATGGAAACGCCAGCCATTGAAACTTGCCCACTGTGATATTTATATTCCATCCAACCTTTTCATTAGGTGAACCCCACCAGGATGAACGGAAAAGACAAATATCAGACTGTTCCAAAATTTCTGTGGCCCAAAGAAGTTTTTCGATGGTGGGCGACTAATCTACACTAGTTCATGTGACATGGCCCATTTGAGTATTGAATCTGCCTAATTTTTGTGATCAACTTCCAACATGATCTGTCTAAGCGGATGGACGGAGTGGATTTCATGCACACATCACAGGAGGCCCCACCGAGCTTTTCGTTGCACGATCATACTGTTACAGGCGTTGTACGGAATTGGCATTTCTAATCATTAATGACGGACGTAATTTAATTAGAAGTTAGTTGATATCTGATACTCTGCGAGAGCATGATAGTTAATACGCATCCTCTCATACTTTGAACTCATGGCACGTTGTTAACTCAAAACTAATCCGTTCAAATCATGTTTCCTGTGGACATATATTATCACAAAGGTCAAAATTTTCAGACTATGATTAAGATCCAATGCATGCTGTTGAATTTCTTTTTCCCACTCCAACATCCGTTGCATGTGCACCAATAATATGGATTAGATTATATCCAGTGAAATTTCGATTTATAATCCATATACCACTATTTGGACGGTTTAGATTTGTTTTGTATTCTTACCACTTTTACAAGTTATTAGTGCATGCTTATAGCAATTGTACTCTGGCAAAGTATAAAAGAATTTCTGTATTTAATACACAGATGACTGAGATAAGGCTCAAACTGCCTTACGGATGCCAACTTGCCAAATAGCTTGCTGAGTCGTCAGGGCACGCACTTTAAGGAGACGGATTGGCTACCCCCCTGCCACCAGCCCGGTGGCTAGTGGTCGGTGGCTCGGTGCACTGTGGGCCTACACCGAGACGTATGTGTTTCATTCATTTTTACGTATCATTTTAGGGCTTTGTTACAAAAATGAGAGGGATATAAATATCAGATGGACCACACAACAGGAAAACAATATTGATTGAATATCCACCATTAAAGTCCTCCTAAGGCCCGCTGTATTGTTTATTTGATATCCAATCTGTTGATTAGGTCATAAATGCCAAGATGAAGGTAAAAAACAATGATCAGCTTGATCAAAAACTTTTATGGCCCCCAAAAGGTTTTTAATGGTTGAAATAGTTCATTCAACACTGTTTCTTGTAATGTGGTCCACTTGAGAATGTCATGTACCTAATTTTCTGTTTCATACTGTAAGATGATCTGTAAAAATAAATGGACGGAATGGATGAAACAAATACATCATGGTGGGGCCGACAGAGCACCGACCACCAGCCATTGTGGAGCAGCCAATCCGTTTCCTTGCATATATATACACCGTATTATCATGTTCAAGTACAATTTTAAAAAGTCCACTCTCGATCCACACGTGGATGCGAAAAACAGGTGTGTGTGAGATCATAGCCGTTCATCTGGCGTTCCTAATCATTCAGATTAAATATCTAAAACCAGGATTTATGATGAATACGTGGGCAAATGACGGTTAGGTGAACGTCAAGTTCACACGGTCTCTAAAATTCCTTCCCAAACCGTTAAAAGTTCACACCGTGTGGCCCGTTTGCGAGGCCCTCCATATTGCGCTGGCTCGAGTGAAATTTGAAAAATTGCACTCGCCTCGTACGTAGATGCGATCAGAGTCGCTTATCTAGCGATCCTAAGACTGCATATGCCATATCTAGAACCAGGCTTTATGATGATCACGTGGACACTATCTGTACAATAAAAAGGACGGTTACATGAGCCAACCTTATGATATTTTTGGCTGAGTTTAGATGCACGGCGAGGAATTTCTCATTTTGGCCCTCACAAACCTCACGGTGCGCCCCACTTAGCTTCACGAAGTTCCTGCGAAATTCGTTGGGATTCCGCCTCCGTCGCACGGCAATAGATAAAAGAGGTAAATCACGGCACGGCACACCTGCCGTCTTGGCAAAATTATGGGCGATCCGTCAAAGTGAGCGGGCCCTATTTCCTCGCGCACAGAGAGCAAGCGTGAGGAACTTTCGTGAGATCCGCCCGTCCATCAGGAACGCTGCGTGATGTTCATCTACAAATGTAAAATCAAGACAATCCAGAAGTCAGGTAGGCCACACCCTATGAAAAGGTTGTCGTAGTATTGTGTTGGGCCGTCCATCACCGATAGGGCCTGTTTGGACGGTGGGATTAGAAGGGATTAGGTGAGATGGGTTGTAAGTCAAAGAAGTTACTAAAGACAAAAGATAATGGTTGAAATTGAGGATATTTAATTAAAAATTTTTTTTTTTGTAATGGTGTCAGTTTTCGTTCACGTATTCCATATGCACCAGCAGTAGACACTCACCTTTTTATTTTATTGCTCGAATTCTCTCTCCTAACTATTTGTTTGTTTTTTTTTTTTTATTTCATTTTGCTTGTCTGTCTGGGTCTTAAACCCTGCGGCTGAGTTCGATTTATTTTTTTATTGTTTACTCAAGGTTTTAAACCCCGCACAATAAGTTTTGATGCTATTTTTTTTTTTTTTTTTGGCATACCCATAGTATTAAACTCTGTGAAGCATAGCTAGACACGGTAACACTAAAATTCCTCTAAATTTTTCTAAAAGCTGTAAAATCTTGTAAAAAAGATGTAAGGTGAGAAAAATCAATTTTATTTCTCGATATATCATACGAAGGAGAGAAGCCTTTCTTATAGGCATAGTACAACCTATTGCTAGTTGTATCTAATAGAGAAAAACCTATAATAAGAGATTTGACAACTATTCAATCTAATAAGGAAAATCCTATAATAAAATATTTACAACTGTACAATCTAATACTCCCCCTCAAGTTGGAGAGTGAGCATTAAAAACTCCTAACTTGGAGCTCAAACGATGGAAAGAATCTTTGCCCAACGCTTTGGTAAATAAGTCCGCAATTTGTAGGTGAGAGGGAACCTATGAAGTCTTAATGGTCCCGGATTGAATCTTATCACGAACGAGGTGACAGTCCAATTCTATATGCTTGGTACGTTCATGAAAGATAGGGTTAGCTGCGATGTGGAGGGCAGCTTGATTGTCACAAAATAGCAAAGCGGGTCCAATGTCGCGGACATTAAGATCGTGAAGAAGATAAAATAGCCAAGTGAGCTCACAAGTTACAGTGGCCATAGAGCGATATTCGGCTTCGGCTGACGAACGAGATACAATAGACTGTTTCTTTGATTTCCAAGATAACGGAGAGTCACCAAGAAAGGTACAGTAGCCTGTTAAGGAACGGCGTGTCATAAGACAACTGGCCCAATCAGAGTCACAATACCCTTTCAAGGTGAGGGAGCTGGAAGAAGACATGAGCAAACCTTGTCCTGGTGTGCCTTTGAGATAGCGAAGGATGCGAAGGGCAGCATCCCAATGGGGCCGACTGCATGGTTGACTCATGAACTGGCTAAGAGTCTGAACAGAGTACACAATATCGAGCCTAGTGATGATGAGATAAATTAGGCATCCAACTAGACGGCGGAATGGAGTGGGGTCAGAAAGAATATCGCCGTTTTCATTGGAGAGCTTGGTGTTGACATCCATTGGTAAATTTGTGGGCTGGGAACCAAGTAAGCCAGCATCAGAGAGAATGCCAAGAGTATATTTTCGTTGACTGATGTAAATGACATGTTTAAAACGGGCCACCTCAATTCCCAGAAAGTATTTGAGTGGGCCTAAGTCTTTAATTTCAAAATGACGATGAAGGAATGTCTTTAAGGAGATAATGGCGGAAGTATCACTGCCAGTCACGATAATGTCATCAACGTAGACCAATAGAGCAGTGAAGGAGTCACCATGACATTTGGTGAAAAGAGAATAGTCAGCTTTGGATTAAGTATAACCTGCAGAGAGTAGGGCTGTGGAAAACTTGGCAAACCATTGGCGAGAAGCTTGTTTGAGGCCGTAGAGAGATTTGAGAAGACGACAGACCTGAGTCTCTCCCTTGCTAGAAAATTCTGGTGGAAGAGACATGTAAACCTCTTCATCCAAATCACCATGTAAGAAGGCGTTATTGACATCAAGTTGATATAGCGGCCATTTGCGAATAGCAGCAATTGCGAGTAAGCAGCGGATTGTGACCATCTTGGCAACAAGGGCGAAGGTCTCGTGATAATCAAGACCTTCTTGTTGGGTGTATCCTTTAGCAACAAGACGAGCTTTGTGCCGTTCAAGAGTGCCATCAGAACGGAATTTAAGCTTATAGACCCATTTACATCCAATCGGAGTTTTACCGGGAGGTAGAGGAGTGAGCGTCCAGGTATTGTTTTCTTCAAGGGCCTTGATTTCTTTTGCCATTGTATCACGCCAACATTGAGCTTTTACAGCCTGAGAGTAACTAGTAAGTTTGGCAATGGAAGAGATATCAGCGAGAAAAGCTTGATGAGGTGGTGAGAAATGAGAATATGAAAGAAATCGGGAAATTGGGAAGGAAGGAACCTTACCTGAAGTGGACGATGCTGGGGAAAAAGGCATGGCGGCATTTAAACACTCAAAATCACGCAGCCAAACTGGTGGATGGCGGGGACGAGTAATACGACGGGTGGACGTGGGGGAGGGAGGAGTAGGGAATGAAGGTGGGGAGGATGCAGGAGGGGGAATAGCAAGGGATTCAGTAGAGGGGGTAGGGGCAGGGATGTTGGAGTCATCTGCTTCTACAGAAGGAAGAGGGAAAACATGCATGTCAGGAGTGGAAAGATTGGCAAAAGGAAAAATATCTTCATGAAATACAACATCTCTTGAAATGAAAGTTTCACGAGAGGAAATATCAAAAACGCGGTAACCTTTTTGTGCATATGGGTAGCCCACAAAGATGCACTTACGGGAACGGGGTTGGAATTTATCACGATGTTGAGATAAGGTGGAAGCGTAGCATAAACAACCAAAAACACGAAGATGAGAGTAGTGCGGAGGTGTACATGTCAGTTTTTGGATTGGGGTTGCTCCTAAAAGAAGGGGGTGGGAAGGCGGTTAATGAGATATGTAGTTGTACGAATACAATCGCCTCAAAAAGCGAGATGAAGATATGCATGAAATCGCAAGGCACGTGCAACCTCAAGGATATGTCGGTGTTTTCTTTCAACGACCTCATTCTGTTGTGGGGTGGCGAGGCATGAATGTTGATGGATAATACCAAGTTCCTTGAGGAGTGATTGAAAGTTATGTGAAAAAAATTTCATACCATTGTCCGTACGAATCTGTTTAACTTTCTTGTGAAATTGTGTGGCAATCATAGCAAAAAAAGAGCGAAGAAGGGAATTGGTGGAAGATTTGTGATGCATGAGAAAGGTCCAAGTTGCACGTGAAAAATCATTGACAATTGTTAAAAAATAACGTGCACCAGAATGAGCAGGAACTGAATAGGGTCCCCAAATGTCAACATGGATTAAATCAAAAAGATCATTTGTAGTAATAGAACTTAAAGGAAATGGTAAACGAGTTTGTTTGGCTAAAGGACAAACATTACAATGAAATTTATTGGAAAATAAAATACTAGAAAAAGTATTTGATAGATGGTGAAGACGAGCATTTGAGGGATGTCCAAGACGTTGATACCAAAGGGCTGAAGAGGCCGAAGAAGAACGTAAAGCAGTGAAGGCGGCAGGGGGTTGTGGTAGGAAGTAATAAAGGCCGCCTTGCTCTTTACCTAGTCCAATCGTCGTCTTCGTAAGTAGGTCCTGAAATATGCAAAAGTCAGGATAAAATGCGACAGAGCAATTTAAAGAGCGGGTTAATTGGCTAACAGATAAAAGGTTGAAATGAAAGGAGGGAACAAATAAAACATTTTTAAGAGAGATAGATGGCGTGAGATGGACAGTGCCCATATGAGAAACAGGTGCAAGTTGGCCGGTGGGTAAGGTGACTGAAGAGACTTTGGGAGAGTGGGAAATGGTGGGAAATGGAGAGGATGAAGGAGACATATGAGTGGTTGTCCCGGTGTTAATGATCCATGAAGAAGGAGAAGAAGAAATGGTAGAGGAAGAGGAGATACCTGCAAGGTTGGCCGTAGGCTGTGTAGTACCTTTATCGAGTAGATTCAAGATTTGGCGGTACTGATCGGGAGTAAAAGTGGAGGGAAACACAGCGTGGTTGGAAGAGCCTGGATTGTCAGGAGTGAATGTTTTAACGGGTCTTGTCGGAGTAGTGCCATGGAGACGATGACCTGGAGGATAACCATGGAGTGCATGACACCTATCTTTTGTATGACCAACCCATCTGCAATGGGCACAAATGAGGGGAGATCGGCGCCGACCACGACTGTCCTTAAAGAGTTTTGTCCAGAGTTGCAAGAGAGGCCCATGGATGGAGCAACTAGTGTTGTTGCATCATCAGATGACTGGATGGGAGCGCAGATCCCACGTTGTTTTTCCTCTTGAAGAAGAATGAAGTATGCCTTATTAACAGTAGGGAGAGGATTCATTAAAAGTAACTGACCTCGGATTGCTGAATAGCTTTCATTGAGTCCCATAAGGAACTGCATAAGACACTCTTGATTTTGAAGAGGAATGATATCCTTGGCAGCGCTACAAGTGCACACGGGGAGAGTAGTAAAAAAAGATAGTTCATCCCAATATGTCTTCAATCCAGAAAAATAGAATGCAAGGGAAGTCTGTCCTTGTGTGTGGGAGCAGATGGATCGTTGCAGTTGAAAGAGGCGGGGGCCATTGCTTTGAGAAAAATGATCTCGCAGATCTGTCCACACGTCATGAGCATATTCCGTGTAGACGACCGAATTAGACAATTCCTTTGTGAGGGCATTGAGGATCCAAGAGATGACCATATTGTTGCAACGAGTCCAGGATACAAAGTCAGGAGAGGAGATGGATGGTTGTGGATAAGATCTATCAATAAAACAGAGCTTGTTTTTGACACTTAACGCAACGATCATGGCGCGACTCCAAGTGGCATAATTGTCACCATTGAGTTGTTGGGAGACAAGTGTAATACCTGGTTGATCAGAATAGTGAAGGTGCAGTGGATTGGAAGAATTATGAATTGCTTGAACATTGGTGGAATTGGATTTGGGGTCAGGCGAAGTAGCCGATGAAGTAGCCATTTAGGACTAATCTGAAAGAGGAACACCAAATTTCTGCGCTTCTATGGAGCACCAAAAAAAATAGACAGAAAATAAGCAAATGAAAGTTAGCTTTGATACCATGTAAGTTGAGAAAAATCAATTTTATTTCTCGATATATCATACGAAGGAGAGAATCCTTTCTTATAAGCATAGTTCAACCTATTGCTAGTTGTATCTAATAAAGAAAAACTTATAATAAGATATTTGACAACTATTCAATCTAATAAGGAAAATCCTATAATAAAATATTTACAACTGTACAATCTAATAAAAGAGACCATACATCACGCAGGCAAAAAATTATACTTAACCTCTTCCTTTTCGATAACCGAGACCTTTATTTAAAATTTACAGTGCAAACCAATACAAGAGTCACTCGAGTTAAAGAGTCTTGTGATTCCTCATCCTTTAGGTGATTTTACGAGTATTAATCAGCTATAAATTCAAAAGCCACATTTTAGTTAGTAGCAACTTCAAGTCAAACACAATTTTACCTTTGAATCAACTCCATATTCAAATCAAACAAAACTAGAATCGACAGAATGAGAAAGTCGGGAAGGTAAGGACACCTTGTCGCAAAAGGATATTCATAGGCTCAAGTGAGCTTTGGATTCCCCTCATTTTCAGCACATGCCTTAAAATGATTTGGTGGAAATGATAGACAATGTGGATAAGACACTAACACCAAGGTGGACCCCAATTTTTAGAAAAGCTTTTTTCCTCACATTATGTAGCTAAAAGTTTTCAAAACATTTATCCGTCAACATCATCTTGGGAAGCAAGTCGTAATTAAAATAATTATTAACTATTTTCCTCTATTTACTTTGAATTATAAATGAAATTCGAAAAATCAAATAACCTCTAAGCCAACCTTGCCATCCACTATGAAATAATGTGTTTTGATGATGGGATGGGATGAGAGCACAATCTCCAAGCAATCGTCTGGCATGCTGTAAACTGCTCATGAGGGGCATTTCTTTTTCATTTAAGATAAAAAATGCCACTTAATCCAAATTAAGTGAGGGAGGACTAATGAAAGATGCAGGTATCAAAAGAAACTTAATTTATAAGGTAGCTTAATAAAAGTTCATTTAATTAGGTACTTCAATGTAAATACAAAATTAATGAGGTGTTTATGGATAAAGATTTTTTTTCTTTACTTTTCATTTTTCATGGAGTGAATTTGAATTTTCTAATTTGTAGACAGGCCTAGGCGGGTCATCATATGATAGGTAGCCCACATCTCTGGACAATATTCGCCTTGTTTGGTAATGATAGCTGTAAGCAAGAACATGTGGTTGTCGTATCCGGCCCTGGATGGACCATCTGTGACTGTAAAATATTATTTACAGTACAGCCTGCATGTAGACCGTTTGGAAGGGAATTTGTCAAGGGTTCACATTGAACTGAAAAGGTTCTAATATTGGTCGATGGAATTTTCGCAAGAGGGAATTTTTATTTTATTTTATTTTATTTTGTTTTGTTTCAGGTCCGCCATTCATGGGTGGACCTAATAGATCAATGATCTGGATTAGTGGACCATGTGTTCCACTTGTCATGACTCAGAGAACTTGTGTATTCTTTGCAAAAATGGGGCCGCTTATCATATGATTTCTCTTTCTTACGTGGCTTTCCAAAGAGGACAGGGATTGGGAAGTGAGGCCACACCACCTTCAGTGGCAGTGGAATGAGGACGCGGATTGCAATACCAACGCTGTTGTTAGTGCCTCTAGACCCAAGAGATAAGTCACCACCACTTTTTAAACTGTGCAATCTAACAGAGAAGTCTGGCCCTAACATGCCATCCATCCATTTTGCCCGGAATTCAAATCTTAGGTGGACGACGCCACATGAAAATAATTGGTGTTTGAACCCACCATTAAAAATTTCTTATGAGCCACAATAGTTTATATATAAAGATAGGCATGCTCACCTGTGCACGTGTCATGGGCCCAAAATCCAAACAGTGCATGTGATACCGCACCTCACAAAACCCATGTAAACCAATTTTCACCTTTATTCAAAACTTTGAGAGATGCAAATCAAGGAAGGAACTGTTTTATTTTATCATGGCTTACCAAAGTTTTGGATCAGGATAAAAGTTAAGCCACAGGTTTCATGAAGCGCTACATTTTAGGCTCACATAAGATATGATAAGTTCTCAAAAAATTATCACGAGAACCCATGAGAACAGGTGTGTTGATAGCATTGGGATATATATAGGAATGTTGGCCTACGCACCTTTGCACATGTGTCATGGGCACAAAATCTGAATGGTTCATGTGACGCGGCGCTACTTATAATTCTATGGGCTCAATTTTCAGCCTGATCCATAACTCTAGTGAGCTATAGCCAAGATAAATGCAAATCAATAGAGGAAATTGTTTTCTTTAGCCGTGGCCTACCAAAGATTTTATATATATATATATATATATATGTGTGTGTGTGTGTGTGTGTGTGTGTGTGTGTGTGTGTGTGACCTAATTATCCAGGTTAAATGACAAATAAAAATTACATTTGACCTTGGAGAGTAATGAATGGTGGGCGTTTAATTACCATTGTTTTCCTTCAGCGTGGTCACTTGAAATTTGGATGGTGGCTTCATTTTTGTATTCATTTTCTAAAATAATTATCTAAAATGAAAAGATAGTATAGATAAACACAAACGTGGGGCTGACAGAGCATGGTCTGTAGTCGCCATTAGAATATCAATAAGCAATCCTTATGGTAGATCGAGGATTCCAGAGCCACACTCTAACATCTGGGTGCACAAATTAAAAAGTGGTGGTCATTCATTCCTGCATGTGACACTGAAGATAGATATCTTGATGGCTCAAATCGTGGATTCTATTATGGAGTATCTTTAAAATCACTTCTGTCAAGGAATCTTAATCATCCTATTAATGGCTGTTAAATGGATAACTAAATGTAGAATGAGTTGTCAAACTTCATAGGAAAAAAAAAAATCAGACGGTCAGTATTATATTCCTTGTGCAAATTTATGCCTCATTTATAGTTGGGTTAGAAATTTGGACAGTCTAGATTAGGAGTGTACATGAACCGAGCTAGCTCGGTTAGCTCCCTCAACTCGGCTCCAAAAAGTTCGATTCAACTCGGTTTAAAGCTGAGTTCGAGCTGATTTTTTGAGCTCGAAATTTTTTTCAAACCGACAAGGATTGAACCTAACTTGAATCGAACTCGGATCGAAACAGTTCGGTGACTCAATTACTTTGATATTGACGTTGCTCACCAAGTGTTTGATGAAATGACTCAACGAAGTATGGCTAGTGGCAAGGAAGATATGTATATGAAACAAATATCATTTTTTTTTATATGTTGATTAAAAGGTGTTTGATGAAATACCTGTAAAATCACTGCTGTAAAACCACTGCTGTTGTTTTACATACAGTGAGATTATAAAAGTACAGTCCATGTATTTGTGAAAAATACCACAGGCGAACTCAGCTCAATCTTGGCTTGAACTGGCCCGAGTTGCTAACCGAACTGAGTCGAGCTGACCAGTCAAGCAAAAGGACCGAGCCGTGCCGAATTCAAGTTAGGGTTAGCTAGTGGCCAAGCCAAGTTTGAGCTGAGGCCAACTCGACTCGATTCGACTCGGCGTACACCACAATTATGCCATCTAAACGGTTGAAGAGTCCCCACCATTTTTTAAGTTGCATTAAACTAACATACGAATCTAGCCTTACAAATCCCATTCTACCTGCAGCAGCACTAAGGGGCCACCCTAATGCATGTGATATATCCATCCTGTCCGTCCATTTCACGAATTCATTTTAGGGCATGAGCTCAAGCATGAGGCTGATCTAAAGCTCAAGTATACCACATCATGAGAAACAATGGGGATTGAAAGCCCACCATTACTAGTGTTAACAATGGACCCCACCTACAAAGGTATCAACGGTGGGCATCATTGACCCCACTGTTTGTCGTGGTATGGTCAACTTAGTTTCGGATCTATATCATTTTTTTTTTGAGTCCGGATCCTCTATTATCCGGTTAACAGAGAATTCCTAATACCCTAAAATTCATTGGTCCACGTCAACACCCACTGAAAAAATAAAAAATAAATAAAAAAAAAGCTTCGGACGCCTAACCACTAGGGTAACAGGAAAATCCTGTTGACCCGATAACAGAGGATCCCGACTCTTTTTTTTTTTTTTTTTTTTTTTGTATTAATACCCTCCAGTGAGCTGGTGGCAAACAGATGGACGCAGCAGATATGATACATACATCACATTACTGACCACCTATTAAGACTTTTGTGTCCGTGAGGACATAAAAACCTGTGTTTTTCATTTAAAAAACGATGAAGAGATCTGAAACGTTCATATGGAGGGGCCTTCAGTACACGGTCGTGATTAAACAAAAGGGCTACAGTGATCACTTCTTTGAGCCATCGGTCTACAAAACGTCGTTATAAAGTCCCGCGTTACACATGAGATGGGCCAAGCCTTTTCATAGGCAAATCCGCGAATCACTTACGTGTGGCAGATCACATACCTTTTGCCTGAAAGTCAGACCAATCCAAGATTCAAGAAAGGCCGTATCCGTCAAAATTGAATAAGGACCGCATACCATTCATTCATTTTTTTATTCTAAAAATAATATTACATGAGTGTTCCCTCAAACGAACAAGATAGCCCATTCGTGTGCGTGGGAGTTTTACACGGATCCCATTCAGGGAACTACCATGCTGTGTGGGCCCGCCATGATGTATGTGTTTATCTGCACCATCCATCCATTTTTCCAGTGGATCCTAAGGCATGAGCTCAAAATTGAGGAAGATCCAAATATCAGGTAGGCCACACCACATGAAAATAGTAGTGATTGGATGCTCAACACTAAAAACTTCTTCAGGTGGCTTATGATGTTTATTTGCCATCTAACCTATTGATGAGGTTACACAAATTCTGATGAATTAAAACAAAAATATCATATTGATCCAAAACTTTTATTGCCCTATAAGTTTTAATGGCGGGCACTTATTCACTGTTTCATATGGTGTGATTCACTTGAGATTTTGATGTGTTTTAATTTTTTTCTCATGCAGTAAAATGAGTTGAAAATAAATGGTACAAGCCCAGTTGTAATACCTGATCCAAATTAGCAAGGATACTTATATCCAACGTGCTCATGGATTAGGGAACAAGGAGCAAGCATAATAGTTTCTGGATAGGGTGAAATTTAATTGGACCAATGTTGTTATTAAAGATAAGACCACCATCATATGCGTACTTGCCCAAATAACTTTCAAAGATGTTTTACTAATGCTATTTATGCAGACATATGTAGATAGTCATGGAGGATAAAACCCATACCTCCATCCATTTTTATCCACCGTGACGTCGACACACTTCATCATATGCTTGCTTAGCACATTGATAGATCCATATAGGTCCAAAAATGAGATAGATCCAAGGCTCAAGTGGACCATACCAAAGGAAACTGACATTATCATGACACTTACTAAGTAACCTTCCCTAAGGCCTATAAATTAATTGACCTCCAACCTATTTATAAATTTAAAGACATAAGGACGAAGGAAAACACAAATATTAATTCCCTCGTACCTTTGATTTACCTATTTTAAGCACGTGATAAGCAGATGATATGACAAAATGGATGGATGCCGCGGATAAAATACTACACACCACTGGACTTTACATGCCCCTGCCATGCTGAGCCCGCACTGGTTGGTGGTCGGTATTCTGTGAGCCCCACCATGATGTACGTTCATCCATTTTTATAGATAATTTTAGGCCTTGATTTTAAAAATGATAGGGATATAAATCTAAAGTGAACCACACCACAAGAAAACATTAAATGAAGGGAAAAATCAAATATCTGCTTGATCTAAAACTTTTATGGCCTCCAAAAAGTTTTTAATGGTCTACGTTCATTCAACATACTTTTCCTGTAATGTGGTCCACTTTATATTGAGAAATACCTAATTTTTGGTCTCATATCATAAAGTGATCTATAAATATATATAGACGGCATGGATGAAACACATATATCATAGTGGGCCTACAGAGATTTGATTGAGCATCTGGTCGACATGCACACAATGGTGACCCATATGCAACAACAACACGTGGCCAGTTAAATCTTACCATGCAAGGAAAACACGGTGGTATGTGGATACACGAAGTACAATCCACTTGATGAGCGGCTTGGATCGCTCTCGTGTGCACCGCGTGTAAGTGAGCCCCACTGATTTGGACGGATAGTCTCTTCGTTGTCCAACTGACGTGAGAGTCAAAGGGCAATACTGTAATTCCAGCTAAGGCTATTTTCGTAAATGTTGGGAAACATCCCTTCGACTTCCCTCTCTCTCCCTTCTTTCATACGCATTTATTTTACCAATTTCGTTTGCTTTCAGAAGTCTATCTTCCTCGTTTGGGTTTCTAATTCCTTCTTTTCTTTGAGAAACGAAGGAGAGGAAAAGAAAATCTCTTCTTCGATCGACTCTTCCTTCCTTTAGATCCGATTTCCGATCGGAAATCCCCGCCGTAGAAAACCCGACGGACAGGCGCCGCACCGCATCGAACCGTAACCCCGTCCGTATCGCAAGACCCCGCCATGAATCCGGAGTAGTAAGCTTCAAAAACCCTAATTTTCTGTTTCTCCACATTTTCCTTCACGGATCGTCGAAAGCGGTTCGGGTTTGGTTCAAATCCCGTCTGTTTGTCTTCTCTTGCTTCGATCTATTGTTGATTTAATCAGGTTTTGATATGATAGATCAGATCTGTGAAGAATCTGGTCGTAACGAGTTTTGGTTTGGTAAATTTTCGATTTATGAAAGGTCGGTGCGTTTTATCGATTTTTTTGTGATGATTGGATTGGATATGGTTGGATCGGGTGGGTAGTGTTCAGATCCTGGTGTTTTGGTTTCAGATCCGCAACTCGGACCGGCTGGGGAATGGATTGTTGATTGAAAAAATATCAGCGGCTGCGAATAATTGCTGAGGGCCATCACGATACGTTGATGGAGATGATCAGTGCTGTTGATTTTTCCACGTTCTATGTCTTTTTAGCCTTTTTAACGATAGAAATCTAGAAAATATGAAAGTTTATTTGAACAACTGGAAAAAGTCGCTGATTGAATCTAATTTAACATGCAAATGGCCGATCCACTTAGGCGTTGTGTGGATGTAGGTAAAGTCTCACTCACGTTAAGTCTTTACATAGGTAAACTCTTTCATAGTAAAGAGTTTCAGTCTGTTGTGTCTGGGAATCGATAAGGTCTTTGTAGGGAAATAGTTTCTTGTGTTTTGGCAGTGGGAAAGATTGGCAGGAAACGAAATATGCACATAGACATTAGACAAAGCTTGAAGCAATAAATCACGCCATCCTCATTGTTTTTGTAAACACATGGTATTTAAGAGTCCATTGGTTGGAGTCCATCGTAATAAAGTCATGGATGAAACCCAAAAAAGTGCGCCTGCCAAGTGGTGGAGGAAGAGAGGGAGTTAGAGAGATTTGAAGTAAGAGAGACATTGTGAGAGGAGTGGGAGAAAGTTGTGATGAGCATTTGTGTGATTGGAAGGACACATGTGGGCATTAGGAATGATGGTGAAAAGTCGATGATTGGTAAACCGATACCCCGATATGGCGAGAGTCTCAGCGACAAATCACTTTGATCAAGTCGGATTTTAGTACCCTGTGAATAGCTCAACAAGCAAGGTGTGCTGTAATGGCCATTACAGGGTTGCAATGGATGTTACGTAATGGTAACGGTGCCAACTGTTATGTGTTATAGGGTCTTAATGGCTGTTACAGAAAAAAAAAAAAAAATGAGAGAGAGAGAGTAACGGCCCTATGGGGGCCATAACGGCTGTTGTGGCCACCATTACGACACTCCTTGTCAACAAGGGAAGCCAAACAACCTGAAAATGGGACCTACGCGAGCGGCTCAAGTAGGAGAACCACAATTCACAAACACATACAACCAGTAGTTGGTTTTGCCCAAGCATTGAGTCAGGCTCATCCATAGGGCACCACCAATAGGACCCGCATACAAAATGGTTGTGATGGGGAGCCCTCCGCTCTATTGGAGCTATTGTGATGAGCAATATTCTAAAGCTTATGTGGAAGGGATAGTTCCGACTGTTGATATTTACAGTTGAAAAGAATTTTGTTTCCAATGGTTCTTGTTTATCTTCTCAAATTACACTAAGCTCCTTTTAAAACCTTGAAATTACTCCAAACTCCCTCTTAACAATATAACTACAACTACCTCCCTGTTTCATGATAAAAACTACTTGCACCTTCCTTAGATGTGTGGCATTCTTGTGAAGGTTGTAATTTGCATACTTGAATCTTCAAGTGGAAGAGATATGCCATCCTTAAGTACTAAGGTAGGCTACACATGCATAGAGAAATGGACAGTTTAAAAAATCTGGATTGTTCAGTTATTACATGAGCCACACATGTACTGGGAAATGGACAGTTTAAAAAATTGTGACCAATGGTCTGCAGTCACTCAACATACATGTGGTGCCCTTTTGATGTTCACTATGGATACTGTCCATTGAGGATCCTAGACCCCGCATGCCTGCAATGTTGGAACAATTGTGATGCTTATTTTTGGTTCTTGAAGATGGCCCATCTACAAATAACTTTCTCATATTTCATACTGAGAAATTGTAAGCACTTCACATTGTTTATGCCAATATACACGTGCAAAGTCTGAACCATTCATTGTGGGTCCCACTGTGAACATGTCATGACCTGAAGTCTGACAGATACACTCATCATGTGGACTACATGTGTATGAATAACTTACCCAATCTATACTTGAAGGATGTGTGGCTGACTTGATGAACACCAGCTTGTTTTGGCATGGCATTTTCATGTGGGTACCACTCGAATGACATGGATCATGCATGTATTCAATATGCAAATCTGCTGGTGTATTTCAATTGGTGGGGCCCAATGTGAATTTGTCTGAGCCTGGATGCACATGTTTTTTATTCCCTTTGTGTAACCATCATCTGGACCCACTATCAACATGCTCCAGTCAAAAAATTAAGCTGGACAAGTCATCCACTGGCATACCTATATTGTTTTGTTTTCTTGTACATTTTTCTCATACACATGTATACCACCTGATTAGCGGACCATCCTCGTTTGTGTTAGGGCATTGATGCAGGACAATTAACCACTTGCTCTAAAAGCTCGAACTGTTAGAATATGGCTAATTAATCCCTTTATCTCATGGCTCAGGCCCCACATCGCATGGGTTAGGACCTCGGCCAAACCCTCCTCGTGGGCCCCAAATCACATGGGTACCGCTTCACACGGGCCGCACACCCCGAGTGTGTTCCCGCATCCCACAAGTTACCCCACTCGAGCCCGGTGTAAAATGCGCATTAATCACCCTCGGAGATGAGTCTTGAACACGAGACCTCCCCCGTGGGCCCCACCCACCCCGAGTGTGCCCCTGCATCTCATAGGCGACCCCCCTAGAGCTCAGTGTGAAAATACCCCTGCATTAATCACCCTCGGTGAGGAGTCTCGAACACGAAACTTCCCGCTTTGATACCAATTTGATGCAGGACAATTAACCACTTGCTCTAAAAGCTCGAATTGTTAGAGTATGGCGAATTAATCCATTTATCTCATAGCCCAGGCCTCATATCTTATGGGTTGGGACCTCGGCTGAACCCCCCTCGTGGGCCCCAAATCACATGAGTACCGCCTCAAACGGGCCGCCCACCCTGAGTGTGTCCCCACATCTCACAAGCTACCCACTCGAGCCCGATGTGAAATGCGTATTAATCACCCCCGGTGAGGAGTCTCGAACACGAGACCTCCCCCGTGGGCTCCACCCACCCCGAGTGTGCCCCTGCATCGCATAGGCGACCCCACTCGAGTCTGGTGTGAAAATGCTCCTGCATTAGGCATGCTCATGATTGGCCCGACCATATGAATATTCCAAATCTTTCGCTTGTCTATTGGAATATGGGTCACAAATCTAGAGCAATTCCCTTTGAATCCCTATAAAAAAATAGGGAATGCCAATACCACTTGTTTCATAAGGCTTAGCGAGGCAAAGGTATTTTTTTAAAGCAGGAGTTAGTTTTAATTAATTTTAGTTTAAGAGAGAGTTGTGGGGAATTTCAAGGTTTTACAAGGAGATTGGGGTTTAAAAAAAAAAAACACTTTATTATTATTGGCCCCATATAGAATAGTGATAGAAGATGTCCTGTTCTGACCTTTCCACCATCTGTGCATGTGAGAACCCCATTGGGCAACTTACTTGACACAAACTAGTTGGCAAATGATGTATGCTACATCTTCACATAGTTGAGCGAAGGGGAGCACTGAGTACATAAAACTCAGAATTCCCTTTAGCATGTCACTGATGAATAAAAAATGTTTAGGGTGTGTGGGGACAGTTCTATTATGTGTAAAAAAATGAGCACACGTGTATTTATAAATGTGTATTTCGTTGATGTCTGTATGTGTGTAGATTTTCTTTCAAAGAACGTATTTGTGTATGCATGTATATTTTATTTTCTTGCAACTTGGTTGTAAGTTATGGAGAAAAGCATCTAATGGACTTTCTCTATTGCAGTGACTATTTGTTCAAGCTCTTGCTTATTGGAGATTCTGGTGTTGGGAAATCATGTCTTCTTTTGAGATTTGCGGTAAGGTCTCTAAGGATGCTTCTCTTTGCTCCCACTCTTTTTATTCTAAAGAACAAAGGTTAATTGTTTTTATAATCCTTAGGCATATGGTGTGTTATTCCATACATGTACATACTCCAACATGCAACAATTGTAATCAGCTTTTTGTACAATAATTGGATACCAGTAGTAAGAGCTATGCTTATTCACAGATGCATTGGCAGCTTTGCATTCATATGTGATGAGTTCGTTCTATTCCCTTAATAATCTGTTGTTTTTTGGTGCTTTCCTGTTCAAGCTTAATTTCAAAGTAAGAAGTTGCAACCACGAGCTTCATTGCTCAGAACATAAGGAACTCCACCTTACGTGCTCTACATTTTTTCTTCATGATGACACTATGCTGAACAATTCTTTAACTGAATAAAAAATTACATGCTGTGGCGACATAATATTGGGTAATAAAACAGTATTTTGGGGAATACATGGCACCATACACTTTGTTGCTATACATCATATACTACATCTGTGGGTTTTTTATACCATTGGATCCGGTTATAGCAAATACATGATGGTTGATAGTTTACTTTAGCATGTATGGTAATCGAGGCCTGACCAAATTATTGAACCAAACTCAAGTTAAATAGTGTTTCTAATAATCTTGGATTCAGCTATATGTTTTATTTATAGTTATACAAGCTAGCTAAATATTTGATGTGATGGTTCTATTGTTCGAAGTAATTTATTGTGTGTTTGGAAGTTATTGTATTTTCCTTGGGTGGAATGGACCCTTGCCCAAATGGCCATTGTGCTAATTTCTTCTATTTTAAGAGATGAACTCACCATTTGGAGCTGGTTTGACAGACTTCATTCCACTCTACGTGAAATGGGTTTTTGCACTTCCCAAACAAAAAGTTGTTTTGAATTTAAAGTGGGTGTTGTTTAAATAGACGGCAATTGCCAGCATACCAGAGTGAATTGTATGCAGCAGTATGTGGATGTTCTCTGACCATTTCTTCATCCGTGTGATATAGGATGATTCATATCTGGAGAGTTACATCAGCACCATAGGTGTTGACTTTGTAAGTGCCTATACCTGTCCTTTAATCATTATTTTCTTTGACATATTGTAGGATACCAATTAAAGTTTCATGTTGTTTTGTAGAAAATACGCACTGTGGAACAGGATGGGAAGACCATTAAACTTCAGATTGTGAGTTTTTTGTATTTGCTATTATTGGATTTGTGGCTTTTCTTAACCACCTGCTAACAATATTCTAGCTGTAGAAAACCCCACATAGTTAAAACCTCTGCAATTTTAACATCCTTGAGTCACCTCACTCTCCTTGAGCTATTAATTTAGATAGGTTATTATTAAACTCTATAAAGGTAATAAGTTAGAGATTTTTTTAATTAAACTTTTATTAAGAAGGTCCATAGGGACAAGATGCTACAAAAGCATTACAAGAGAAGCTCCTACCAACAGAGAGAGACACCCCCTGAATTGGAGGGCAGAAAAGAACCAAGATATTTAAATTTAAGAAATGATTACGGAAACCAGCTCGTTTTTCCTATTAAAAGTGTGGTTGTTCCTTTCTTTCTGTATAGACCATCAAATAAGTTAGAATATTAATTGCTATTGGTTATAAAATTGAATCATTGATGAGATTGCATGACATAATTTGTTAAATATTATCTCTAAAAAAAATTAAATATTAATTAGCATATGAAGTGTTTGCATTTTCCATGTATCTTCAGAATGTTAAGAAAATGTGAAGTATATGGTGGTAAACTTCAACATGTTTTATAATAACAATAGCCTATAAACCATTGCCTTTTACCTTCTTCATCTCCCTACTTCTTGTAATTGTAATTCTTACAGCATAATGCCTTGGCATTCACTCATTTTTGTTCTCTCTTAAAAACTTGTTGCAAGAAAGACAAAACTAATGATAAAGGGGGTGTGGCTTTTATGGGTCTTCGATAAGGCTTCCTTTTGGGTCAAGTGGACAGCCAAGAGAACTCCAATTAGATTTGATGTTTTCTATGCATTGCAGCAGATAGATGGTGTTGATATGGAACACTTTTGGTAGTTGTTTTGGATGATTTAACACCATGAAAAATGGTGGAAGATGTGTTGTAAAAGGGCTTGTTTAGGTTCGTGGAAAGCATAGGAAAGGAAATAGTGTTTCTTGGGAAAACTTATTCCCTGGAAATTGTGGGAAAAGAAACATGGCTTTCCTTGTTTGTTTTTCCAACAAGATTCTCCTAGAAATATAGGATTGTTTTTCAATTTTGTTGGCTGGCAAAAATAAATAAAAAAATATTGAGAAAAAAAATGTTAGTCACTAGCATGTGCTAGATTAGTGGCACATGTGGGATGCTCAAAGATGGATAGGGGCAATGTGGCATATGCAGGTGCTTGAAGCTAAATTGTTGCACACATGATACATGTAAGGTGCCTGAAGATCTACAGTGGCACATGTGGCACAAAACACGTGTTGGCAAATTTGACACATGGGCACTTGAAGCTAGATGGCAGCACTTGTGCACATTGGTACATGTGGCATATTCGGAGAGATTGAAGATGGACAATGGCACATGTGGCACACATGTGAAGTGCTTTGCACATGTGGTGGCCAAGAGAAGATGAATGGTGGTACATGTGGCACATCAACACGTGGGGTGCAAGAGAAGATGGATGGTGTGGTGTCACATGTGGCATATTAGAACATGTGGGGCACAAGAGAAGAAGGATGGTGACACATGGGGTGCAAGAGAAGATGGATGGTGTGGTGTCACATGTGGCATATTAGAACATGTGGGGCACAAGAGAAGAAGGATGGTGACAATGTGGCACATTAGCACCTGCGGCATGTGCATAACCGAAGATGGACAGTGGCTCATTTGGCACATTGATGTATGTGGCACATGTGAGGTGATTAAAGATGGTGGCATGACACATTTGGGCTTAACCCTTAATAAGACTGTTTTCCTTTGTGAGAAAGTGCCTCTCTTAAAGTGAGAAAAACAGTACTGGGACTAGAGAGCTCTCCTGAGATCTTTAGATTATTAAAGTAGGACCACAATCTGACAGGACCGAAATCTTTACTATATGTAATGAGAAGAACGGGCAAAAAACTTCATGCAATTAATTTTGAAATTGATAAAACTATGAGTTAGCTAGGTAATTTGCATGGTTTATCCATGTGCTTTCTGCGAAACAAAACCTATTTTTAGATAAAAGCTTAGATACTTTAGCTGAGCGTGATGGTTAATACGCAGGCACAGAGATAATGTACACATGGCATATCATGATTCATGAACTCAAAACCATACTACAAATTGTAGACCTTGACTTTGATAACTCTTAAAACCAAATTTATGTTGACAAACGAATGCTTATTAATGAGAGTTTAAGAGCATAAAAAACATTTTTTGGTAGGTAAATTTTTATTTTTATTTTTAATTATTATTATTATTTTTTTTAAAAAAAAAAAAAGCAAAACAAAGAGCAGCAACCACAAAAAACTCAGCATATGCCAAAAGATTAAGAACGTTTTTTTTTTTTTTTTCCAGAGTCCGAATTTCAGATGATCTATTTAGAGTGGGTCCCATGACGTTTATGGTTACATATGCCAACTTACAAGTTAGAGCGCATTGAGTATCAAACATTATACTCTACCAGAATGTCAAATTTAACTCCCCTACTACCTACAACAGCTTCTCCACCCCTCCCTCTCAAGTCTTGCAAACAACTTCCTCTGTCCATATGCACTGCACGTGCTATATCTACTTTTCAGTGTAATCAGATTATTAGCTCGTGGATGATGTTCCACTATTTATGTTTCTTAAAGTGTGATAATCAAAATATTTAAAATAAAAGGCGAAACAACGAGAATTCATTGGTGAATCGTTATGCACAACTGCTGAATACCGGTGAAAGAAAAGAGGAACTGTAAATGTGCATTACCATTTGGTTAGTCTGGAGTTGAGGGCTGATTTATAGGCTTGCACTACTAGCTTGCTTCAATTATAATGACTACGATTTAATGCCATTATGAGGTCATTTCCTTTCTAACAATGTTTATCTGGGTTGTATAGTGGGACACTGCTGGGCAAGAGCGTTTCAGGACAATCACTAGCAGCTACTACCGTGGTGCTCATGGCATTATAGTGAGCGTCATTTTTCCTGCAATTCCTTGACTATCCTTTGTTTCTGGCAATCAAGCATGCTTAAGGGTGGTAGACTGCTCATTTCACTTGGGCTTGTTTCGCAGGTGGTTTACGATGTGACGGACCAGGAAAGCTTTAACAATGTGAAGCAATGGCTGAATGAAATTGACCGTTATGCAAGTGAGAACGTCAACAAGCTTCTGGTTGGAAACAAGTGCGATCTCACTGACAAAAAAGTTGTCTCCTACGAGACAGCCAAGGTAATTTTCCTTAGTTTGGTTTCTTTGCATGATAGCATTACTCTCAACTTAGTGAGAATGAGATTGCTATGCTTTTCCTCCCTGATTTTCTTTTATGATATTAAAAATCTTTTTAGAGCATATACTTGGTTTCCAGAATTGTGTAGTTCAGAACACTTTGGCCAGTCCATTTATCTCTAACGGGGTTTTAATTCTTTTTCTTCTGCCTCGTCCTTCATGAAGGCATTTGCTGATGAAATTGGGATCCCATTCATGGAAACGAGTGCAAAAAACTCTACTAATGTAGAGCAGGCCTTCATGGCGATGACTGCTGACATAAAGAACAGGTAAGAGTTGTCATGATTCACAAATCTGTAGTTTAGATGAACGTTTCTGTTCATATTTCCTAGTCATGTTGATTTTTATCTGTTCTCATCTCTCCTTTGTTTCATTTGGTGATCAACAGGATGGCGAGCCAACCAACCATGAACAATGCCAGGCCCCCGACAGTGCAAATCCGTGGCCAACCTGTAGCGCAGAAGACCAGCTGCTGCTCTTCTTAAGGGAAGTAGTAATAATTTTATCTGTTTGGCTCGTGTAAAACTAGCTCAAGTGATTTGGTCTCTCCCCTCTTCTTAAAACTGTTACTGAAATTCAATTCTTTTCAACTATATTTGATTTTAAAAAGCCTGTACAAATCAGGAATTAGGCTTATAATAGTATTTTGGTTGATTCTATTATTGGTCTTGAACCATGCTCTTTTCACTGTTACTATTCGTATCTTTTGTTGTTTTTTTTTTTTTTTTTTCGGTGAAACATTATTAAAACGGATATGCATTTGCTACTGCCATTATTCAAATGCTCGTTGAAAAGGAAAATGCAAATTGTTTCCAGCCCATTTTTTCTTTTTAAAGGAAAGAGGAAAGAGGTCAAAAGGCGGCTTCCATTTTCATGGTTGTATTCTCTCCATGGGAAACTCACATTTTATGAAATCAGACACGCTTACCTATAAATTTTACATGTGTGGATCATGAATGGATTGGTTACATATGAGAGCAAGTTATCCTATTGTGTCAGAATGAATTAGAATATGGTAGAGCCGTCTCCACAGGACACATGGCAGGGTGATGTATGGATTGCGTCCACTCGGATACTGGCAACTGAATAAATGGCATACGTTTGGAAAATAATACCAACGACACAATACTAGCATTATTTCTTCTAGAGATTATCCCACTGATAATTGGACCGTTGGCTCTTTTTTTTTTCTTCCTCCATCATTTTCAATGGACAGGAAATCATATTGATATAGGATTGCCTAATGCATGTAATTGGGGACAAACTGTCCATGCTAGAGCCGTGCCTGTGGGTGGACCTGATTTGCATGTCAGTCACGTTCACTGCAGAGAGATGGATCTACCACCATATGGTTATTCCACCTCCCACGCCCTATCATTTACCCAGTTTGTACTAGTTCGTTCAAGTGTAGCCCACTTTTCAATGATCCGGGCTGTAGGTTTGGCTGACGCTGCAGTATGCTTCTAAATCTTAAAGAATTGGAGAGAATCTGGGGCCATTTCTAAGTCAAATGCGGACATGGTTTATCTCGTCTCAACTGGATTTGCAGGCCACGTGTTGAAGGGAATTGATTTTCCCAATCAATAGGTTATGGGGCGAGGTCCATCCATGGTAGTATCTAGCAGACCAAGGCATACTGAAGGACCCTACTAATGCATCTGCAATCGGGTCATCTGACTAAGTAATGAACTTGGAAATTGTAGGGGTTGGCCCAGATTTGGTGCGACTATACTGATCCGCCGTCCATCTGGACAGTGTTCGTTCTGGTTGCAACGAAAGAAAAAGTCACTGGTTTCCACTCCAGAAATCATAAACTTAAAGATGGCTTTTAAAATGACATCAACAGCGTCCTTCTGCTTCCTATCATCCACTCCCTATTGACAGCCTTGCTCACAACACGTCCAAAATAACTTGCGACTATGCGGGTGGCAATGGGATTATGCTGGATTTGTTCCCCTAGACATTGGCCTGGTTTCCGGGCTTGACACATGCCATGGTGAATTGCCAAGTCCAATCATCAGATGAGCCACCATTATACATAAAGATGCATGGGCACCAGAGCATGGTTTCTTGTATCCAAATCTAACTGTTTATATGATGGACATGTCCTAGATGAAGGACAGCCCAAAGAGCGAGAAATTTGAACTATTTCAGGCCTTTGCTCATTTAAATCCTAATAAGCCGGCCTAGTAGGGCTGGGCCACGACTGGCCTTAGCACAGCCCATTGCCACCTCCACTCTTAGCATTAAAGAAAGAAAAGAAAAAGAAAAAGGTAAGCCGAAGTGCCTGAATTTTTTGGAGAAATGTCTGATAGTGGAAAAGCAAAGTCCTTGCGAGCCACTACGGTCGTGCACAGCCACCTCCACTACTATTTCTCCTCCAAACGATTTCATGTCCAAGATTGCTTTTGAATTCCTTTTCATGAAAACTTTGAATGGATTCGGGAAATTGAGAACTCATCACACGTGATGTGAGCCCAATATCTTGAATGGTCACATGATCCAAAACTGTAGTGGGCCATAGCAAATGAACTATATATATATATATATATATATATATATATATATATATATATGATATATAGAGAGAGAGAGAGAGAGAGAGAGAGAGAGAGAGAGAGAGAGAGAGAGAGGAGAGAGAGAGAGAAGAGAGGAGAGAGAGAGAAGAGAGAGAGGCATGCTTACCCGCTCACATGCACACCTTTGCACGTGTCACGACATGGGCCCAAAATCCAATCGGTCCATATAATGCAGCCCCATGAAACCACCTGAGACCAATTTTCACCTCACCAAAGTTTTGGATTAGGGTAAAAGTTAGGCCCTGTGGGTTTTATGGTGTGCTACATCATGTGGAAAGTTTAGATTTTGGGCTCACATCATGCGTGATGAGTTCTCAAAAAGTTCTCACGAGAACTCGTGAGAACTGGTGCACAGCTGAGCATAATGCTCACTGAATTTCACCCAACTGATTGGTGACTGAGCTTTCCATGCAACAAATGCCGACAAGATCCAAAATGCCTTATATCCCAACTACAAGGATCTTGTTCCGCCTTGCCTTCCACTCCACCAAGGATCATATCCTCAATTTAGGCATAGGTATAAATCTTTTCTTACTACCACCGCTTGCGTCATTTGGACATATTACCCCTGCTGCCCCTGTACAGCACCCTTCAACTCTAACCAACCCTAGCTAAATCTGGAAATTCAAACCCATTTGAACAAATTCTACGATTGCCCCGTGGGAATCTTCTAGGAAACAAGGGACTGCAAAAAACTCAGGTTGATTTTTTTTATATATAAAATTAATCGTCTACTCTTTTTTCCAAAAAGACCTCAGAATGGAATGTAATCGTTAGGCTTTCATCACATCAAGCACGATTTTGAGCACGGCAAATGTGGAGCCTTACCTGAAAAGAGTATAGGTTTATATCAGGTCACTGATAAAGTTGGGTGAAAGAGAGTACCGAATACCACCTTATAGTCAAGCATGCTCAAGTTAACAATATTTCCTCTACTAAAACCTGCGTGAATATAGAACATTCAACACTCAACACGTACTTCTTAAGATCCATCAAAATTCCCAAAATACCTAAAATTTTAAATGTGTAACAAAAGGGGTAAGGCGCACATGAACCTGCACGTTGCCAGTCAGTCATGCAACTATAGCATACTACTGTAAATCGCCTAAATATACATTTAAAACATTCAAATCTCTTACTGATACAGGAAACCTCATTATTCATGTGGATCCTGCCACTTGCCCAACTACTCTTCAACACCAGGGAAATTAGAAGCCCAAATGAGGGAAAAAACTGAAGAGAAAACCGGGGCATAGTCAAATCTCAGTTGGCACCCAAGATTGGGAACTGGCCACGATCTTCGATGGAAGGAGCCGCCATATTGTTCATCATGTTACCTCCAGCAAACCCACCTCGAAAGCCACGGTCCCCACGCCCCCGACCACGACCTCCGTGAAACTTGGTGCCTTCTGCCGGTTTCAAGAACTCATTTATGCTAACCGACTGCCACGTGAAACAGGACAAATGAGTCGATCATCATCATCATCATCATAGTCAACCAACCAATACAAGAATTGGAAACTCAGTTCCCCACCTGACAGAATACTTTCGGTGAATTTTGTCAGATCAAGACACCCAGAAATCTTCAAACAGATGCATTTTAAAATGATGAATTGTTTGTACAGTATCCACTTTAAATATTTATAGAAGTAAGAAGTCATCAGGTATCAGATGTGCTGGAGGATAAAATGCTTGTCATAAACACTGCTTTAAATAATTCCCAGATGTTTAGAAATACCAGGCATGGAGTCGGATGCTTCTTCGATTCTTTTCCCTGGCACAGCTGGGCCATACTGGACTTGAACCAGAGACCTTGCCCACTAGTATGAAACAATTGAGTTGAGTTCCATATGCATTTTTAAAAATAGCTTCTTATTATGGTCGTTCAACACGAGCATTTAGCTTATTGCAATTCTTTTCCTACTAGATGAGCAGACACTTTTTTGATATAGGAATCGGTATCTGATGAATTCAAGCAGACTCCGCCAATTTTTCATGCATGAACCACAAGACAAGGTGAGATTGATCAAGCACAAATAGATTCCCCAAGGGTTTCGGAGTTCTTGCAGAGTGGAACCAACCAGTACAAGACATGATAAGATGGATCTTCCAAAGAACAAAGCTTTTTTTTTTTCTTTCTTTTTTTTTTTTTTTTTTGAATGATTGGTCCAAACTCGTGTGAGGAAGAACTGGTAATGGGCACAAAACTATCCGTTCTGGCTCTACATTTGTTCAAATAAAATGCTTAGCTAATTCCATGCGTCTAACCAAAACATCCTTTCTGCTGATTTTGCTATTTCCCATTCATTCCCATCAATGGATCCCTCTTCCCATTTCCAATCCACAAAGGTAAAGGAAAGGGCCTTGCCTTTTGGGCCGGCTGTGGGCAAGGAGGGATTCAAACTCAACATCTTGGCTTGTAGGCTTGTAGCCACATGCTCTAATCCTTTAAGCTACAGACCCCACCCCACCTCCACTGAATTTATTCACAAGAGTACCCTCTCAAGGGAATCCAATTGACGAAACAATTTGATCTATGGACAACATCGTTGCGGTAAAGGTCGTAATGCCCAGGGAATCATTCCACATGGCTTGGGGGTGACTTGAGGATCCTTATAATTTTTATTTTTATTCCTATGAACAGAATTCATCTAATTATGGACGAATCAGTATTGAAGCTTTATCACACTACTTTTTGTAAGATGATTCATAATAGACCGTGCATATTGGAATCATAAGTTCCATAGCTTTGCATTTGCTATCCTGATCATGGTTTTCCTATCCCCAAAGGTAAAGGAAAGGTCCTTCCCTTTGGGCCGATTGTGGGTGAGGAGGGATTCGAACCCCTAAAATCATGGTTCGTACCACGTCTCTAATCCTTTGAGCTATAGGCCCTAACCCATCTCCATTAGATTTGTTCCCAGGATATAGATCTATCGGGGATAATAGTTTTTATGTTGTACATTAAGACATCTTTCTTTTATCATTTCCTAAAAAGTCGACGAACTTGGTGGATAAGAAACCCTTAGGTTTTTGAGGCATTGGATTCTCACCAATGTTTGTGTTACTCAAGCCGAGGGGGTATGGAGTCACCAGTCTATGGATACGCACTCTAGGATGGTGAGTGGTTTGTGAATAATGAGAGATGAGTTTTGGAGTTACCACTAGCCAATAATCTCGAAATCTACGACCGGCTAGATATTCTAAGGCTACAATGAGTAAGGAAAAAACCTCAACATTTCCATAGAAAAGTTGATTAGAGTTCTTAGATCCCAACCCCGTTCTGCAAGATTTGGACATCAAAATGGAGTTTTTATATAACAAAGAAAGCTGTAGATGTGGTTAAGATTTATATTAATGGATGCTTGAATGAATGACTAAGTTTAGGGTTAGGATAGTCGGGCAAAAGCTCTACCACTCAGATTGTTGGTTATGTTAAGAATGGTTGTCAGAAGAATTTACATAGGCGAGCCAATTGCACCTTAGTAATTTACGAGTAGGTACGAGGCAAAAATATCACATAGCTTGATGTGATTGACTCTTGGAAGCCCTTGGGACACATGGCATCCTTCCATTGACTAGTAAGATTGGTGAGGTTGGTAATTTTGGTGACGGTCATGGGTAAACAAATAATTCGAAAGAATTTATCACTAATGAAAATCCAATTTCCGTAGGGATCCTTTGAAACTCATTATCTGGCCGATTGACCCGTTGCTTAGAGAACTCCCGAAAATTTCCGCTAGAAGGAATTCCCTATATTTAGCTCTCATTCCAAGACTATTGAATTGGTGTATTGGCAAGTCTTTTTTGCCTTATCAAAAGACAAAAATGTATTCTCGGAAGGTAGAAAAATCAAGGAAAAGGCTGGCTTGGCAGGGCCAAAAAGACTTGCTAGCGCATCAAGAACGTTATCTTAGAATGCGAGTTAAATATAGGTAGTGGAAATCGAAATTCCACTACCATTGGCATGTCCTAGAAATTTTTAGCAATTCCTCAATCAACAAACCAATCAGTCAGATGGCATGATCTAAGGAAACCCCACAAGCAAAAATTGAATTTCCACTAGTGATAATTCATTCATTCAAATTATCTATTTGCCCTTAACCTTCACCAAAATTACCAAGCCTACTGCTCTCACCACTTAATGGAAGGATCCCACATATCCTAAATACTTCCAAGAGTCAATCACATCAAGCTATGTGGTATTTTTGCCCGTTACTTACCCACTAATTATCAAAATGCCATTAACATCACCTATATAAGCCTTCGTACACCCATTTTCAATGCAACCAACAATCCACATTCAAGACTGGAAGACAGGGAAAGCCTTAACCTTTCCCTAACCTTAGCCATTTAGCCCTAGCCTTAGCCCAACCATCCTAAGTTCCTAACCCTAACCTTAGCTATCATAGCCATCCATCCCAATCATCCAAATCGTTCATCCAATTTATCAAGCACATCCAATGTCAAACACAAGACTTCGCCACATTTAAAGCTTCTTTATCATATAAAAACCACATCTTTCCATCCAAACCTCATGGAATAGGGTCAAGATCTAAGAGCTCCAACCTTTCAACAAAAGAGTGCCAGGGTTCTTTCCCCACTCGATCTTCAACGCTCGCAATTAATCTTTGTTGTTATATTTTATTGCTTTATTTACATTTGTTACATTGCACCATTATCCTTCTCATACACCTACGTTTTCCATTTGTTCATCTTTTTTTTCGTTTTTTTTTTTACTTTATTGATTTTGCCTGGTGTATGCTTTGTGCCTTGTTGTATCTTGAATCTCGATGCATAAGAAATTGGGACTTAATCCTATCTTTAGTTCTTTTATTTTTCGACAACCAATAATCTATAAAGCTTAAACCTCCGAAAATTCTAAATCCCACAAAATACTGGCTGTATGTTCATACAGGCAGAGAAGGGTGCCTAACCCCCTTCTTTCTCCGCCACCAAGGCCCTTATCTGGAATCTACGATTGCAAACCATATGCAAGAATCAAAATCCAAACTGCTTTTTTAACCAATGACTCAATATGGTCCTATGGTATCTAGTAAGCCATAGATTTCAAGATTGTTGGCTAATTGCGATTCCAAAACTCATCATACATCATTCACAAAACCACTCGCGATATTATAGTGCATACCCACAAATTGGTGACTCCACTTATTTCTCGCTTCTACTTCGTCTACACCTGATCTTGCGGGAGCTTCCATTAAGCGGAACGCTCTCCCACCAATGCATTTTTACATCCCACAACTTCAGCAGATCGCTTGACCTCATTCATCTCCGATGCAAAAGCGCTTTGTAAACTATAAAAATGAGTCAAACTGAATTGACTGACAATAGCACTTCCATGTAATAAATCTACCAAATGTTATCCTATTACTGATGCAGGACAATTAACCACTTGCTCTAAAAGCTCGAACTAATAGAGCATGGCGAATTAATCCCTTTATCTCATAGCCCATGCCCCACATCGCATGGGTTAGACCTCGGCCGAACCCCCTCATGGGCCCCAATCACATGGGTACCGCCTCACACGAGCCGCCCACCACGAATGTGTCCCCGCATCCCACAGGCTACCCCACTCGAACCCAGTGTGAAAATGCCCCCTGCATTAATTACAAACATGAGCCTTTTCAGAAGTAGAACCACCATGAATAGGGCACATTGCTTACAAGTGTTTAGAAACATTTCTACAAGACACTTTAGGGCCCATACACAAACTTAAAGCTTGCGGTTTATTGCAGTTCTCATCAGCAGAGGAACAAAAAAGGAAAACGACATGGAGTTGGCAAAAAGTGAGCCACCACACATTAACCAGACAGCAGGGATTTTGTGAACAGTAGTTTGTGATATCGAGGGACCCATGGTGCTCCTCAAACAACTTGCTCAGATACTCGAATTTTTAGTGTGGGCATTGGGGTAAGTTTGAAGAACCTTGTGAATCAAAGGCAGGCAAAAAATTTATAATCTGTGAACTTTGGGTTTCAATTTCAGTGCTTCCCAAACACTCAGTAAGATCAAAACAAAGTCATACCAAAAAATAGTTGGTTATTCATTACCAAAGCGAAAAAAGTTGAAGTGGAAGAAATGAGGACACATATAAGAAAACGCAAAGAAATCAGTACAAACATACCCACTACAACATTAGCAAGGAAAAGAGTAAGTCACACATACCTTTTTTGCTCTCTCTTCCTTATCAGCAGTCTCTTTCCGCTTGTCCTTTTCAGAGCCCTGACAAAGCATTAAACAGTAAGATGGTTACAATGATTGCATTCACCTTCACATGCTACCAAAAAAAAAAAAAAAAGGAAGCTTCTGCAAATTTACCAATTTAATGAAGATGTCATTGTTGTCCTTCTTGGAGGAAAGTTGTTGCATGGATTCAAAGTCCTTCAGATCCACCTTCCTTTCCTCAGTTTTCAATGCTTGCAGAGCCTTCCTCTTCTCTTCCAGTACCTTCTCATATTCATCAAGAGTCATCTCCTACATCAACAAGAAACAAGGAGAACATAAACACTCATGGTGTATGGTTGAAATATCATAAAAATATAAGCCTGAAGATCAGCATTTTTTGTCTTCTATCAACAAAGCATGAAAAAACACAAGTCCATATCACTTGAATTTAATGGGGCAAATTTTCCAAAATGTTTGTAACAGAAGTTAAAATTCCTCCAAAGTCTAAACATAAGATATGTAAACATGTGCCTCTTATCCATCACCACACATGGATTCAGTTAACCAAAACTGAGACACAACAATGTGGAGAGGATAACTAGGGTCTATCTTCTCTAGTAACAAGCCTCGTTATGTATTTAAGCAAAACCTTAAAAGGCATTTAAATTAGAAAAATTAGGGACACTGATAAGTTTTCAGAAAATGAATATCCAAGATGCGAGAAGCAACTCTTTAACAAAGGAAAACACTGAGTTTGCAATAAATTTGACTCTGTTAAGATGTGACAAAATGAAATTCATAGCTGTCTAGAATCCAAATTATTCACATCCTATCCTACTGAAAATGTTGGATATTACTATTGTTTAGTTTTCCAAGAAATATGTTGTATCTGCTGAAGAGAAACATAAAGCACTGCGTATTAAAAAAAAAAAAGGGTAATAGCTTCACTCTTTAGGAACATGCTCTTAAATGACATGAACGTTTCAGTAATTTACCTGAAACGGTAGACTTGTACTTTTTATCTATAAAGCATCTCAAGGAGAACTCGAAACATGAACTTGAGATATGACAATGCTGCACAAATTCATGCATTGCAAAGTAGCATACCATGGATTCTGAATTTTAGACCTTTGCCTGTGACTTCAATCCCTCCATTGTATTCTTTTTCGGTTCGCCTTGAATGGGGTCTTCTTTTGGTGAATTGAATGTTACCATGTCCATCAGTTTAAAATTTTGTTGGAAAGGAGTGGAAAGAAAATTGGAAGGATGATTTTCTTTTCTTTATTTTCTCATTTGCTTGTCATTGGAATCTAGAATGTCAAACCGCGCTAAAAAAGCATTGAGCTGTTATAGAAAAACACGTGATAGTTCAAAATTCAAATATGAACATGCACCTCTAAATAAGCATAAGATCTTTCGAGCTATGAAATTTAGCACAAGCAAATGGGAACTATCACATGAAGGTGTAGAAGATGATGATGCTGAAAGAACTATTATATGAACCAGGTAAAATGGTATAAAACAAAGTTAGGCAATTACCAAAAGTTATCACCTGAAATTTAATACCATCTCAACTTCGGGCAGCTATACAATCAATTACACCATGAAAATGAGGCAAACAATGATCAAATAAACCTAATATTCAGAAACATCTGCATGCCTGACGACTGACAATATACCCACATACTGAGACACATTTCCGTGCTGTTTAGTTGAAGAATAAGATGGACGAGACCATCTCAAAGCACTTAAAGAGAATGGAATTGTGTTCAGGAAGAGGCAACCCAAAAAGGAGAATTAACTGAAGAGAACAATACAAACTTTTTTTTTTTTTTTTTTTTTTTTTGCAAATTACGAACTGTGAAAAACACAAGCTGAAAAATAAGGGGCTTAATAGCAGATGGAAACAGGACATCCAATAACTAACTACGTTAAAGCTCATTTACCTTATCTTCAGGTTCTTTCTCTTCAGGCTCATTCACAGCGCCCTCCTTGTTGACAGCTGCAGCATCCTCCTCTCCCAGCTGCTTCTCCAGGCTCAAGCTCTTCTCATTTGTATCCACGAATTCTTCAGTTTCCCTAGACCAGCAAATGCCAGTCGATAGAAGTCATAAATAAAATAAATAAAAATTATTTAAAATAATAATAATAATAATAAATTAAATAATAAAAAACATACTCAACGGAATGAATTTGTCCAATAAATTACAGAAAATGCATTCCTCGCAATAATGCATGTGATGCTCAGTTAACTGAATTTCAAGAATCAATTACATATAAAGGAAATGACCAAAATGCCAATGGGACCATTTTAATGAATAATGACAATTATCCCCCAGTCATAATTCTATGTTTTTCAACTTGAACCAATCTGAATTACTGATTGGAACAATGCTAGCCCATGTAGCTAATTTCAATTTTTCAACCTTAGGGCCTGTTTGTTAACACCGATTTTTTGTACTTAACGCGGAATTTGGAAAATATTCCATGTTTGGTGGTGTTTGTTAACGCATAAAAGGAAAGCGCTCCACGATCTTATGTTGAAATTTTCCGTGATGGGAGTCCTTTATGTTGAAAATTTTCCATGATGGGAGTCTAGCTTAATGGGGAATGGAGAATGCGCTCTGTGATTATTATTTTTTTAATCCAAAATTATCCTTTGTGAGAGAGATTTTCTCCTTTGCGTTGTACACATCCCAACTTTTAACATGGGGCACTTCTCAGAGCCCACCATGATGTATGTGTTTCATCCATTTTTAAATATCATTTTAGGGCTTGATACCAAAAATGAGAGTAGTATAAATATCAGGTGGACCACACCACAGGAAAACAATAGTGATTGGATATCCACCATTAAAATTCTCCCAATGTACTGTTTATTTGACATCCAATCTGTTGATTAGGTCATATAGACCCAGATGAATGAAAAAAATAAAAGATAAGCTTGATCCAAAACTTTTATGGCCCCCAAAAAGTTTTTAATGGTCAACGTTCATTTAACACTGTTTTCCTGTAATGTGGTCCACTTGAGATTGGGATATACCTCATTTTTGGTCTCATACCATAAAATGATCTAGAAACATAGATGGACGGCATGAATGAAACACATACATCATGGTGGGCCCACATAGCACCGACCACCAGCCATTGGCTGGTGGTAGGGGAGTAGCCAATCAGTTGCCGCGGACACGGATTGGATACTGACAGGTTGAGTTGCGAGACTCGCCACTAAAGTGACGTCACCAAGTTATGTGGGCCCCATCATAATGTATGTTTTCTATCCACGCCGTCCATCCATTTGGAAATATAATTTTAGGTAATGATCCAAAGAATGAGTCAAATCCAAAGCTTCAGTGGACCTCACCACAAAAAACGGTGGGGAGAGTGACGCCTACCATTAAAAACTTAAATAGGCCACAAAAGTTTTTGATCAAGCTGATATTTGTTTTTTCTCTTCTTTCATGTCTGTGTTAACTTGTGAACAGGTTGGATTTCAAATAAAAATCACAGTGAGCCTTGGGAAGGTTTCAACGGTAGGCATCAATCTCCCCACTCTTTTTTGTGGTGGGGTCAACTACTTATTTTGATATGCCTCATTTTTTAAATCATGCCCTAAAATTAAATCTCCAAATAGATGGACGGTGTAGATAAAGCACATACATCATATTGGGCCCACATACATCATAGTGGGCCTATAGAACTTGGTGACGTCATTTTGATAGCAAATCTCGCTATTCAACCTGTCAGTGGCTAATCCGCGTCCAAGTAGGATGCGGATTGGCTGGTGTACCTCACACCAGCTATATAGCTGCTCTATTGCTGTCAGAAAGTTCCGTGGGTCCCATATGAGGTATGTGTTATGTCCAAACCGTCCATCCATTTGGCGAGCTCATATTACGGCTTGAGACTAAAAATAAGACATATCAAACTATCAAGTGGACCACACTGCAAAAGCAGTGGGGGATTGAACGTCTACCATTGAAACCCTTTTTGGGGTCACAGAAGTTTTGGATCAATATGATTTTTTTTCCTTCATACAGTTATTTGTGACCTTATGAACATATTGGATAGAAAATAAACGTTATGGTTTGGATAGCATTAAGTGAGCACCGTTGAAGCATTTTTATGGCCATAAAAGTTTTGTATCAAGCTATATTTTATGTGTTTTCACTTCATCCAATTGGGAATGACCTTATAAATGGTTTGGATAACATATAAACATCAAGGTGGGCCTTATTTGAAGGTTTTGTTGCTACTTGTGGTCAACCCTACACGACACATAGTGACAATCTTCCCGCTAAGAGGAATTGAGGGCATTATGAATAATGATATTTTAGTTTTCTATTAAGTATTTTAGTTTATTTGAATTAAATATAATGATTTTATTTTCATTTAATAAAAAAATAATTCTTTATAATGTAAAACATTTTCAAACGGGAGATAGGGCCGAATATGTCAAATTAACATATTTCTGAAATTTAAGATGTTTGTTAACAAACATGTTGTTTCAAATTCAGTACTTAATTTCCAGACTTCAGCCATAATTATCAAACAAGTTTTTTGACTTCAGATTTCAAATTCAGTCTTTAGACTTCAGATTTAACAAACGGGGCCTTACTGATTTGAATTATTGCAATTCAATTCAATTGGCATACAAACACATCCTTAGCTCATGAAGTATAGCCAAAATCAAAACATAGTTAGCTGATAGAGATTCCTAGCAAAATAAGTTAGGATCATCAAGAGATAGCACTCACTGAACAATTTCATCATTTGTGGTTCCCCAATTCCCACGACCAGCCCCGTCACGTTTAATCTCGCTCCTACCATCAGACAGGTTAAAGTTGAAAAGCACAAAGCAAAAAAAAAAAAAAAAAAAAGATACTATACAAGTGATTCAAGTAGATAAACAAATGTATGAATACATGTATAATTTACCCGCGTCCAGTTCCGCTGTGGCGTTCGAATTGCCTCCGCTGGCGATCGCCCTCCCGCACCTCTCCATTACTGAAACCACCGCGACGACCGCCACGGAAGGGACCACGAGGTCCACCATACGAACCACGCCCTCTTTCCGAAGGCTTCCCCGAATCTCCATCTTCAACTGCACCATAACCTCCAGGAACTCCATTATTGAATGAATTCTCATTATTGCTGGAATCTCGATAAAATCCACTGCTGCGCCCACGCCCAGATCCACGGCCACCACCACGGCCTCCTCGCCCAGAACCAACTTCATTCTTTGCTTCCCTCACTATTCAAAGGAAATCCAAATTCACAAATAAGAAAAAGAAAACACAGATTAAGAAAAGAAAGTGGCAGAAAATGAAAAAGGAAAACAAAGACATGTTACCAAAAAGAAAGGAAAACACCCACCATGTACGAATATATATAAATTAACAACAAAGAATTCAAAAGGAGGAGAAGAAAGAAATCAAATGCTCTCAGCAACAATTTCTATCATCCTTTTCCACTTGAAATCAGTTCGAATTACACAAGTAGCACTTGTAAAAGGAAATTGATTGACACTGCTATTTGGACACACATGTGCATGCGTATGAGCTTCCCAGTTCCTTGTGCAATGAAAGTGGTCATGATCCATCGCCACTCTACAGTACATATGGCTGTCAGGGAATCCAGACCGCCCAAGTGGTTGCCTCTGCAATGTATAGCCAACGGTCCCAAAACCAATCCAATCAACTAAAACCTGCAACGATGACTAAACTTTTCCATTCTTAATCTGGACCATGGACAGCTCTTTACTTTTACCATCCAATCGAAGGCCACAAATCCACAGACAGGATTAACTGTAAGCTTTGCTTTCCTGCTGGGCATCCATGGTCAAGCCTGCTCAATGGACAGTCCAGAAGCTCCCAACCGTACAACCACTTACATTTAACGTGTACTGGCAGCTAACGGTGACTAGTTCTTGTGTACAGTTAAATAACTGTCCTCTATAAATATATCTACCCATGCATATGTATATGGAGGTGCATTCATGAAACATACATACATACAGATGATTTAAATACATACGACTGTCAATTGAATGGTCCAGAATCAACCAAATATACTACCACATGGGCAGTAGAGTGGCAGCAAACCACTAATGGTCCTTAGGGGTGGGAATGGGCCAGGGTGCCCAGCCCCATAAGGGTAAGGGCAAGGGCCCCCTAAACATGTCCGGAGGACTAGGCCGGATTTGATATAGACCTGCCAAGTCCATTCATCATGTTGGCCACTGTTATAAAGAAAAATGGACAGTTTAAACTTTAAAAGACACTTGCTAGTATTTCCCATTCAACATACAAGTGGAATCTAAAGACATGCATTGGATCCAGAGCCGTGTTTCAATGATCCAAACGTTCATCCATGGGACTCATTGTGATGAAGGTACCCAAGAAAACGAAAATCCTAGATTGGATGCCCTGCATACATATATACATGTATACTTACGTAGGAGCATAAATACATAATACGTACGTACGTTCGTTCCTGTATAATGTATGCGTGTATACTTTGCATAGTTGCATACATACGTATAACGTTGATTTCTCCAATTTTAAAAACAAAAGCATCATCCAAACTATGATCAGACATATAAAGCAAACACAGCATATCACAAAATAAAAAAGGGGAATGAAATATACTAATATGCATATAAACAGAAGGGTAGAAAAGGAAAAAAATATACCAGCTTGAGTAGGAGGGAGGGGCTTAGATGGCATTTTGGCCTGAGTCGGCTGAAGAGCAGACGCTTGAGCCGGGGCCGCACCTTTCTTCGGCAGCACGGCTTCTGCTGCTGCTGCTGCTGTTGCTGCTGCTGCGCAGCGATTATCAGTTGCGACGGATCGTCATTGTCGATGTCTCCCAACAGATCGAAAGGGTTCGTCGACGCCATTTCGAGAGAAAGAGAGGGAGGTATTGAAATGGAGAAACCCTAATTCCACAGAGATTTAGAAGGAAGGGAGAAAACCTAGTTCTTCTTGACAGACGGGCCCATCGGTAGAGATCTAACGCTGAGAATAACACAGTTGTTGTAAATTTCCCTATGAGATAGGAGGAAAATGAAAATGGGATTGAAACCCTAGTCGGCAGACAGAATGCTAGTGATATAGAGGGAGAAGAGTGAGAAAACCTAATCTCTCCCGACTATTTATTTATCGCTGCTCGTGCTTTTTTTTTAAAGAGGGGCATGGTTTTGTCTGTGTTAGTGACGAAACTGACACTTCGTTTTTGATGAAATTACGGAAATGCCGCTGAAAAAGAACTGGTTAGATTTTTTATTTTTATTATTATTATTTTAAAAAAAAAATAAAAAGCTCTATCGTGGCGCACCGTGATGTCTGTGTGACATCCAGTCCGTTCATCGGTTTGAGCCAGCTCATTTAAGAACGCCTTCTGGAAATTTATGGAGAACCCAGAGAGCGGATGGACGTTGGTAAAAATTTCTACAGAACATGACCATCTTAATATACTGTATTTGTGGCCTACAGCAACAAACAGGTATACAAGAACATGCACCATTTATGTGAAAGGTCTGATATTGATTTATAAGAACCGCTCATCATGGTGGGACCTTCTATCTACTCATTGGCTGCCCGGTGAGTACACGTGGCTCCATTGTTTCTACCTATCCGAGCCCATGGAACATGCAATTGGTATCTGATCCAGTACATCCCTTTAGATTGTTTGATCAGGCAAGATCCTCTGATTGGCGCCGTTTTATGGTCCTGGCCCATTCACAATCTCGACCTGCTGGGTGAACGGTTTAGGTTCCAAGCTGCAGGTCTTGCAGTGACTTGTAAAGCTTTGTGGCCCTTTTAGATAACATTGGAATGATCACGTCCTGCAACATATGGCAATCAGCACTTGTTTGAGCGGGGCCCACACGTGATGTGTCTGAGGGACCCAAACCGTTATCTGGTGAGCCTTAGCACAGGACAAATCCAACGGTCATCCTTATTAAAAAGCTCAGGTGGGACACACCACTAGAGGTGTACACAAGTCGAACCACTCGGCTAGGCCACTAGTTGACCCCAGCTTGAACTCAGCTTGGTTCGGCCAACAGCTTGGGTCAATTCAAGCCAAGTTCGAGCCGAGCTCACATATGTAGCATATTTACAAACACATGGATCGTAACTTCAAATTTTCACTACATGTAAAACAGCAACGACAGTTTTACAGGTATTTCATCAAACACCTTATAAGCAACATTAAGATAAAAAAAAATGGTATTTGTTTCATATACATTCCTTCCTTGCCAAGGGCCAACACTTCATTGAGACATTTCATCAAATGTTTGGTAAGCAACATCAATATCAAAGTAACCAAGTCCTGTGTGGAGATTCCTCGTTTCAACACTTGAGGTCTTGGTATCAATCCCTAATGGGGGTGGCTAACACGGAATGTGTGTGCTGACGTGCATGGGTGTGTACTAACAAGCTAACCCCAAAAATAAAATAAAAAAGTTTTTTTTTTTTTTTTTTTAAAGTAACCAGGTCACTGAACTGGTTCGATGCAAGTTAGATTCAAGTTGGGGTTCGATCCGAATGGAGCCGAGCTTGGGCAAGCTCGAATTCAATTCAAAAAATTTTCAAGCTCGAAAACCTATGTATTCACTTGTACATTTCTGAGTCGAATCGAGCTTTTTCGAGTCAAGTTGACCGAGCTAACCCAGCTAACTCGGTTCGTGTGTAGCCCTACACACCACAGGAGAAATGTGCAATCACCTTAAAACCTATGTATTCACTTGTTGAAGCCCACCTAAATTTTGAAATGGATGGAGCTCAGTTGTTCTTCTTACTGGTGGGCCTGGCCTGTTGAATGGTTTGGATTACATATACAAAGCAAATTTTACCCACAATTCCATGTGGAATCGGCACCCCTTTGTCCATCATTGTCCACACTCACTTTTGCCATTTAAGCCTTACATTGGAGTGGATGCGGTCAGGCCAGTGCAACACCAAGTTCCTGCAGCTGTGACCATGGGTCCACTTTAATTTAATGTATGTGTTGTATATACACATCGTTCATCCGTTTTACTAGTTCACGGCATGATCCAAAAATGAAGCAGATTCAAATCTTGTTGTCAGAAAAGTCTTCACCGCCTTCAACCGGTCGTGGCTCGCTCGACTCAAAGTCCAACGAGCTCACCTTTTGGTGTCCGGGCCGCTCGACCGGTCGTGGGGATGACTCGACTGGTCGAGGGCGTCCCACGACCAGTCGTAGCCTCGGCTCAACCAGTCGTAGTTTCGCATATTTGTTTCCGAATCCGATGCGGACTGCGGAAATTTGAGTCGCCTTTCGCAATGGTGCGAAAGGGAAGTTGCCTAAACTATAAATAGGTATCTCTAGGGCCTTTCTAGGGTATGGGAAATAATTCTAAAGCTTTCTAAAGGGGTTATAGGGTTATCAAAGGGTGTAGCAATGGTGATATTCGAGGTTGTTTGAATCGGGTAAGTCCTCTCTCTTGTAATTTATTTTCATAGTGGATTTCCGTCGCTTTGTGTCGTGATTTTTTCCCGCAAGGGTTTTCCACGTTAAAACTTTGTGTTCTTCTGTGATTGCTTGTTACTATTAAATTACTGTCCTAGATCTAGATCTGTGTGATTCCGCAGCACAAATCCCCAACAAATCTAAGGTGGACCACACCATGGGAAATAGTTGTGACTAGGGGCACACTATTAAAAGCTTTCAAAGGCCCACCATAATGTTTATTTGTCATACAACCTCTTCATAAGGTCACATGGATGTGGATGAAAGCTTGATCTAAACCTTTTGCAAGTTATGAGAACTTTTTTTTTTTTTAAACGGTAGACATTTGGTCTTAGCTTTTTCCTATAGTGTGGTCCACATGAGATTTAGATCTATTTCATTTTCTATTGAAGATACCAGCCTATATATTTCTTGATATATCTTGTATCCTACTTGTGTAGGGATACTAGCTCATTTAGACATGATCCATTTGTTAAATAGCATGAGTTTGCGTCCGAGAATATACCTAATTACTAAATAGGTTTGAATATGGTTTCATTTATATTAGGCCGACTCAAACCTATTTAATAAATGGCTAGATTTGGTCTATATTGCAAGGAATCCATTCAGACTCAGTTTTAAAGGTAATAAAAATGCTTGCATATCTTGACAAGTAACATGGGAAAAAGAGAAATTTCCTACTGTAGGACCCGTTTATGGCCCATTCCCCTTTTTAAGCCCACTTATTTTTAGTTCCCAAGAATAAGCCCCAGGTGTACGGACAACTTTTCATAGGTCGAAAATGCCCCTGCTTTTTTCAGAAATGTGATTTCTGAAAGCTGGGGCTCCCTATGGCTATGAATTATAACCATAGTCATAACCATAGCCATTGAAAAAAAGTGGACGGATTGTCGCGGCAGTACCGCCGTACTGGCAGTAGTGCCGCAGAAGTCTGTGCACTTTTTTTATATATATAATGGAGAACTTTATTCTACCAACATTTTTCTCTAATACATATTTATATAAATATGTATATATAAGCATATAAAATTTGTTTTCTCTCTTTTTTTCATTTCTTTCTTTATTCACTTAACAAGAATATTTTCTAAACCAAAATTAGTTACTTGACATACCTTATATGATTTTGGGGTAGGAGAAGCTACTTTAGCCAACCAACCTGGTTATTTTCCAAGATTTTATCAGGTCGATGGTCAAAAATCCATTTCATTCACTTTGCGGTCAATTTCAATCAATTCGCAGTCAATTTCATTCATTTCATTTACTTCGAAAATGTCCCTTCTTTTTTTCAGAAATGTGATTTCTGAAAGCTGGGGCTCCCTATGGCTATGAATTATAACCATAGTCATAACCATATCCATTGGAAAAAAGTGGACGGATTGTCGCGGCAGTACCGTCGTACTGGCAGTAGTGTTGCGGAAGTCTGTGCACTTTTTTATATATATATATATAATGGAGAACTTTATTCTACCTACATTTTTCTCTAATACATATTTATATAAATATGTATATATAAGCATATAAAATTTGTTTTCTCTCTTTTTTTCATTTCTTTCTTTATTTACTTAACAAGAATATTTTCTAAACCAAAATTAGTTACTTGACGTACCTTATATGATTTTAGGGTAGGAGAAGCTACTTTAGCCAACCAACCTGGTTATTTTCCAAGATTATATTAGGTCGATGGTCGAAAATCCATTTCATTCACTTTGCGGTCAATTTCAATCAATTCGCGGTTAATTTCATTCATTTCATTTACTTCGCGATCAATTCCATGCATTTCATGGTCAATCCCGTCGATTCCCCTTCACTTCACGGTCAATTCCATGCATTTCACGGTCAATTCCCTTCACTTCACGGTCAATTCTGTGCATTTCATGGTCAATTCCCTTCATTTTACGGTCAATTCCATGCATTTTACAGTCAATTCCGGTGATTCCCCTTCACTTCACGGCCAATTCCATACACTTCATGGTCAATTCCGTGCATTTCACGGTCAATTCCCTTCATTTCTCGGTCAATTCCATGCATTTCATAGTCAATTCCGGCGATTCCCCTTCACTTCACGGTCAATTCAATTCATTTCACGGTCAATTCCCTTCACTTCACGGTCAATTCCGTGCATTTCACGGTCAATTGCATGCATTTCACTCCATTCACTCCCTTACACTCAAATACACATCCGAACTCATCTCTGCCTTCCCTATTCCCTCAAACACACGTCTAAACTCATCTCTTCCATCCCTATTCCTTCTTTTCACCCATTTTCTTCATTAAATCTTCATCTTACTATCACATTACATCTTTCATGTTCCATTCTACTAAAAGCTACCTGCATTCATTTTCTAAAAGGACGTGAATGCACTGATAAACGTGAAATATTGTAGGCTTTTCTCCGAAGAACGTGTTTCACATCAACGTCGGGATTGACCGTGAAATGCATGGAATTGACCATGAAGTGAAGGGAATTTACCGTGAAATGCATGGAATTGACCATAAAGTGAAGGAAATTGACTGTGAAATGCATAGAATTGACCATGAAGTGAAGGGGAATCGCCGGGATTGACCGTGAAATGCATGGAATTGACCGTGAAGTGAAGGGAATTTATCGTGAAATGCATGGAATTGATCGTGAAGTGAAGGGGAATCGTTGGGATTGACCATGAAATGCATAGAATTGACCATGAAGTGAAGGGGAATCGACGGGATTGACCGTGTAATGCATAGAATTGACCATGAAATGAATGAAAATGACCGTGAAGTGAAGGGAATTGACCGTGAAATGCATGAAATTGACCGTGAAGTGAAGAAAATTGACCGTGAAATGCATGAAATGACCGTGAAGTGAAGCGAATTGACCGTAATATGCATGAAAATGACCATGAAGTGAAGCGAATTGACCGTGAAATGCATTGAATTGATCGTGAAGTAAAGGGAATTGACTGCGAAATGCATGAAATTGACCATGAAGTGAAGGTAATTGACCAATGCATTGAAATGATCGCGAAGTAAAGGGAATTGACTGTGAAATGCATGGAATTGACCGTGAAGTGAAGCGAATTGACCGTGAAATGCATGGAAATGACCGTGTAGTGAATCGAATTAACCGTGAAGTAAAGGGAATTGATCGTGAAATGCATGAAATTGACCGTGAAGTGAATCGAATTGACTGTGAAATGCATGGAAATGACTGTGAAGTGAAGCGAATTGACCATGAAATGCATGAAATTGACCGTGAAGTGAAGTGAATTGACCATGAAATGCATGAAAATGACCATGTAGTGAAGCAAAATGACCCTGAAATGCATTGAATTGACCGTGAAGTAAAGGGAATTGATCGTGAAATGCATGGAATTGACTGTGAAGTGAATCGAATTGACCGTGAAATGCATGAAATGACCGTGAAGTGAAGCGAAATGACCGTGAAATGCATTGAATTGACCGTGGAGTAAAGGAAATTGACCGTGAAATGCATGAAATTGACCATAAAGTGAAGGGAATTAACCATGAAATGCATTGAAATGACCGTGAAGTAAAGGGAATTGACTGTGAAATGCATAGAATTGACCGTGAAGTGAAGCGAATTGACCGTGAAATACATTGAATTAACTGTGAAGTAAAGGGAATTGACCGTGAAATGCATGGAATTGACCATGAAGTGAAGCGAATTGACAGTGAAATACATAGAAATGACCGTGAAGTGAAGTGAATTGACCGTGAAATGCATTGAATTGACCATGAAGTAAAAGGAATTGGCCATGAAATGCATGGAATTGACCGTGAAGTGAAGGGAATTGACGGTGAAATGCATTGAAATGACCGTGAAGTAAAGGGAATTAACCATGAAATGCATGGAATTGACCGTGAAGTGAAACGAATTGATCGTGAAATGCATGGAATTGACCGTGAAGTGAAGTGAATTGACCATGAAATGCATTGAATTAACCGTGAAGTAAAGGGAATTGACCGTGAAGTGAAGCGAATTGACCGTAAAATGCATGGAAATGACCGTGAAGTGGAGCGAATTGACCGTGAAATGCATTAAATTGACTGTGAAGTAAATGGAATTGATTGTGAAATGCATGGAATTGATCGTGAAGTGAAGGGAATTAACCGTGAAATGCATTGAAATGACCGTGAAGTAAAGGGAATTGACTGTGAAATGCATGAAATTGACCGTGAAGTGAAGCGGATTAACCATGAAATGCATGGAAATGACCATTAAGTGAAGCAAATTGACCGTGAAATGCATTGAATTGACCGTGAAGTGAAGGGAATTGACTATGAAATGCATTGAATTGATTGTGAAGTAAAGGGAATTGACAGTAAAATGCATGGAATTGACCATGAAATGCATGGAATTGACCGTGAAGTGAAGCGAATTGACCGTGAAATGCATGGAAATGACCGTGAAATGAAGCGAATTGATCGTGAAATGCATTGAATTGATTGTGAAATAAAGGGAATAGACCGTGAAAGGCATGTAATTGATCATGAAGTGAAGGGAATTGACCTTGAAATGCATGGAACTGACCGTGAAAGTAAAGGGAATTCGCCGGAATTCACCGCGAAATGCATGGAATTGATCATGAAGTTAATGAAATTTACCGCGAACTGATTGAAATTGACCGTGAAGTGAATGAAATGAATGAAATTGACCGTGAACTGATTGAAATTGACCGCGAACTGATTGAAATTAACCGTGAAGTGAATCAAAAGATTTTCGACCATCGACCTGATGGAATCTTGGAAAATAACCAGGTTGGTTCGCTAAATTAGCTTCTCCTACCCTAAAATCATATATGGCACGTTAAGTAACTCATTCTAGTTTAGGAGATATGCTTGTTAAATGAATAGAAAAAGGAATGAATTAAAAGATAGAAAAATATTTTTATATACTTATATATACATATTTACATAATTATGTATTAGAAAAAAAAATGTAAGGGGGTAAAAGTTCTCCTTGTAAATATTAAAAAAAATATATATATATATATAAAAATTTAAAAAATCTGCCATCATGAGGTTTGTCTTATATCCAAACCGTCCATCTATTTGATGAGCTCATATTAAGGCTTGAGACAAAAAATAAGACAAATCTAACTATCAAGTGGATCACGCTGTAAAAGGCAGTGGGGAATTGAACGTCTACCATTGAAACCCTTTTAAGGGTTACAAAAGTTTTGGATCATTATGAAATTTGTTTTTCCTCTTCATCCAGGTCTTTGTGACCTTATGAATAGATTGGATGGAAAATAAATGTTATGGTGGGCCCTACAAAATTTTTAACGATGAAAATCAATTTTCCCGCTGCTCTTTGTGGTGTGGTCCAATTGATCTTTGGATATGATTTTTTTTTTTTTTTTTTGTTATAATGCTCCGAAATGATCTCGAAATATGGGTGAACGTTGTGGATATAATAAATACATAACTGTGGGGCCATGTAACTTTGATCTCTTTTGAACTATTCGTACAACTCGGAGTTCGAGGAACGTACGCGTCTTTGAGCACTAGCTGCTCCGCTTCCGGAAGGAAAAAGCAGGGGCATTTTCAACATGAGAAGAGTTGTCTATACACTGGGGCTTATTCTTGGGAACTAAAAATAAGTGGGCTTAGAAAGGGGAATGGGCCATAAATGGGTCGTACAGTTGAAAATTTCTCATGGGAAAATAAAAAATTCATCCTATGTCCAACTAAGACTACAGGGCACCACAAAATCTGAATAAACTTGTTAAAGATGGTGGGACAAGTGAATTAGGATGTAAGCGGATTGCACGTGAAAAGCTTTTACGGAAAGTTTATGCACTGGGATACTAAGTGGGGTCCATCATAATGTTTATGAGAAATTTGCTCTGTCTATCCATTTTGCCGGTTCAATTTAAGACATAAGATTTATATATGAAAAAATAGACGGATCAGAAACTCAAGTGGGTCATGCGAGAGGAAGCGGTGGGCATTGAACAGCCACCGTTGAATTTTTATTATGAGAAGCTGTTAAAATTTACGTTTATTATTAATTAGCATTGATTAATTTGATATAAAATCAAGGTGACTTAGGCCTCTTAAACCTAATCAGACCTGTTAGATGTGTTTATAAGTGGCTTTGATTTAAGGTATAGATATCCCATAATTAGACCTGTTAAACCCAACCCATTTATAAATAGCTTTGGGTGGATCTTCCTCTACCAGACTCATACCCATTTATAAATAGGTTGATGAGGTTGACTCAGGCCTAATCCAAACCTACCCATTTAGCAAAAGAGGTTGGGTCCAAATCCAACCATTTGCGGCCTTACACTTGTGCGGTGCAAAACGCATGGGCAATGCCAATATATCTCACATATTCGATTCAAAGAGTAGTTTCGATTTTTGATTTATTTTTTCGGGTAAATCATGTTAAACCAGTGTAAGATTGTTACAAATATATTAATTTTCATGTTTTCTATAAAAATTGTGTATTTTAAGCTTCTTTTCGAGATTTAGGAGACATGGACCAAGTTGTGAATTTTTTTTTAAAATTGAACATTTTTCAATTTCTCGCAAAATCAGTTGTAATCTTTATATCCAAACACAAAATCAAACATATATCTAACTTGATTTAGTGATTATTCTCTTTCTTTTGAATATATTACTTGTGTTTCTATGTCTTTTTATATTTATAAATTATATGAATAGACTCTGAATAAAATTGCATCAATTCAGTTGGACAATACATATTAAGGCCCCATATAGAGGAACTCGGTATTATGTGCACTCTTTTTTGTAATGTTTTGAGTTATAAATGTGTATTGATGTCTTTTTCAACCATATCTAAAATTTAATTTAAAAATTCAACAAAATTTCTAATTTTCTTATGTTTCCCAACAACAACAATACATACATTACATAATATAATTGATACATCCCATATGATAACCCACGTGTATTTGTATCCCAAAGGTACAATACATTATGCAATAATGATATTTAAAACAGTACGAAATATAAAGAGGTAAATGCTCACATGCGCACCAACTCCCATGAGAACTCGTGGGAAACTCACCCGTAATATATGTGTGAGTCTGTGAGATTTGAACCGTCCACGTGATGCAGCATCTTGTGAAACCCTTAAAGCCCAAGATTTACCTTAATTCATAACTTTGGTGGGCCATGGAAAAAGATAGAGGAAAATTAAGAGAGAAAATTGTTTCATTTTATGATGGCCTACCAAAGTTTTGAATTAGGGTAAAAGTTGGGCCCCAGGGTTTTATGGGGGTGCTGCATCACGTGGACGGTTCAGATCTTACACTCACATCACGGGAGATGAGTCCTCAAAATGTTATTACGAGTTCTCGTGAGAACTAGGGATGCACACGGGTCGGTTCGGTCCGGTTTTGAGGTGAAACTAGAACCGAACCGCTCTTAACGGTTTCAGGAAAATCGGAATCAGAACTGGACCATTCGCACCCTAGAATCAAACCGGAACCAGATAGTAAAAACTGGTTCAGCTCTGAATCGATTATACGGTTCTAGGCTTTTTATAATTCAGTCCAATTACACCTTCGTTTTTTTATTTTAATATTTAAATTTTAATCCAGCCCATGTCTATTCATGTTGTGATCCATTCGATGAATGGTTTAGATAGTGTAAGGTGTGCGAAAACACATTTATGGAAACAATCAAATGGTTCAATGTAAACCATAAATCACAAGTTAAATAGACAATTAAAACATATAGAAAGAGATGAGAATCGGATGGGACAGTAGGGGCGACGTAAAAAGAATCAAGAGATTAGAGTTTTTTAAAAATATATTATTGCTTGGGATGGTCCAGTTCTAACTTCTGTTCCGGTTTGGTTCCAAGTTCAGTCCCAAGGTCCGTTATGCAGTTTGGTTATATGGTTCAGTTATATGGTTCGGTTTAATTATACATAACTCTAAATTGAGAACCAAACCTTTCTAATCAGTTCTCTGATTTTCGAAACCAAAACTGGAACCGGTGCACTTCAGAACGAGAGGCTTGGTCGGTTCCAATACGGTTTACTGGTACAGCGGTTCCATGTGCACCCCAGTGAGAACCGGTCTGCAATGAGCATTCCTCTCTCTCTCTCTGTATAAAAGATAGGCCCTACTATCACAGCCTAACTAATCTCGCTGTTATCTTAGCCCTGACCAAATCCGCTCCCCGCGCACGCATGTAACAGAGTTGGTCAAGCATCGCAGGTCCGCGCAGCTCCAACGTATGGTAAGTACCATTTGTTGCAACCCTTCATGTCATTACCAAATAGCACCGGCATTCAAGCAACCCCTCGGCGACTTTCATCATTTCAAAACTCTACTAGTCCACGTGCGGATACAGCCTAATTGATTGTGTTGATGGCATCATCATACCAATCAATTCACACGAGTGGGCCCCACTGAAACAAACCCTCTTTGCTTCCAACATCGGGGCAGCAAACTGTAATTTCCTTCATACCATCCTGTGCCCATTTTTAAGAATTAGGCTGGATTCACGACCCTACTAAATTGTGTCCATTTACAAGTCATAAATCAATCCAGACCATCCAATTACGTCCCCCATGGTGGATGGAGCACATCCCATAATAAAATTGATCAAAATGGACCATTAAATGGAAAATCGCCAATGGTCCAAATCGAATAGAATTTTAAATGGTTACAATCATCCTGCTGATGTCGATGAGATCTTTCCAGTATGTTCTCCATCCACAACATGGCCCACGATATGGACAGTTGTGGTGTGGTCCACTCGAGCTTTTAATATGCTTCTATTTTGGACTCATGCCCTAAAATGATACCGTAAAACGGATGTACAGCGTTGATATGACACATACATTATGGTGGGCCCCACAGAGTTTACCCAGTACGATATAGCGTACTGAGTACGCAATCCACGTCCGACCAGACCAGCCTGATTTTGGGGCCACAACATACGCACGCTGAGGCACACGAGCCGGATCTGATCTCATATACTCGCAGAGAGTTGCATTTCTCTTACTCCGTGGATCCCATGGGTTACGTCACGACATGGATGGGTTACGGCGCAACAGTCACAATAAAGCGATCACAGCCATCCAACAATGGACTTATGTCAATTAGATTAGATATGGACCTTTGCCTATTTTTATAGTTTTAGTGGTCTGTCGCAGGTCACCATTTAGACGGCTAGAAAACTTTCTTTAGTGCAATTTTCAATCATGGCCCATCCATCTCGGGGAGTACTGAATGGACGGTCCAGATTCTAAAAAAAGTTGTCATGTGTGCGGATGTGGCAGGAATTAGACGCGAATAAGTTAAGTACAGTGATGCAATACTCATAAGCATTGTCACTGTGATTGTCGCTTTGCACTTATTACACGTCGTAATCTCGGGTGGGCCACACCCTTCTTCGTTGGATGGGTTCGTCCTATCCAACGCTACGCGCCGAAGCCATGACTCATGGATCGAGATTTCCTTATCACATGGGGGTACTCCCATGCGACTTCCGTATGTAGATAGTTGGCTACCTCTTTTTAAGCTCTGGTGTCTCATCCACCGTACATGTGGCATGCAATCATGCCAAACCGGACTTGCAAACCATCAGAAACCATCTGTACGGGTAATATTCTATTTTAAACTGATGAGCCATTAAATCTGCGGCTAACAAGTTCCAGCGAGCGAAATCAGATAGTTTAGGTCACTTGATTAAGTGAAATTTTTTATCTACTATCCAACCGAAATGGGACTTACAATTTTTACGGTCTGGATCGATGTTTGTGCATGCTACTTTTGTATGCCGAGTTAGATACCTAAACATTAAAACGATGGCAAACTCGCACCGTTGCCTTACTTGAAATCCTTATCTCAAACCAAAGAGACGGCCTACTCCGAGATAGGAGAAATGTTCATTGTCACGTGTCAAGGGTTTTGGTAGAATACACCACGACGTATTGCTTTGGCATGGGTTCGGACTCTTAGCCATTGGACCTTGATCGACCTTGGTCATCTTTTGATGATCCAAATCGTTTATATGATGGGCCTTATGTTAGATAAACCATGTTCCAAGAAAATAAAAGCTCTTGCCTTGCTATATTTTGATCATTTCAATTTTTTTATAGATGGCTCCTAAACATTAAAGTAATTGAAGAGTTGAAATATTTTACCGTCAGAATTTTTCCTATCGTCCCTGACAATAGTGTGACCCATTAATAGTTTGGATTACCGAAAAGGAACTCAACCTAACAGTTAAATCACATAATCCATGTAACCCAGCAGGTCATTTATGTTAGAATCAGATCGATGCATAAAAGAAAAATAAGTGTATATATATATATATATATATAATTGGTTTAACAGTATGCTTGCTTCGTATATTTTTCAATTGGTCATTCAACGGATATAGTGTAAATTATGTTGGATGGTTAATCTTATAAGTTAGACTTTGAAATTGAAAATATATTATTTAGTTGAATTATATAGACATTTACTAAATTTTCATTGCAATCCGGCTCTCGTTGATAAATTTTCTGAAGAGTAGTGTAATGTAGGAATATATACATTATAGAAAACTTTAGATGACCAACGGTATACTTCTAATTATTAGAATTGAACTTTAATGATGCAAAATACTTCTTAATGTATCAGCGTTAAGATATAAGTTTTAGAGTCATTAATAACCCATATGAATAGTCACAATTTGAACATTTATCTATTTCGTGATGATGTGATAACTTGTTCCATCTATATAAAGTCATTTTAATGGTTGAATCGATAAAGAGTCAAGTGTATTATGATATATGATCTCAAGATGTATATATATGTACGCGGGTAGGTATTTCTATGCACATCATCATTGAAAAGAAAAAAAATTATATATCCAAAAAATATACAAGCTTTTACTTTTTTTTTTTTTTTTTTTGGGTTAGCTTGTTAGTAAACACTAGTATCCGTACACACACTCCATGTTAGTCACCCTCACTAGGGATTCATACCAAGACCTCAAGTGTTGAAACGAGGTATCTTAACTTAGTTTGCCAACTGAGCTATGTATTTGGGTGTTATACAAGTTACTACGACAAAAAGGGACAATGCTACGGATAAAATCCGTAGCTGTAAACCTATGCTACGGTTCTATCCTGTAACATGACCGTAGTATTATTACATATATTCACTCTAATTATGTCAAAATTAAGACAATTTCAAAGAGATGATAGAGAAGAGTTTATACTCATTTTATCCATTTGGCCTCCCAATATACAATCTAAATCATTGATGGTAATTTGGGGTCCATCTTAACCTTAAAATTAAAGAAGTGATAAGATTTTCTTTGATAGCATAGTGGTTAGGTGGATCACCAACATTGACTTTTTGTGAAAGTCCCACAAAATCGCATAGACCATCAGATCCGGTGGGCGTAACCCGTTCAGCTATCTTTCAAACGTAAGCTATGTGATGTAAGATAAGTTTAAGGATGATTATACGAAGGCCAAGGCAGAAAGAATAAGACTGTATGGCTCGAGACGGGAAAGAAGAAGAAACATAACATGCATTATAGCTTTACAAGGCCATAACTTTACAACTGTTTATTGTAATCACACTGCTCAAAACTAGGTCCATACCAATCCATAGGGCTTCATTAGATGAGCATGGTGGGGCTAACCCATCACATGCAACCTTCTTGAGAAGCAGGGGCTCGTCCTGATTTCAAAATGGTGGGCCCACAAAGAAATTCGACCGTCCCAATTTTCATGATGCATCCAAATGCAGTTTCAGGAAGTCATTGTATCGTTGTTGTTCACTGGCATATACTTAAAATCATAGTTATGCAAATCCAATGACCAAGGGTGATTAGGTAAGGATAATCTCAGCCGTATGGTTCACTTTTAAAAAAAGAAGAGCATGGATGCAACTGGGCTGGGCTGAAGCAAGTCAGAGTCTGACAAATGAGATAAGAATGCCTGGGCAGGCCCAGCCCAGATCATCTTGTAAAGGAAACAAGCAGAGGTGGGCCCCACTTTACATTATTCGGCCTCGTATCTTAAATAAGTCAGTTTGAATTGGGCCAATCTATCACACCTTTTAACTAGAGTCAAGTCCTTACAACTCAACCTAAGCCCAGAACTCGATCCAAGCCCAGATATGGTTGAAAGTGAACTGGAAACAAGCTGGGCCCAAGGTTGCATGAAAAACAGATTTCTCATGCAGGTTCTCACACGTAGGCCTCAAACGATTGGGCAGGCCTGCTGACCAAGTGGCCCACATGATGGTGATGCTCGATTTTCTTTTATTTCCTTTTCGTGCAATGGAGGAGCGGATTAGGTGGGCCAGGTGTAACAGCTTGGTGGGTGGGGCCCTGACCGTGGGTCCCCACTTCAATGTATGTGTTGTATATCCATGCCTTTTGCCTGCTTATTTCAGTCGATGGTCTCAAAAATGAGGTAGATCCAAATCTCAGGTGGACCACACCACAGGAAAACAGTGGTTATTGAATGCCAACCATTAAAAACTTCCTTGGGCCCACAGTGGTGTTTATTTGCCATCCAACCTGCCGATAAGGTCACACAGACCTGGATGAAGGAAAAACACAAATAGAAGCATGATCCAAAACCTTTGTGCCACCAAGAAATTTTTAATGGCGCAAATTCAATCCCTACCGTGTGGTTCACCTGAGACTTGGATCTGCCTAATTTTCGGGACCAAGATTTAAAATGAGCTGGAAAAAACGGATGGACGGCGTGGATATACAATACATGAGTCGATGTGGGTCCCATGGTCAGGGCCTCACCCACTCAGCTGTTACCCCTGCCTAGTGCCTCACCAAATCGGCGCTCGCAGTGGTACGTTTCAATCCTACAAGGCCTAGCGGGCCTGTCGTAAGGTTTTTCTGTTCGAAAACGCAGGAAATCCATTACATCCAAGCTGTTCATGATCGTACGAATTGCTTGCCAGCCAACCCCATCTAACCGTTTAGAGAGAGGTCCACCAAAATTTGAAAATCCTATACCGTCACAGCCAACCAACATACCCCTTAGTCTTTTACACCCAGATCCATAGCTCAACTGGCAGACTGAGTGGAGATACCTCGTTTCAACATTTGAGGTCTTGGTATCGATCCCTAGTGGGGGTGGCTAACATGGAGTGTGTCTACTGACATGGGCGTCTACCAACAAGCTAACCTAATAAAAATAAAAATAAATAAATAAATAAAATAAAAAAAAACCCCTTGGTCTATTTACCGTGAAAAATCTACTGTTTTGTGAAAGTTAGTTTTCTACCACTGCTCATCTGAGGCACATATATATGAGATCTGCACTGCTCATCTGCTGGGTCCCACTATGTATAGTACATGCCCCATGATGATCCTGGACACAGATTGGAGGTCTTTTGAGGATTATGAATGCATGGTCCTGAGAAACTCCAATCAGAGGTTGAAACTGAATGCCTAAAAATCCTCCAATCGATCCATGGTAAGACCCAGCAAATGAATGATACAGATCTTGTAAATGGGTGCCACACGTACAGATATGAGCGTGTGCTAATATGGCCATTCATTGGTACCACAATGGAAAAAAGAACCCTGACTTGTTTTTGAGACCATCTCCAAAACCAAACCATATCATTTTTTTTTATTCTCCTTTATTCTTGAAAATGTTTCTCAAGGTAGAAAATTTGTATTAACTAGGCATATCAGATCACTCTAATGGGGCCCACTAAATTGGAGGTCCCAGATGACAATTTGGTTGGATTAAGAGGTTTGGGTGGCGCAATGGTGAGCTCCAAATCGCTGTTTTCTGTCGTTGTGCATTTGGAATTTTCATGAGATGGGTAATGCAGGTCTGATTGGGGCGACGGATTGAAGGATAACTGGAGAAGATGGGGCCTGAGAGTGCTTGGGCCGCTGTGGATTTCATGAACGTCTAGATCCGTCCGATTGGGGAGATCAAGAGAACTGGTGAGGGATAAGGTGGGGGTGATTTGAGAAGTTTCGACTAATGACTGGTTCTTTACAGCACCAGAAATCCCGCCCTGTTTGATGATCAAACGACAAGCTTGTTAGCATGTCTATGAAAAATTATAGAATAAACCCACCCAGCCTAAAGATAGTACGAGCTGTTTGGGCCCCACCCATGATGTGTATGTAGAATCCAAACGTGAATCTGGTGCGCCTCCTCATGCTTTCTGTGCATATTAAGAACCATCCCGATCCAAAACTCGGGTGGGACACACCACAGGGAGCAACGTGCATACGCCTAAAACCTACATTCACGTGGTGTGGTCCACCTGAGTTTTGGTCTGTCCCTTCATCTTGGCGGGGCACGAATAGGTTGGATGAAATATACACAACATGATGCACCCCAAATTCCATCTGGACGTTTCTACAGTGGGAGTCTTACTCCCCATTGTCCACCAATTTTCCATTTGGTGTGGCCCATCTGAGTTATGAATCTGCACTGTATTTTGGGATCTAGGTGCAAGAACTCAAACATCACAGTGGGTCTTACACTGCTTGAACTTATAGTAGATGTATGTGATCATTCCCTGAGATAAAGAAGAGGAATTATACGATCCATGCCCCAACATAAGGGATCATTTCACATGATGATAAAGATGAATTATATGATTCTCACACCTTGATATGCCCGATATTCACTTGCGCAAGTGGAGACTGGGTTTAGTGATCCAGACCATTGGTGGATGTACCACATTCCCAGATCTTCAAATTGAAAATCCTAGCCACCAATCTTGCGCCTTTTTTTTTTTTTTTTTTTTTCTGTTGATTGTGGACAATTTTGAGTATTTCTCTTCCTAAATATCTATTTGTGGACCACAGATTGAAAGGCCAGGATTGTCCTGTGGAGGAGATTTTCATATCATGTATGTTTTGGATAAATGAGTCCCACTTGCATGAACTGGAAACTTGAAAATACTGTGCATATCCTCGTACAAAATCATATACTTCCTTGTTATTAGAATGAGTGGTGATGAAAAGAGTGCTGTAATTCATGCATATAAGATGTAGATGTTTTACCTTGTCATTGACGCCAGGGACATCTGGATGCTTACCACAAGTTAATATCGGCAGTAGCATTGACGAGGCATCTGACCACCAACCTGGGGGTTGGGCCATAATGTCAGCTGAGGTCTCCACCTGGAAAAGATCAGGCTTTCAAGGTTTAGATTTTTTTTTTTTTTTTTTTATAATTTTATTTTTTAAGACAATAAGCCCAATGGACCCAGCAGATCAACGGGTTTACAAATGAGAAATGGACAAGGGCAGCTACTGGAACTAGGATTCTCAGTCCCACTATTGCCACACATGCTAGTGTGTTTGCCGAACCTGGAAGATTAATCTGTGTACAAGCTGTGCCTTGAAAATACCATGTATATGCCGTGGCTCAAAAATCATGTTGGTATGCTCATCAGGTGGGCTACATGTGTACAGAGAAATGGATGGGGAAAAAATGACTAACAGTCCACACTCAACATATGCATGTGAGCCACCTGATGAGCAGACCCACCTAATTTTCAAGCCATGACACAGACATGGGGAACCACCGGACAAACAAGTCGATCACAAGTTCCAACACTGGCTACTACCATTAGCAGACCTTGCAAGGCTCTTACTGGATATTTATTATCATGGTGGAGATGATCAATCCCTTCTGGAACTCCGTGGCCTCTCATTGAGGATGAAGTAGGTGCATTTTCAGAGGTTGAAGCCTGGAAAAAAACAAGAAGGAAAAACGCCACCAAGACAAAAGTTGAAAGTAAAGCATCAGAATCCATAATAGCATCGCTGCTGTCTGCAAACCATAGTAAAAGAAACAAGGTAGTAGTGAAAAATACGGGAATTACAGCGTTGTTAAATCGCACATCAAAGAGGCTAGACCTGCGCTTCTTATTATTTGGGGTAGTCTTTCTAAGAAAATACTTCTGGGCATGGCTGGCTACTTGGGTCGGAGTCCTAGTCGTCACAAAACTCTTCGAAATTCCTCTCCAGTCCCCCTTCCCAAGCATTTCGAGTCCGGTTAGGAACGTCCTGTGTTCTTCCTCTGTCCATGGGACTCCTAATGGAGAAAGAGAAGACAAGTCATTTAAAAAACCTACTAACTAATAGAAAATTACGCACACACACCACTCCATCCACTGTAAAACAGAATTATAAAAGGGAGAGATTTACACATTTTATGTGAAAAATAAATAAAGATTTGGATCAGTTTATACATCAGATTAAAAGGAAATGGTCAGCACCCTAGGTCTCATTTGAAATCTCAAGTGCTTAATATCATGAGAAAAGATACTATATGGTTCTCTTGAACTTGTTATGTTGTGGAGCTGGTCTCCGGAGGTCTTAAGAGGCAGGTCCTATTCAGCATTCCATCATAAAATTTAAACTTCAAATTGAAAATAGGCAGTATACCACTGTGTCTGGGATTTCTAAGTGATTCCAATCATAAATTCCAATTGGGCATCCTTCAAATGAATTATCTTATCCCTACAATGAATAAGGTCGAAAGCATGCAAGATAGCAATAAAAAATTCAGAATGCTGATTAACATGACCATTCAATCAGATTTGCGTTTCATCTGCAAATCAGTGTGGGGATTAGCTGGGAACAGACCTGCGGCCTAGAATTGGTCGATTCCAGTACCGAACGGCTGTCAATGTCAAGCAAATGGCATGCGCATACCAATGTGAAGCAAATGGCAAGCGCATATTGCTAAACTGATGGAGCTCTGATGAAATTGGAACGCTCTCTTACTCTTCAGCCAATTTTTTTTTTTTGTTAGCTTGTTAGTACACCCACTGTCAGTTCACTCTTCACTGTTAGCTACCCCCACTAGGGAATCAATACCAAGACCTCAGTGTTGAAACGAGGTATCTTTCACTCAGTCTACCACTTGAGCCATGGATCTAGGTGTTACTCTTCAGCGCTTATTCCAAGTAGTCAAAGTCCTCTGATAGATGTAAAGATTTGAAGCTAGAATCAATTTCAAGGAAATTGATTTAACTGGCATAGTACTGTTGTTGATGCCTTAAATCTGCAAACAACAAGGTCTATCGATGCCCATTGGAAAAATCTCGAAAATCCATGTTTTATAAATTGTCGATGCCATCGAGCGCGTGTGCAGAATTGCATTAGCGCGGGATTTGTTTCATATTTCAATTGTGATATATATATATATATATATAATATATATATATATATATATATATATATATATATATCGGGTGCAATCGGGATTTGGAAAGATGTAGAGGGGTTATAGGCTTTTTAATTCGTTTATAAGGGTTTCAAGGGCATAACTTAGGCTTGTGAGGTAGATTTGAGGCTTATTCGAATTGGTAACAATCTCTCTTGTATTTATGCTTTCATAGTGCATTACTCATCGCTTTGTGCCATAATTTTTTTCCGAAAGAGTTTTTCCATGTAAATTTCGGATTGTTTGTGTTTGGATTTGGTTGTGCGATTGGTAGTACTTTGCTTGATTCGTCTCTGTGTGCATTCACAGTTCCCCAACAAGTATATCAGAAGAATAAAGATTGGTAACACATACCATCACATTATTTCAAGGACGACATACCATCTAATGATTAAGTGATATTATTGTTTGGCCAATAAAAGGACAAGATCAGCCTATGCACCTAAGAAATCCTATGTCTCATGTAATTAGATCAAAATCAATTAAAATCATACATTTCCAGGTTGGATTTTTCGTTCCCTTTTCTTTTAGCAAACGCAAGGCAATGCATGGTTACTCCTTGTGTTAGAGGAAAATTGTATGATTTTCAAAGGCAATCTTAGACAATTTCAAACCCTTTCGAGAAGCACATAAAGACCAATCAAGCAAAGTGCTCTAATCGCACAACCAAGTTCAAACACAAACAAACAGAATTTAATGTGGAAAACCCTTTTGAGAAAAAATCACGACACAAAACGACAATGATACACTATGAAAACATAAAATTACAAGAGAGAGAGAGATTACCCGATTTAAACAAGCCTCGAATCTCCTCAAGTTATGCCCTTGAAACCCTATAACGAATTAGAAAGCCCTCTCCTCTCCCAAATCCCGATTACATCCACACACACATACACACACAAGGTTCTATGCGGTCAAGCTCGTGGGAACTTCCCATGAGGTTGAGCTGTGTGGGGCCCACCGTGATGCGTGTCGAACATCAACACCGTGCATTTGATGGGTCCCCTTTAAATTATGGGATATCCTAAAAATCAGCCTTATACGGAACTCAGGTGGGCTATACCATCTAAAATCATGTGAAGACATGCGTAAAACATATAAAAGCACTTGGTGGGGCCCACCTAAAATTTGGATGCGTCTGAAACTTGGTCTGACCCCTCATCCAAGTGGGACACACATAATGGATGGGCTGGATTTGTGAAACACATCTCGGTGGGCCTCACAAATGATTATGAATGTTTTAATGGAGGGTAACCCCTCTCAACTTATGTATGTGGTGTGGCTCACACAAGTTAGGTATTGACTTGATTTTTAAGCTCTAGACACACCATTGGAATGGCGCATCTGAGTGGTGGGGGTAGATGTTCGACACGCATCACGGTGGGCCCCACACAACTTGATCTCATGGGAAGTTCCCATGAGCTGGACCGTATAGAACCTTTTTCTTATACACACACACACACACAGAAACACTCACATGCGAACCAGTTTGTACGTACTACATATGAACTTTTTTGAGAACTCATCATATCTGATGAGTCTCGAAAATCTGAACGGTCCACATGAAGCAGAACCTCGTGAAACCTCCTGGTATGAATTTTTACTTTGATCCAAAACTTCGGTGGGCCATGCAACATGCAAACAGTTTCTTCCCTTGATTTGAATTTCTCTTTGTTATGGCCCACTAGAATCGTAGATCAGGGTGAAAATTCATCCCATAAGGTTTCATGGGATTCCGCATCTTATGGACCGTTCAGATTTGACACCCATGACACGTGTGCAAAGGTGCACACGTGCGTAGCGTAGGTAGGGTTGTTCACGAGTCAAACTAGCTCGAAAAGCTTGCTCAACTCGGCTCGAGTCAGCTCAGATTGACTCGACTTGAATGGCCGATTCAAGCTGAGCCTAGCTAATTATTTGAAGCTCGAGTCGAGTTCAAGCCAAGTTCGACTAGGGGGCATTTCAACTCGACTCGACTTGAAGCTCGAACTCGAGCTCGACTTGGCTCGATTAATAAATATATTAAATATTATATTATATTTTATATATATATATATATATATTATATTAATATAAGTTTTAAGTTTAAACTTATAAATAAAAAATAAAAAACAAACCCTAGAGTCTCTACCCGACCGCATGCACTCCCTTCCCTTTCCCTTTCTTCTCTTTCTTTGCCCACTGCCAGCCGCACGCTCGCCCCGACCACCACTACCAATTTTCATTTCAACTCCACAATAGTATGATTTCAATCTCTTGATATCTACTTCTTAGGCGAGAAACCCAAGAAATTCGAGATGAGTTCTTCTCAGATTTGTTAGAGCTTCAAGGAAATTCAATGATCTGATTGGCTAGAGCTCTTTACTTGGATTTCTGATCTGTGTTCTGCTCTGTTTCTTTTCTAGTACTTGGATTTCTGCTGGTGGAAGAAGATCAAGAACAGATCGGTTCTTACAGGTTTCCTCATCCGATTCGAAGCTTTGTTTGTTTTTTTTTTTTCCATCGGATTTTGCTTTGATTCTCTTAAGATTTTTGAATTTTTCATCAACGGAGGATGATCAAGAACAGAATCCATTACTCTCTCACCCAACAAGCTCGAGCTCGACTCGAGGTAAACTCAACTCGACTCGAACCACTAGCTCGATTCGACAGCTTTGGCAAACAAGCCAAGCTTCAATGTTGAGCTCGAGGCCAAGCTCGAGCTCAAGCTCGAACTCAAGTACATCATGGACAAGCCAAGCCAAGCTTGGCCCACCTCGACTCGACTCGGCTCATGCAATTCTGCGCACTCAGTGGAGATGGCAAGGAGACCATTCTGTTTACAGATTTGAGACATCAACAACAACAAGAAATTACGGCGAAGAACTTGGCAAAAATTTTCAAAGTTTCAAAGGATACTGTTGAAAATTAACATGATACACAACCACTGAAGAATTTCATCCCCATCTTGTAAAATCAACAACTTCAAGAAGAATAGCCGACCACGTTTCACAAAGGAAAAGAGATATACAATGCCATACAAAAATCGTTTATAAAATAAAACCCATTTGAAAATGGCAAAAATCAATGCATTCAACATTCCACCAATGAAATTCCGCTTGAACTCGATTGAACTGGATCGCATAAATACAACAAATAACAAACAAAGCCCATCAAGAAACCGTCCCTGAATTCCGTTAAAAATAAAAAAATAAAAAAATCAATCTCCCACAATTGGAAAAAGAATAAAAGACCCAATTCAATTCGTCAGCAAACCTCAACAAAACAATAACCAAAAAAAAGAAAAAAAGAACCAGATTCATCCAAACGCCATGACCAAAATCCTAAAAATAAGAAGTGAGAAAACAAAACAAAAACAGAGACAGAAACAATCACAAGAAGACGGAATATTTAATCACCTCTCTTCCTCTCACGCCCTCTTCCTCTCGACGCATGGACGGGGCCGTCTGACAAGTACCCGTGATCGCCAACGCCGCTCTGCTCGGCAGATCCGCACAACGCCAGATTCCCCATACTCGAACTCTTCCTCATCAGCTCCTTTTCTTCTCCTTCCCTCAGAATCCTCACCCCAAACAGCTTCAACCCCTTCTCATTGCATGTTCTCGTGTTGTGACCGTTGTTGCCGCAGTGAGAGCATTTTCTGCTCATATCCCTTGCCATTTCTACACCCTCTTCCCAAACGTTTCTTCCCCTCCTTTCTCCTTTTGCTCCTCTCCTCTCCTCTCCTTCCCTTTTCCCTTAAAATCTCCGACATCGAAACAGAAGAGGGAGAGAAACAGGGCGGTTTTATAACTCTATTGCCCATTGAATTGGCTATAATTTCGATGCTGCCATTACCGTTAGACAAGCCTGGATTCGGAATGACATAAATGCCCCCGTTCGATTCGGGAAGAAGCGCATGGGTGTCACGTGCCTGTTTCCCGGCTGCGGCGATTACGTCATTTTTGGCACGGTGCAACCGAGCGAATCGTGCAAAATATCATCGGGAGAACATTTTTGAATATTCGTTTTTGGGAGCATGTCCCAACATGACGTGGCATAAGGAATGGTCGCGTCGGGGGACTTTCTCATAAACATCGACAGTGGCCCACCTAACTACCTGTCGCAGGCAATCCGCGTTGACAAGGACGAGCTGATCACTGGACGCGTGGCACCTCCTATTTCAGTTAAATCTGTCCAGTCATCAGGACCGAAGATCCATATGTAAAATCTAGAAAAGAAATCTGATTGGTTTATAGGCTCTTAGGAAGGGAGAGTTGTTAATTGATTTATGACCGTTGACTGTTTGTAACGAGGACCCTTGAATTAGATGTCAATCACTCGGCTTGCGTATATCATTTTTATAAGTGGGATCTCTTGCTTATCACGCATCCAAAGTGGGCCCTTCCGTTTGGAAAGTTTAAGCCGCGTGCACATCAACTTTCCACGCGGATTAGAGAGCCCACCGTACAAGACAGGCCCGATTTAATTGGACGGTCGGTTACAGATGGACAGGACTTGACCCCGATTTAGTCCTTTTAATTAGATGGCTGTTCGCAGAGGAAGCGGATTGCGTGGTGTACTACCGACCTTAGTGATGCGTTAACGTCACTAAGTTTTGTGGGCCCATCATAATGCATGTGTTACATCCAAACCGTCTATCTATTTTGTGAGATCATTTTAGGGCATGATTCAAAAAATAATACATATCTAAAGTTCAAGTGGACCACACCACACAAAGAAGTGGGATAATAATTTCCACCATTGAAACCTTCCTAAGGAATGCAATGACGTTTTTTGTATACACGCACTCACATTGATTAAGGAAAGAAAAATAAAATAAAAATTAGATTGATCCAAAATTAATGGAATATCCAAAACTTGTTGGGGTCTACTTGAACTTTGTGTGATGCCCCGTCACTGTGGTCACATGTGGGCGAGCCCCAAGGTGACTGGCAGGCTACTGTGCTGGCAGGCTACTGTGCACACAGTAAAGGTGAAACTTTGTCCCATATCGGAAGTGCCGTTTGAAGTTGTGGTGGCTATATGTGGAGTTGCCACCCTATACTGTATAAGGCCTTTTGGGGGAGTCTTCCAAGAATAAAACCGTGCAAGCTGTGCCCAGAGCGGATAATATCATACAGTGTGGGCGTGGGCTGTTACAAATGGTATCAGAGCCGAAGACGGCTCTGCCCTTATTGTGGGATATTTTGACGCCCCGTCACTGCAGTCACATGTGGGCGGCCCCCAAGGTGGCTGACAAGCTACTGTGCTAGCAGACTACTGTGCACACAGTAAAAGTGAAACTTTGTTCCACATCGGAAGTGCCGTTTGAAGTTGTGGTGACTAAATGTGGAGTTGCCACCCTATACTGTATGAGGCCTTTTGGAGGAGTCCCCAAGAACAACATTGTACGGGCTGCCCAGAACGGACAATATCATACAGTGTGGGCGTGGGCTGTTACACTTTGGATGTCTCATTTTTGAGTACATACCAGGACACATTGGATATAACATATGATGGGCCCCACAAAACTTAGAAATGTCAAGACACCACTGAAGTTGAAGTTGGCAAACCACACAAGAGCTTCTAGTGGCAGATGGGTGGTATTTGACCTAATAATAACTTTTTTTCAAATATTTTTACTTTACTATTTTTTTAATGGGTAGTATTTGACCTAATGATAACTTTTTTCAAACATTTTTACTTGACTATTTTTGGCAAGACCGTGTAGTTCTACCAACTTCAAGTAGTTAGCCTTCAATTGAAAATTGCAATTTTTTGTGTATCATGAATATTTGCTAAAACTGATTTTTTTATATCTGAAAATAAAATATTAAAAATATTTATTTATGAATTAATTAATAATGCTAAAACTTTAATAAATGTGTAAGATGATTTATTTTAACTTTGAAATATATTTTGAGATAAAATTGCGAAATTTAAAAACTGGCATGGTAATATTGCTTGATCAAAATTTTCCAATAATAATGTCATTTTGTCATGCTGCAATTGAGTGCCAAAGAAGGCTTCTAATTAGTGTTTTTTTTTACCCTTCTTTTTTTTTTATAGAATTTCTTTATAATTTTTTAAAAAACTTTTTAATGATTTTAGTAAAACAGAGAGCATTAAGATCTAAATATAGCTGTCTAATTGAGAAATTTTCTATTTTATGATTTCTATGCATATTATTTAATTATTTTAGAATGGAATGTGTTAATTATCCATGATCCCGGGCCTACACCCCTATCTTAGTTTTGCACCATTTTGTGGCCCCTCATCCTCCTCGAGAAGTGGCAGTAATGTATATCTATGGGACCAATCCCATTGCCGATGGAGCTCATCTATGAAATCACATGGACCAAGCAATCCTAAGCATCCAATTAATATCTATCAAATGAATTGTTAAAAGTTTGGGTCCAGCTCCATAACTCAGTGGTAGACAGACCATGTTTCAACAATAAGATTGTGAGATCATATACGGTATGGGTGTGTACTACGATCAGATGGCAAGAGATGATTCATATTTTTAACAACGGATTTCCATAATTACTTTCTTTTCATGATTTTCAGAAGTTTGTTCAAGAGTATAGATTCCAAAAATCTCAAAGGGGTTATTTGAATATACAAATAATCAATTCAGTAAAAACTTAAAACACATTAACAATTTTCAAAAACCATATTTAGTTAGGCAATGAAAAGTTTAAAATGTATTTTTGCCTCCCTTTTTTTTTTTTTGATGAAAATAGTCTCTAAAATTACTTATCTTTTTAATTTTTAATAGTGGTTTTTCTTTTAATCGCTTTCGCATGTCGCTATCCCTCTCCCCCCACTACACAAGGGTGGTAAGGGGTCAGGTTTGGGCTGGACCTGACCAAACTTGTTCCTTAAGACCATCTTCCTAACCTCAGCCAACACTGGCATAAGCCTAGCACATCGAGCGCAAGTCAAGCCCAGGAAAATTAGTTGGATTACGGCGCAATCAAACTCAAGCTGGAAAATAGATAAAATCCTTATTTCCAGTGTGAATGTTCTTATTCCATTTGCTGATCAAGTGGTTCACACAAAAAACACTTAACACATGAAGAAAATCAATTGTCAACTTTCAACGCACTTGGATTATCTAATTAAAGATTAAAATGACATTTGTAAGATATAAGATATAAATATGAAGTTGGGTTAGGCCAAGTTGGGCTAAAATGACTTATGCTCAAGCTTGGCTGGAAATTAATCTGCAATGCATGTTAAGCCCAAGCATGGAACACGGGTCAAGCTTATTGGTCCAACTCCAGTCTAAAGTTGAGTTGGTCACTCCCAGCTTATTTCCACATGTAACTAATAATTAAATAGCCCAAATGATGGGCCCCACTTTAGATGGATCATAAACTAAACAAACAAGAGATATGTAACTTAAATTAAACTATCTAAACAGTGGACCACTTTAGATGAACATAAACTAATAAAAAGTAGTGAAATGATATTTAGTTGTTAGATTAGTAAATGGGTGCTTTTTATATTTAATTTTAATTTCAGAATAACCATTAATTTTCAAATAGAGTTCAAAAATATTTCACATCAACATATGTGTTTGCTAAATTGAGTTGAAAGTTTATCTAAAACTAAACTATTATTTTTAGTTTGGATTTCTTGTTTTTTTTGTTTTTTTTTTTTTTTAAAAAACCATAATAAAAAATCTTACTATATCCAAATTGTCCCAAAATGTTTATTTCTAGAGTCTTAAGCGAAAGTTCAAACAAAGGCCTAAAATGAGTAAAATCAGCAATTTTGGGGATTTTGTTTTGCTCAGACATCTGGTGTTTGGTTAGATGAAGATGTGATTAAGTGAAAACTGGTTGACGAACTACTTAAACTCCATTTATAAACATGACATGGTTGTACGGCAATGTAGACTGTCCAAACCACTGACCCAACTGTGAATGGAGCATAATCCAGAAATTACGATGAGAAGATGAGAGCGACCATCTATTTTTGCCATTTGAATTTGGACCACTCATTATTTTACTTCGAACATTCATTTGGTAGCACTTGGTCAATAATATGATCTTAGAGATACCATACATTACAATGTGATTGATAATTTGGATAGCCTGGATAGCTGTACATGAGTGCCTCATGTGAAAATGGTGGTGAACTATCACAGGAGTCCAAGGGGACATTCGATGAAACTCATTTTAAGCATTCATCATTGGAATTTGATATTGTTGGTAATTTTCACTGATTCAGATCGTTTGACAAATTTAACTTATTAAGTTTTTAAATTATTTTTTGCTGGTATTTTGTTTTTGGGATCGTTTGTTTTTTCTACTTAATGTTAAAGGTCGAATGCTGAAAGTAAGGGTGGACTTTTCTTTTCTTTTCTTTTTTTTTAAATTTTACTTTTTGACTAAAATATTTTTAAAATTATTTTAAAATTATAATTCAACATTTTAAAATTTCAGCACTTATTTTTCAATTGATGAAACAGCAAATTCCACAAGCATTTCTGTTGCCGGTGTTGCTCAGCCAGCACGGTGGAGTTTGGGTGTACGTTCTCCTGTGGAAACAATTGTTTAGGGTTACTTCTGTCATCTTCTTAATTAGGCCCGGGTTTAAAACGTGTGATCTGCCAACACACGAATTGCTCACGTGGGATGCACGTGTTACAACACTAACCATCTAAATCATCGCAGATACTAAAATCAGATTGGTCTATTTATAATAAGTCATGATTTATCGACATTTGGACCATTTAATTATTTTCTATTATAATAGCGAGCAATATGTCCCTCAATCGGAACTTGGTCCATCAGTAGGGGTGTACATGAACTGAGCTAGCTCAGTTAGCTCACTCAACTCGACTCGAAAAGCTCGATTTGATTCAGTTCGAAGCTGAGTTTGAGCCGAGTTGAGCTGAATTTTTGAGCTCGAAAATGAGTTCAAGCTAGCCCCCGCTCGACTCGACTCGGATTGAACCCAACTCGAATTGAACTTAGATCGAACCAGTTCAGTGACTCGGTTACTTTGATATTGATGTTGCTCACCAAGTGTTTGATAAAATGACTCAACAAAGTGTGGCTAGTGGCAAGGAAGGTATGTATATGAAACAGATACCATTTTTTTCTTGATTTTTATGTTGCTTTAAAGGTGTTTGATAAAATGCCTGTAAAACTATTGTTGTTGTTTTACATAAAGTGAGATTTTGAAAGTGTAGTTGATGTAGAGCGGGTCGCGAACAGTTACATGGCCAAGATGGATCAGAAAAGGCCCGGTCGTCGACAGAAGTGATCTGGACCATCAGACCTTCAATCAGGCGTATCTCGCAATCTGGGATGAGTTAGCCGACGAAAAATATATGATTTTGGGGTAGAATGAGCTACTTTAGCCAACCAACCCAGCTATGCTGGGTTGTGACGCCCGAAATTGTGAAAAATCCCTGGATTGACGGTCGTTTCCCCGTTTTAATTTCAATTTTACTATAAATAGTAAGTTTTAGTTTGATTATAACTCTTCATCCGTTAGGCTTTAGGAGCTGCACCCAACGTGAAAAGAGCTTAGAATAATTAGGAGAACGGTTTGGTGAAGCCAAATAGGACACTTACTATTTTTGGCCGAAAACCTTGCGCACTAGTAGATATCACGACCGTCTATAAATAGTAAGTTTACTATTTATAGTAAGTCGCGAATTCTAGGAGTTGTAGTTGTATTTTGATTCTAATTTCTTTCCCATTGCTTGGTACCCCTATTTAAAGGGCTGTGAACTCGTTTTTATGAATTAATTAATCAGTTTCGAATTTATTAGAAATTATTTCTATTTTTTGCTTTCTTTCCTCGTGAATTCGAGAAGTCTCTGTGAGGAGTCTAGAGAAGTTCCGTGGATTCGGAGTATTTATCCTCATCACGTTCATCCCTGCGTCAGTAGTACAGGTGTTTGTGAAAATGCTACACAGGTAAACTCGACTCGATCTTGGCTTGAACTTGGCTTGAACTGGTCAGAGTTGCCGATTGAACCGAGCCCAGTTGGCCAGTCAGGCTCGAGGACCGAGTTGAGCTGAGTTCGAGCTGAGGTCAATTAGTGGCCGAGCCGAGTTGAGCTGAGGCCAGCTTAACTCGGTTCGACTCGATGTACACCCCTATCCATCAATTAGTATTAAAGTGGATTAATCATTAGTCTAAAGTGAGAAATTGGGTAACGAGTTACTCAGTATGCTTCTATTGTTCCGAGTAAACTCTGTTGGGCCTACCATGAAAGTATCCGTCCATCTATTTTTCTAAATCATTTTATGAGTTGAGCCCAAAAATGCAGCAGATCCAAATCTCAATTGGAACACACTTTGGTGGGAATAATGATTTCCACTGTTGAAACCTTCTTAGGGCTTACGGTGATGTTTATTTGTCATCTAACATATTTATAAGATAACACAGACATAGATAAATGGAGAACACAAATATCATCTTGATCTAAAACTTTTGTGCCCCAAGACGTTTTTAATAGTAGAAGTTCAATTCACAGCGTTTCCTGTGGTATGGTCTACTTAACCTTCGGATATGCTTAATTTCCAGGCTCAAGATCTAAAATTATCTTTTAAAATGGATGGACGGGACGGATAAAACACATAGATCACGGTTTCCCCCACAAAGTTTACTCAGTAGCGGTCCGCTTCCCTAAAGTGGGCCCGCCATTTGAATGGTTTCATGAAGCTATAAGCTACATGTACTACTGCTGGGGTTACGACCTTGTCCAGCTGTCGAAGCTTTTGCTACTTGTACATGGGAAATGATATGGTAATGCATATGGAATCCGAATATGGTACAACCATTTCCATGTTTTCTGACTCGGCAACGATTCTCAACCCGTCCTGTTTGAGTCGAGGCGGGGTGAATCGTCGGGTGACTTGCGCTGCTGACATGGACCAGTCCTGACGGGCGCGGATTAGGTGCTTCCCTCGGAACAGGCGGAGGCTCGAGGACCACTGAGGGGCCACAGTGATTTATGAGTTTTATCCACACCCTCCATCCATATTTCCATATAATTTTAAATGGTTAAACCAAAAATAAGGTAGATCTAAGGCTCAAGTGGACCACACCACAGGAAGCAATGGTACTAAGGACTCCCACCAGTGAAAACTTATTAGGCTCCACTGTGTCAATTATTTTCCATCCAACCTGTTGATATGGTCATATACAATTGGATGAAGCGAAAAAACAAATATTGTCTTGATCCAAAACTTCTGTGGTCCCAAAGAAATTTTCAATGGTAGGAATTTAATTCCTACTATGTGGTTCATTTGGGCATTGTACATTCGTTATTTTTAGCTTCATAATCTAAAATGATATGTAAAAATGGATGAAAGGTGTGGATAAATTTCATACATCAAAGCTGCCCCTCAGTTGCCCTAGGAGCCTCCACCTGGCCCGAGCTCGGAACAGGCAGGGGTAGTACCTAATCCGCGCCCAGTCCTGACGACCTTCGAGTCAACCTGGACTAGGATCACCAACCTAATTTGATTTTGGGTTAGGCTCAGGTTGAGCAAATTCAGGTCAGGATACTGCTGGGTTGGGAATAGTTACATGTATTTGGTGTTGATTGGGTCGGGTCCGGTTAGGTCCAGTATGGTGGACTGCGAGTTGGAATTTGAGTCGGACTAGGTTCCTGGTTGGGCGCCCTTTGGAGGCTGGGTTGAGTTTGAGTTAACCATCAAACTGACCCAACCTGCCGGAGTTGCACCCTTGGACCAGTTCGGTACTAGTCTGGTAAGTCAGCAATCCGTGACATGTTTAAAAGACTCATATGAACTCATTCAAAGTAGGGCCCACTTGATGAAAAGTCTGGATCTCGTCCAAATGCGCCACATGTACAGTGGTTTGCACCAATGGAGTAGATTTTCTTTTTCAAATGAAAATCTTGGGTTATTCCTATTCATTTGTAAAGGACCAGTGCTCTCAGGGCACCGTAAGTTAACGGTGGTCTTTGTTGCATCGAGAAACTTAGATGGTCCAATAGACCGACCTGGGCTGTCCATTAGGGCCAGAACATTTTTCATCAGCTGCAATGTATACCAATTGGACAATCTTAATCATTGAATTAATAGTTGATAAAATGGATGGTCAAGATCATCTATGCAAAATAGTCCTAATCAACAATCTGAACCATCTATTTGTTGGGGCCCACCATGATCTGTTCATCAGTCCAACTAATCAACTTCATCAGAAATTCTAACCATACCATCCATGTCTTGGAAACAGATGGCTGTAAATTGGTGTGATTTTCTCAACATAACCCATGATATGGATATTGAAAAAGTAGGCGGTGTGGATTGATCTATCAAATTGTCCAATTATCTAGATGCAACTAGGAGCACTGTAACTTACAGACGCTGGACCATTTCTAGATAAACAGGCTTAAAACACCCACACTTGTGGGCCCCATCATATTGTATATGTAAATCTAATCCATCCATCAGGTTCTATCCTCGACTATAGAACTAGGGTAATATATCAGCGAGATTTAGGTCTCAGGTGGGCCATACCACAGTAGACAACGGGGATGTGATGCCAACCATAGGTTTGTTTGTTGAAGCAACATGGTGTGTATCTTTCATCAAACCCATTAATCGGGTGTAACTCACCAGGATGAAGTGGATATTATAGGAATCAGCCCCGATTAGAATATCACGCGGGCTACACCGTGTGAAATTATAGGTATTGGTAGTAGTTACACACTGTTACGTTTATTGTGGCCTACCAGACTCTTTTATTCATATGTTATTTTTTATTTACGGCTATAGAAACGGTTATCACCTGATGGACGGAGTGGATTTACATATAAACATGGGCACATGTTATAGACAATGCCGGTGGTCCACAAATATCAGATTTCAGAAGACCAGGGGCGTATTTTGATAAGAGGCAGGCGACAAGGATATATCACCAGAGTATTTATTACGATCATAAGTCGCCCAACAGAGCTCAGCTTGCAGCCATCAGAAATATCTGAAATCGCAATCATTTACATGATTACATAGATATGAGTTATAGCTTCTATCATCCACATAGAGAATGGTGCACTCAGTCTACGTTATACCACACGTGGCATGTATTTTCCTTAATCCAAGCCGTCTAAACGGTGGGTATCCACTTTAGTTGCTCCACAGAAACAAAATCACTCGGCTTAATTAGAAATTACCAACCTCCGGTAAATGGACAATTGACTATTGAATTCTGGCTGTCGATTGAATTTCATTGTAACCGTCCACTTCATGTCCACCTATCTACTAATTAAGATCACCATATCAGTTTGATTTTTCGGTCATGACCCATTTAAGGTGCCGCCTACGATCTGGATCGGTTGTTCTGAGACATCCATATTGCAAGTGTACAGCAGCTGTGTGCATACGTACAAATCCAAGTTTCCTCCCCAACTTTAACGCTGCAAGGTGACGTATGGAACGGGTCCACCTTAGGTACTAGCATTGTGGAAGCGGATGAGCTGGTGACGGAATCATCCAAATATCTTTGGAAATTCAGTTGGATGTAATAGGCGACCCAGCCCCCACCAACGCGGTTGCAACCTGTCATAACTGGATTTGATGCATGCCGTTGTCCTAAATGGGACTCATTTAAAATATTTTTTAAAATTCTTAAGCAGAGCATGTATTTGTTTTATTCACCTCTATTAATATCAGTTGGGCCGAATTAAATCCCGCCATGCTGTGTCACTATAAATGATGATGGTGGCAGATCACACACGCTTAATTTGTGTGGGCCTAACCCACATCACCCAATCAAATCTCATTATGATGGGTCACTTGGGATGTCTGTCAGCTTCTTTAATATTAATATGCATCTTTATAAGAGTTATATGTGGCCCAATGTTGGATCAGCGAGGATGTTAATTCAATTCCTAACATCAGATGCATCTAGCTTATGAGACACTGAATAATTCTGTCCATTACTTTCTATAAAGGTTTTCCAACTGCACATTTGACTTTGTTATCAACCATTATTTAATGTCCACGTGTCATAGGGATGGGATTATAGATAACATGAATTTAGAGACAATCCATATATGCTAGGGCCTGCGTATCATCACTCTTCGGAGTATCTTGTGGAGAGACTGGTCTACCGTATCACCGTTCTTCCTCTTCCTTCGCCTATCATCTCCCTTATAACCATGGTTGGCAATGGACAGGGTAGATGGCCCAACCTGGCTTTGAGCCTGCCTTTGACATACTAGCTTGGCTTGAGGACCAGGCTCATATCAGGCCTTGTATGTATGGCCCGATCAGTTTTGAGGTTGAAGTATGAGTCATTTTAGATTGACACGTCTTGACCAAAATAGAGTTTTTATATACATATGTTATATCCTTAAAATATGTCATTTTAATCTATAAACACTTATCTTAAATGCCAACTATTGATTTGATTCCTCTATTTTTTTAAAATTTTTTTTTCCATGCACGGTCTACTTGATAAACAATCGAGTAGGGAAATATGAATATTTTAGGTTTGGCTTGTGGCTGCTACGCTAGGACCAGGCCTTCAGCCTGGGCTCAAGCCTTGAGTCTTAAGTGTCAGGTTAGGCACGGCCTAGCTGGGTAGCCATTTACAAATCCCCTTTGCTCACATGCCCATGTGCAGGACTTGGCATGCATGCTTGTTACATAAATCACCTTAATTAGATAATCCTATACATATGATATGCGTCTATAAAGTAACAGTAAGAGAAAAAAGATGAGATGCGTTATAATTCAACAAGTGCTATCAGAGTTAAAGTTGGGTTTCTATTTCTAATATGAAACTTGTCGTTTAAGAGATTAAATGTATGGTATGAAATAGAAAAGTTTACTGGTATAAATAATTTTAAACTATTAAATATGAAGATGCGATGCCTTATAATTCAACAAGGATTGCAACACAAGCATTCTGCATCTATAAGTGATGAAAAATAAGATGAACTTGATGAGATGGCTATTACCTCGATCCAATTGTATATAGCGGACAATATTCTCTATAATGTCCTAGATCAAAAGACGGCCACAGGGGTATGAACGAAACTTGATAGTTTGTACATAAACAAATTCTTAGGCAATTGTTAATATCTTAAAAAACAGTTTAATAATTTGAAGATGATAGAGTGGTCTGATAATAATGAACACATTAGCATGTTCAGTAAATTTTTTTTACAAACTAGCGAACGTGGAGGTGAAGATTGAGCCATAATTCTACTAAATTCTCTTCTACCGTCTTACGAGAATCTCACAAATACTATGTGCCAATGTAAGAAGATCATAGACATCGAAACTATCATCTCAACCCTTTATGCGAAGTAGTTGAGAAAGAATAACAATGAAGATGGTTCTTCTACGAATGTAATGATCGTTAAGGGAATGGATTATAAACGGAAGAAGGGGAATTCTCGATAGAGATTCAAATTGAAAGTGAAAAGTAATATAAAATGCTGAAATTGTGGGATGACAGGACATGAAAAAGGATTGTTGGAATCCTAAAGTTCAAAAGGGAGAGAAATATGATAATATGCCGAAGGAAGCCAACATAGTGAAATCCAACGAGGAAGTTGATGGTGATGATGTTCTGACTGCATTCAAATTCAGGTATCTCAACAATGAGTGAGTTTTGGATACAAGAGCCTCATACCATATGACTTTTCAGCGAGATTGGTTCACCAATTACAATGAGTGTGATGACAGACATGTGTTTATGGGCAATGACATTGCTTATAAGGTTGTTGTTGTCAGATCTGTGTGTATTAAGATGTTTGATGGGGGTGAAGTGTATCCTGACAAGGTGAGACATGTTCCTAACCTCAGAAAGAATATGATCTCGCTTGGGGCATTAGAGACACTTGGGTGTAAGTTCACCAGGTTTGATTGTGTTCTTAAAATTTTAAATAGGCACTCAATTATGATGAAGGCACAACGAAGCGGTAACCTATGCAAGTTGATTAGGAATATTGTATCGGGTGAAGCTGCAATATTTGTAACAGAGTCTACGACATATTTATGGCATACGCGTCTAGGCCACAAGAGCAAGCGCGGTATGAAGGTACTTTCTGATCGTTTATTGATTCATGTATTTAAAAGCGTTAATTTCAATATATATAAATATTGTATATTTGGTAAACAATCACAATTAACTTTTAAGATTGAAAAATATGTATGTAAGGATGTATTGGAGTATGTGCATTTAGATGTGTAGGGCCTGTCACCTGTCGTTTCTGTTGGGGGGTCATCATTTTTTTATCTCATCATAAATGACTACTTCAGGAAAGTATGAGTTTATTTTTTTTAAATAAATATGATGTGTTTGTCACATTCAAAGTGTGCAAGGCAATGGTTGAGAAGCAAAATGACAAAAACTAAAAGTTTTAAGGACAAACAATGGTGGCGAATTCACTTCAAAGGAATTTAACGTATTTACAAAGATGAGGGAATTGTAAGACATAATACAGTAAGGCATACAGCAGGCATAATGGTGTGACAGAATGGATGAATCAGACTCGCTTGGAGAGAACCCGACGTATGTTGAGCAATGCTACATTGGGCAATGAATTATGGATAAATGTTATTAATACAGCTTGTCATCTTATAAATCAGTCCCCGTCTATAGTAATAGAATGTAAGATTATACAAGAAGTATGGAGTGACCATGATGTATTCTACTCGCAATTACACGTATTTGGTTGTGATGGTTAGTCTCATGTACCATTTATTCAAAAGATAAGTTAGAGCAAAGGATGAAGAAATATATTTTTGTAGGTTATGATGATGGAGTGAAGGGATACAACTTGTATAACCGAGTCACTCGAAAAATCATAATTAGTTAAGATGTTAGGTTTGATAAAGAATCCTTGTTCCGCAAGGACGAACACAAGGAAATGGAGAAATCGACGATCATCGATATCGAGATTAAAAATTTTGATACATAGTCAGAGCCTGAGCCGGAGATAGAGGTACATGATTATGTGGGGCAGCCATCTCTTAGAAGAAATCCTCATAGAGATGACAGATTATTAGATAGATACAAAGATGACTTGAATATTATATTCACCAACATTATGAATGATGTGGATCTGTCTACCTCCCAGGAAGTACTTAATGACTTAAATACTGAGAAGTGGGTGATGCCGATGCAAGATGAGATAGATTCTTTGTATAAGAATGAGATGTGGAGTTGGTGGAGCTTCTCATTGGGCATAAAATGATCAGGTTCAAGTGAATGTACAAGAAGAAACATGATAGGTACAAGACAAGATTGGTTGCGAATGGGTATGCTCAGAGATAATGCGTCGATTTCAGTGAGATCTTCACTCCTATGGTTAAGTATATATCTATCAGATTTATGTTGGTACTAGTTGTCCAATACAACCTGAAATTGGAGCAAATGGATGTGAAGACTACTTTCCTACATGAGTAGTTTGAATAGAAAATATACATGAACTAACCGGAATAGTAAATGGTCAAATTGTAAGGTTTGCGGGTTGAAGAAGTTATTGTACATCCTAAAACAATTGCCTAGGCAGTGATAAAAGAAGTTTGATACTTTCATGGTGATTAAGCAATTTACTAAGAGTGAATATGATTACTGTGACTACTTTAAGAGATTGAGTGATGGGAAGTTCATTTTATTGGTATTGCATGTAATGCCCCAAAAATCGGCATTTGAGTATATAGACTCCGGTCCCGAGTTCTCAAGAGTTAACTTAATAAAATGCACATGTGTCCTCATTCAAATTCAAATTCATTTTACACACAGATAATAAGAGTTGCACAATTCAACTTAGCGAAACCAAAGCGTGGCAGGTATAACAAAAATTCATAAATATAGGGCTAATGGTCAAAAATACAATTCCAATACTGGTGATCATCCAAAATAGAGATTATACAAGCCATAATGAACATACAACTAAGTTTATACATAAAGCATGTCCGATCGGGGACTTTAACATATACATGTACAAAACTAAAATAAAAGCAAAGTCTTTAAGTTTCGCCCGACGCTCCCAAGGCATCACCGCAAAAGAGCAAGCCGATACAAGCCTACCCGCCGGAGGTCTCGATAGAATCTGCATTAATAACAATACCTGGTTGGTGTTTTAAAACATCGTCCTAGGTGGGAGTGAGTAGCTAACTTAACGGTTCTATTAGTTCTAAGTTACACATGTTATCAACTCAATTAGCACAATTAATGATAAACAATCAAACAAACATTTCCTAAATACTCTTGTTAAATGTGCATATGAAGATATGACATGATGTATGCTCTTTCCAAACAACAATCTCTCAAGCGACTCCATCTATACATTTGCATATGACCAACGCTCCCTCAATGCGACCTCAATTGCCAAGTTGTCAACCTAAACTAATGCGATGAATGTTCATGTTAGCCGAGTAATTATTAAATTCTATTCATCCAGCATATTGGGGAAGCAAGAGTACCCTCATTTTATCGTGGTCTCAACTGAATCACTAGGCTCGGGGCGGCCGAAGAGGCTCCTCACCTGTGTCCCTTGATCCTTATTTTCATTTACCATATAGACGATAATTCTCCAATCAATCTGAGGCTAACACTGGCCCGACCGATCATTAAGGACCCGGATGACACAGTTCGGACGTACAGGGTTAGGCGACCCATCGACGGGTGGAGGGCGCCCACAAATGATATAACAGTCGTCACCCAAACACAAATGCAGAGTACTCGCGACATCATTACAGTTGGATGCATGAGGCTCATAACCTTCTTAATTGCTCATTGGTCACTACGGGGAGGCGTTACCCCAACGTAGGTCGACAGCTCATACACGTTGTCCCATACCACCATGCTCGACCCATGAGTCTTATGGATCGTACCGCTAACAGTTAAAAATAGACTCATTAAATGGAAATAAGGTATCCTAGATTTTATTCGGTGTTGTCATACATTGTGAACACACATAGTCAGTCGATTATTAGGCTAATTTGATTGACTTGGAGAACTCTGGCGCAACTGGCATTGGGTGCGAGCATTCCGTGTAGTTCGGCTACTGTCAGTTGTCCGTGTCTGACCTAGGTCGATCAAACAAACCTAGGGTGGCCGACCTAACTTGGGTCACCCCTTAGTTCGAGCGGTTAGCTGACTGTCCCATCATTGTAAGCAATCTTAAACATCATTACAGACTTAGCAATTCGTTATGTATTCATAGCGAGATTCTTATGAAGCATGAATTCAACGATACATCCACTTAGGCATTTCATCAGACATATGAACATAAGTGGAACAATACATTTACTTAGACATTTCATTAAACAAATGAGCATCAATAGAGAAATACGTTCACTTAGACATTTCATTAAACATTCGAGCATCAATAGAACAACATATTAATCACTTAGACATTTCATCAAACATGTGAGCATCAATAGAACAACACAATCACTTAGGCATTTCATCAAATATGTGAGCATTAATAGAATAAAACATTCAATCACTTAGGCATTTTATCAAACATGCGAGCATCCATAAACAACTAATAACACATGTTGCAATCAAATTGAAAATATGAATATGTTAGCAATCACCATGCCATTCACAACAAGACATCATTAATTGAGACCCTCAAGAGTCGATAAATGAAAACCTAGGAATAATATTTCGCACCTTTACAATGATTTGCCCGACTCAAAGTACTCTTGAGATTAGGAATTTTAGGAAAATCACAAATTCCTATACAAACACCAATAAATATGTGAGATTCATATAATTCATCATAGAAAAACTTAGGTTAAGAAGTAGGATTTGTTTCTTACTTCCCAATCATGAGTGAAGTGGATTCGGCGGAGGAAAACGATCGAGGCTAGGGCTTTGATTGGAGGAAACTGATGAAGGGAGGCACCAAAACCTCCCAACTCCTACTCTTACTCTTCTTCTCTTCTTTTTTTTCTTTCTTTTTCTCTCTTTCTTTATTTTTCTCTTGTTGAAATTCGTATGGGAGGAGGGGGTGCCTGTAACGCCCCAGTTTTCAGAACCCGAATACACGACTCGAATTCCAAGAACCCAAGAATTAACTATTGATAACGACGATCAATCAATGAATCAAAGTGCAATGTAGCGGAAATGAATACGTAGCATAGATATGATCTCAAAATAGGAACAATATTCAGGCCCATTTAGCTGGGGGCTACTTACAAAGCCTTAAGTTTTCTTAAATCCCAAATGTACTGAAATAGAATAAATGATTAAACTACTGATTTAGCCTTTAGTTGGCTGCCGCCTCTTGCTGCGACTCCTCATCATATGGCTCCTCCTCAGCCGCCATCGCCTCCGGATCTGCAGCATACTCGACGTCCCCTGTACCTGCGTCATCTGTACAATTGAACATTGATGATTGAGTGACCAACTCAGTGTGATCTCCCCTCAAGATTACACACTGCCGCCCTAAATAAGGAATAACATAAAAGTACACAAGTAATCCAAAACACAGTAGATGCAGTCTTATTAAGTGCATGAATGTATGAATGCAACGTCGGCTCGGGAAAAACATCCAGACGGCCTATGTCCTGGTTAAAACATCCAGACAGACATTGGGGTCGTCACCGATGCATGTGACTGGTCGTCAGCGCAACACTCGGCGTAATCGCATGGGTATGAGGATCCGAGTCATCATCATAAATCCCTGCGCTGGTTATTAGCGCAACACTCAGCGTAATCGCATGAGCATAATGATCCAAGCCATCGTAGTATGCTGTACATGCATGATTTGCCAGCCCATTATTAGTCCAATTGCAATCAGCCGTTTTGAATAAGATCACGGTCACCACGGGGAGCGCAAGGCCCAGCGTAGGCCGACGGCTCGGGCATAGTGTCCCATACCACCATCCTCGGCCCATTAGACTACCGTCTTAAGGTGTGTGTAGTACTCATTAACATGTGGTCAATCAATTCAACATAAAGGGGCCACCATCAATGCTGACTGGGAACGAAATGTTAAAATTATCAAATGTGGCGATTAAAACCTGACGGCATGAATGGTGCAAAGATGAATAAAATCGACATTTAAAAAGGTTATGAAGTTCATCCCATGTCAAGTAGGCGAAACTATACATGGATGGTAAACTCCATGATCAAGCACTACAACCCAAAACCTCCATGTCAGGGGCCTACTTATGTCACAACCAATCTAGTTACACCCCAAGCATGGACTCTCCTTTTGTTAGGACTTTTCATGAAGAAGTTTTAGCATTATGTGTGTCATAGCAACATAGATCATAATATAAGGAGCAATGCATATATTTCTATCGATACATATTAACTGAATTCTCATAAAAAAATATGATATAAATGGTTGGGTTATTCACTAGGCAGTTCAGAAAAATCAGGAATCTAAGCAATAGTAAGCATTATCATGTCAAACAAGTAAATCCAGTAAATACAATTTATTTCCATACACAGTTTATCATTAACCTAGTTCGCCATTTACACTACTAAAACTGCTATTTCTAGTCTAGTTAGGGATGGAAAGCTTAAGGGGAGGAAAATCATCACCAGACAAGTTGTAGGGCGTCTCTTGCTGCGAGTTCCCTTGAGAAGTTAACACCCCCTTGTTACTTGAATAGATCCCTAGAGAAATCCGTTGCATTAGCTGATAAGTTCTAAAGTCCTAGTACCCCAATGGTGGGTTGAATGGCCCAAGTCATGATGGTCAAGTCCTCATTTGAGAGGAGTCCCAACGAGTGGGCTCAATATACAGTTATCTAGTTGGTGGGATCCCCATACGTGGCCCACCGCCATATGTATGAGCCCGCACACTATATACATTATATATACTTTGCATAATATATCTATGTATACTTTATGTATATTTACATGCATACATTATATACATTATGGATGCATCATGTAGTATATCTATGTATTGAGCATGTACATTATACTTGCATCATATGTATATAGGTATATATCATATACACTATGCATGCATCACACGAGCACTTGGTGGACGGGGTGGATGTGCGTCTAGGTGTCCAAGTGCACCGCGTCCAGACCTTGGACGGTCTGCATCCAACGTGTACAAAGTGGGTTTTACAAGTACGTGGGTCCCACGTGGAGGTGGCCCACTGAGATTGAAATCTTAGGTGCGACCCACTATTTTGAATGGTGTGGCCCACTGAGATTGAAATCTCAGGTGCGGCCCACTTGCAGCTTACTGTGGCCAGCCCACTTGCATTTGGTGAGGCCCATATGCTGCTGCTGCGTGCAGCCCACCTGGAATCATTGTGAGGCCCGCTAACTGTGGCGTGGCCCAGTTGTTTTGGCTTATAAGGTGCGGCCCACAGAAGCTGTCGTGAGGCCCACCTGGAATCTTGCTTTGGGCTCAGGTCTCACCCACTTTACGATTAGCTAACGCAACGGAAATCATTGGGTTTCGGTCCATCTTCTGGTGTACTTCTAGATCACAACAAGGGCCAATTTCAGCCCACTGCTCTGCATGGTGTGGCCCTCTGCATTAGCTAGTGGAGCCCACCCACAGCCAGCATGCTGTCCTCTGCCTACAGACCCGTTTTCGGCCCCGATGGTGAACGTCGGTAGCTCCATGCAACCTCATGCTGCAACACTTGCTCGACCAGATTTTGGATCCCACATACGGCCACTGTTTGGCATATTAGATAACACAAAAGAGGGCACGTTACGGCTGAGCTTGAGGCCTGATCTGAGGCTCATTATCATCACCATTTCAGATCTGTTTCAAGGTCCGGATGGGAAATTGATGAACGCCTGGGTTCAGCCCAGAACCGAGTTCCAGATAGGCCTGCAGTAAGCCTTGAGCCATAGCCATTTATTGGCCAGCTCTCAGCTCAAAACAAGGTTTCAGCTCTACCTATTTTTCGTTCAATGCACAACCATTGTTTTGCTCGGCCCTGGCTCGAAATAGATGCTGTAATAGGGTCGGATCTCACACCGAGACAGAGCCATGGATAAACTTTGTCCTAGTCCAAAACAGGGACCTATCGAACGTTTTTTTTTTTTTTCATTTTCTTCTCAGTCCTCCGCGCAGCCATTAATTAGCTCAGGTCTGGACTGAAACGAAGTCTTCCTTCTGGCCTGCTACAGCCGTGTTTGGCTTGCACCCTAAGCTGGACTTGAACTCTACAGAGAGCTCAAAACACAACCTAAATGGGGCCTGAACCGGTGTCCCGACCCGACCGAGTTGCGGTTTGAAGCGGCCATTGTTTGGCTCGACCCAAATACTGCGGCTGGACCGAACCCAATCATTGTTTAGCTTGGTTTCGGTCCAGGCAAACATCATCTGAAACCACAAAGGACGTGAAAACAAACAGCAGAGAGGCGGTTTACTTGGGACAGTTGCTGCCAACTTCTCTTACGATGGAACAGGGGGTCGGTTTCCCTGTTTCATTCACTCTCTGTCCACCCTCTCCTCTCTTCTTCCTATCTGCATGTGAAGCTACAATCCCAACTGATCCGACTAGGCCCAAACCTTACACGGATTGAGTTGGAGCAGTGGAAACCGCGACCACACAGTTCCTCACGGCCACTCTTCCTCCTCTTTCTACAATCTCTCTCCTTCTCTCTTTCTCTCTCTCTCTCTCTCTCTCTCTCTCTCTCGGTGTGAATCCCTAGGGCAACAAGGCCCTTTATATAGAGGGAGAGAGAGGTAAGGAACGATTGAGATCGTCCCTTCGGCGGACGGTTGAGATCGCACCGGCCATTGCCCTTCCTAAAAAAGGCAAGTTCTCTCTCTGTCTTTCTCTTGCAGGAGCCTTGTTTGGTCGTTTTTGACAAAGAGAAAAAGCACGCCGTAATTGAGAGATGGATGGTTGAGATTGCTCGATCGGGCTGATCGCGAGTCGTCCATCTGATCCCATCATGGCCCCACCCCTTAGGACGCCTTCCACGTGTAGTGCTTCGAACGGTCGCACGCCATCTTTTCTGTCTATTTACCAAAGCCCAAGGGCCTATACAGTTTTACTAAGCTGGGCCCCATGGAGACTTTGAACAGTTCAAATGGTCCAAAAAGTGGTCATGGTGGGCCACCTAGAAGCTTAAAGATCTATCCGTTTGAATATTGTTTTGGCGGGAGGAAACCTCCATTTTTCTTAATTTCTAGAGGAGGTCGGTCAAAGGCCGTTTGACCGTCCTCATGACTCCAGTGCACATCGTGCACATACACTTTTAGTGTACACGCACCGTGTAGGGGCCCGCTGCGATGTTAGTACCCTAATCCACTCCGTCCATTTGCCTTGGGGACCCCACACAGGGATCCCAACCCACTTTGGGGTGGATGTGAGGCCCAGGCGGGTCGTTACACTCGTCTTCGGGCTATTATCGGCCCATATGACGTGACCTGTTGATCCAGTGGGTCTGATACTTATTTTCAACGGTTAATATAAAGTACTGGTTATGATGGAGGTTCGATTTGTCACTAACAAATCCTTAGACGTTGGTGGTAAGTGTGTTGTAGCAGTATCCATTGACATAAATGCTTTAATTTTGAGTGTTCAGGTAATCTCACCCTCTTGAATGTTGTAGGGCGCGCTTCGGCTCCCGGAGACTTGGATGGATGGTCTTAATTTCGAACGGAATCTTCACCCTGCAGTGTCGTGTTCAAGACAGTTGATTAATCCAATCTGATTTAAGTTAATGCAGATTAAAAGGGTAACGCCCGAGTACCAAAGGTACGGGGTGTTACAGTGCCCAAATGAAGGCTTTATACATTACCAGATTTGATGTAAATGACCATAAGGGTTAGGTTTTTACTATACTAGCCCTAGGGGAGTGTTTTTCTACCCCTTGGAGGCCACTACGGGACATAAGAGTCGACACCCACCGTTGGAGAGTTGGCCTTAGTGATGATCTATGCATAGACACAATTAGCCTACACATATAAATATGTTGACGGTCATCGATGGTCGATCGGGGCCGCGACTATATAAATATGTGCAAGATATTAACTTAGATTGTTGCCCTAAATTTGGTTGTGATCTAATGGTCTGAAAGACATAACTTAAGTAAATACTAAACGTAGATAAGTGATTTAAGTTCTTGATTAATTTCAATAATATTCGCACAACTCATGCACCGACCATGCAAGTCTAAGTTGAGCGATTCGAGTTACGATCTCGACTCGATGTTTCACGATGGATGTCAAGCTCAATAAGAAGAACGTATTTCTATAGACTCAGGTTTAATAGCCCACTAACGAGCGGTCTAGAAATTGTTTGGATAATCAGGACATTTTTGGAATGAATTAGGTATCTAGATTATTTGTGCGTAATGATTAGGGCTTGGATTAGCTACATTCATAGTGTATCTTATTCACAACTAGAAAAAATAATGATTCAAATAGAATCACCTTAAACCGTTGGTTCATAGGCTAAATGAGTAGTTAGGTTGATTTGGTTTGCTAATTAACATCTGACCCTTAACTTTTTTGGCTTTAGGTAGGTCTTTATTTAGTTACGGTTGTCTCGATTAGTTAGTGATAGGTTGGCTAGATTTGGGCCATAAATGAACAAATAACGAGGCTAGATTTGAGGTTCACGTGATCGGCCAGATTTGTTGGCTTCCTATGGCTGATTAATTTGGTTTGTGTGGTTCTTTACTGGTACCACCCGTGTCTAAACTAATATTGAGTGTTAATGGTCAGTAAGTGATAACATAATTTTGGATTTTCAAAAATTCTTGATTTTTTTTAATTAACTTATAATTAACTTACTGACCATTAGCACTCAATGTTAGTTTATATACGGGTGGTACCAGTAAAGAACCGCACAAGTCCGATTAATCAACCGTAGGAAGCCAACAAATCCGCCCGATCACTTGAACATCAAGTTTAGCCCCATGATTTACTCACATAGAACTCAAATCTAACTGACCCATCGCTAACTAATCAAGACAATCATAACTAAATTAAAGATCTAACCGAAGTCGAGTCGAATAAGGCCCGGATCTTGACTAATAGACCAAATCAATCCTGTTACTTTTTTAGCTTAAAACTGACGGTTTAGAGTAATCATGACCAAATCTCTACTGTCACTAGCTATAAATAGGCCACACTATGAACATAGTTAATCCAAACCCTAATCATTGCCCACGAGAAATCTCAATACTTAATTCATTCCAGAAATGCCCCGATTTTTCGAACAAGCCTTAGACCGCTCATTGGTGGGCCACTAGTTCCAAAACTATAGAATAATGTCCGTCTTATTGGGCTCGACATCCTTCGCCGGAGTCAGACCTGGGTACTGTTCAGAACCGCTCAACTTGAGCCAAAGGACGAGTCCATGAGAAGTGCAAATACTTAAAGGAAGAAGCTGAAATTTAAGTGAATTAGGTCATCCACTCTTATACAAAGTTGAGAATTTCAGACCGTTGGTTTACGACCAAACTTCACACGTGGAATAAGGATATTTCCTTGCTCATATCCATATAGCTGCAGCCCCAATTGACCATCAGTGATCGTTGAATAGACTTCTAAGCATATCTGTAGATTGACGCATCCAAATGGCGGGCCGATCATATCTATATGTAGATCATCGTTAGGGCTAACTATCCTACGGTGTATATCAATATAGGGGTGCACACGATTCTGTTTGGTCCGGTTCTGGGTGAAACCGGAACCAAACTGTTCCTAATGGTTTTAGGAAATTCGGAATCAGAACCGAACCGTTAGCACCCTAGAACCGAACCGAAACCAAACCGTTAAAACCGGTTCAGTTCCACGGTTCTGGGCTTTTTATAATCCAGCCCAATTGCAAGCCCATATCCATTCATGTTGTGGTCCATTTGATGAATGGTTTAGATATTGTATAAGGTGTGCAAAAATACATTTACGAAAATAATTGTTCTAGAGAAAATAATTATAAGGTGTGCAAAAATACATCGGTTCGGTTTGAGGTTCGGTTCTATGGATCGGATCCACGGTTTGGTTCTACGGATCGGTTCACGGTTCGGTTCGGTTCTACATACCCCCAAACCGAGAACCGAACCGTTGTCACCGGTTCTTTAATTTTTGGAACTGGAACCAGAACCGGTGCACTCTAGAACCGGACTAAACCGGACCATTTGGTCGGTTCCGGTCTGGTTCCATGGTTCTACCGGTTAAATGTGCACCCCTATATCAATATGTACACCCCATAGTGGACCCTAGAGGTTAAAAAGACCCTCCCATAGGGCTAGTATAATAAAAACCTAGCCCTTGGGGCCATTTACATCAAATCTGGCACTATATAAGGGCTTCTTTTGGGCACCACCTCCTCCTATACGAATTTTAACAAGAAAAAAAAGGGAGAAAGGGAGAAGAGAAAGAGGAGAAAAGATGAGAAAGAGAGAGGGAGAGCTTAGAAGCATGAGGGTTTGTACACCTTCGCCCTCTCATCTCCTATATAGCAACATTGTCCTTTATTAGTGTCGATTCGGCTACGATTGAAGGTAAGTATTGAGTTATGTTTGTAGGTTTAGGTCTTGTGTTTAATTCCTTCCAATTCTTATAAGCCTGTATGCCTAATTAGGCATTTCAATGATGATTTCCTAACGTCCTAACCCTACGGGCGCCGTCAATCGAGCGGTTCGTTACAAGGTTCGGACCATTATCCTTAGGTGGCCAAATACCAATTTTATGCTAAATTTAATGATTTTGGATGCTAGATTGATGAACATATGAAATCTAAGGAAACACCCTAAATTAGGAATCTATATGATGAGTACACCCAATATGCATGCAATGATAAATGGATTGTTTGATCGTTATTCTCAAATTGTTTGGGCAAGAGATTCGTGTTGTGTGTACATTCTTGCATCTAACATTTTTGCACATTCTTCTGTGTTGTATGCTTGATTGTAATTTCTTGTACTATGGATAATGTGTGATTTTTGCTTCTTAGATAGTTCAACACTACCCGCACACATATTTAATTTATGCTATTAAGAGTAGTCACATGCATGTTAATATCCTAAAATTTTATGCTTGGATGTGTTGTACGTTTTATTCATTCTGCACTTGAAGATAAACTCTTGACTACTTAGAATATTATTAAATATAGCCCACCCTCTAGGTTGGTCAAGAATCTAAGATTTTTAAGGGTAGTCTCGTTAGTTGAGCTGCCCTGTGACTAGACTGATTGGTGCGGGCAGATGCGAATGGGCGACAGTGGTAGGACTACATGGGTTGCTTGCACCCGATGTCATGCGTTTCGTGCTCACTCAAACTAGGGCGATCTAGTCCACCGACTGACCAACCGTGTTTGTTAACCATGCTTGTTCATGCCTGTTTGGAACCTGGAACACCCCTCGCCCACTGGCGCCCATTGATAACGGTTAGTAAATTGATCCATAGCCTCATGAGCCGGGCATTGTGGAATGAGACACTGTGTCCGAGTTGTCGGCCTACGCTGGGGTGATGAGCCTCCCCATAATGGTCCGCGAGCAATCTCACTTTTTAGCACTCCTTACGTGCTTGCATTCGGGGGTGAGGAACCCGATGAGATCAAGGATCGTGGGACCTTAGCTTCGCACGTTGAGGGGTCACGGTCTTGCAAAAAGGGATAAAGGCATTGATATCGTTGAGGTGTACCAGTTTTCCCAATCAGCTGGATGAACGGACCTAACTAAAAACTCGACTAACATGTTCACGTTCGCATTGCATTAGTTAGTTGGCGACTTAGCAGTTGAGGTCGCAATGAGGGAGTGTTGGTCATGCGCGATCGTAAGGCGAAGTCGCTTGAGGGAGTGTCGTCAGTGAGGCCATGCATCATATTATAATCCATGCATAAGCATTAACGAAGATTTGTTAAAGATTTGTGAATGTATGCTTTTCATTAAATTCATCATGAAATTGTTATTTGATGTAGCTTATAGCTAATGACACCCACTGAGTTAGCTACTCACTCCCAATCTAGGACGGTGTTTTAAAACACCAACCAGACATTCCATTAGATGCATGTGATGCGGAGCTCGATGAGCCGAGCGGGGTGAGTATGAATAAGGAAGATGAGCTTCCCTGCTTCCAGACTTTCGGCGAATCCTTTTAGTCTGAGTTCGGGTTACCTCAGGGTATGGGCCATGGCTCTAGTCACTTTGGGTCATGTATGGGTGAGACTAGTTCCTATTTAGATGATTTGTGGTTTGTGGTTTGGATATTTTTATATTTAGTGGTAGTTGATACTGCTTTATGACTTACTTATATTGATGCCTTGCTAAACTCTCCATTGTTTATGAGATCATTGAAATGTAATTAAAATTTGAAGCCATTAGGGCATCTGTGGTGCCTCAGAATTCGGAAGCCGCGTTGTTACACGGCACCTGAAAACCCGGGGTGTTACAATAAGTTAATTATATTGAATTTTTTAAAGGATTTTTGGAAATCCAAAATAGCGAAAATACAGGACGTTACATTGCATGTTGATGATATACTTATTGTCAATCATAACATGTATGAGATTAACATATTGAAGGCTCAGTTATCAATGACATTTAGTATGAAAGATCTAGGGGCTGCAAATAAGATTCTCTACATAAACATACAAAGACATAGGGAGAAGAGAAAATTACAGTTGTCTCAAGTTAAATATCTTGAGCAGGTATTGATCAAGCTTGGGATGGATAAGGCTAAACCAGTTAACGTACCATATGTTTCTCAATTTAGGCTATCTTCAGACCAATATTTTACTACAGATGAAGAAAAGTAGGTTATGTCTCGTGTGCTTTATTCGAGTGTAGTTGGCAATTTGATGTATGTTTTGGTATCTATGAGATTGAATATTTCATATGCAGTCGGTATTGTGAGCAGATACATGTTAAACCTCGGCACATAACATTGGGAGGCAGTGAAATGACTACTTCAGTATCTACAAGGTATAATAGACTACGTCTTGACATTTCAAAAATTAGATTAAAAGTTGTAGGCTTTGTAGATGTATAATACATAGGGAATGTAAATAATAGAAAGTCAGCTTATAGTTACTCATTTGCACTAGTGGGTGGAGAGATCAGTTGGATGTCTAAGCTTCAATTTGTGGTTACTCTTTCCACAACATAAGTCGAGTATATAGTGGTGATTGAGGCTTTCAAGGAGTGTGTTTGGTTGAGAGGAATGATAAATTAGTTTGGGCTTCAGTAGGAGCCAGTGCTCGTTAATTGTGACAGTAAAAGCGTGATTAATTTGGCAAATAACTCGGTTTATCATTTTTGTACTAAATATATTGATGTTCATTATCATTTTATCCAACATATGCTTGAGGAAGACGAACTCTAAAGAAAATCCCTATGAACATGAATCCAACCTACATGCTTATGAAGGTGGTTCTCACAGAAAAGTTCTGATTATGTTCGACTTCTCTGGGTCTGGCGAAAGGTTGATGAAGACGGGAATGTGCACAAAAAGCAACGACGATAGTGAAGCTATGATGGAAGTGATTAAAGATGGAGCTTGAAGCTGTGGTTCATGATGATTAAAGCCAGGGTAGAGATTGTTGTCAAATTCTTCAATTTGACTGGAACGAGGGTCTGTTGATGCCATCAATAGACCACTCGATCCCATCAAGCGTTTGTCGATCCCATCGACAAACTATTTGATTATATCGAGAATTTTTCAATTTTTTCCCTATGTCGTAGGACAGTTTTTGGTGGCATTCTTTGATCCCATCGAAGGTGGCTTCGATTCCATCGACATGCCTCGATGGCTGTCGATCATATCGATAGAATTGCACGATTTTGCAGAAATGCGTATTTTGTTTCTTAATTCAATTGTAACACAATATAAGTGAGTGTAATCAGGAGTAGGGTAGGTTTAAACATTCCTAAGGTGTTCTAAAGCAATTACGGAATTTTATAAAGGGATTTTGGGTTTCTCGTATAGGTAAGTTGATTGTACTTTTATAATTTGATTTTATTGTGAATTCGCTGTTGCTTTGTGTAGTGGATTTTTCTCAAGGAGGTTTTTTCACGTAAATTCATGTATTCTTTGTATGTGTTGATTGTGTTTAGTTTGTCTTCAGTGTGTTTGATTGTATTCAGATTTGCTTCCACGTTATTCCCAACAGAATTAAACATTCATCTTCATATACGATCGGCAATTTAACTAATGTCTCCTCTCACAGCCTCGCATATTCAGAACATGAATGGTTCATATCATCAGTTTTCATTCAGGTTGTAAGCCAACTACACCGTGCCATATTGTGTAACAAGTACCGTAGCCTTTAAAAAAAATCCCATTTCTAATAAAGAAATGCTGTTTGAAGTACTGCAATAGTAATTTGCACGGCAAGCTAGATTTTTTTTATTTGTATAAATGCGCCATTGTACGATACGGTTTCTAAGCTTTTGGTAATAAACATAAATAGACTAGGACCTGGCACTGGCAAGTAGTTGGACCCCTAAATGATTGTCCAACTAGCACATAACTGCCAATATTTAATGTGTATCTGACATTCCGCCCATCCAAGAGGTTCTCCCTATCATGAAGACTGTCATGGAAAAATAAAAATAAAATCAGGCTGATCATACACTTATAAGGTGGACCGCATCTGTGCTTTGAGTTAGGTTGGCGGCCCACCTGATGAGCGATCAGCCTGATTTTACATCAGAACCATTTGGACGGGTTGGATTTTATATAAACCTGAAGCCTCTATAATTAGACCAGTTGGCTTGCATTCTACTTAAAATGGAAAGAACATGAGTTTAAAAATACAAGCAATCCCTGGCTACATACTGGAGAGGAGTCATGGACTAGAGTTATTTAATACTCTATGAAGCCATTGTAGGACTAGAGTTATTTAATACTCTATCAGAATGGGACCCTTGATACACATGCATCTAGGATATGCATGAATGGCGTGCATTACTCATTTTTTAACCGTTCAAATTGGAAAATTTATTGCAAATGTATCATTTGTAAAAAAGGTCTAGTCGAAAAAAATCTCTAATTCTAATTAGTTTGGTGAATTCATCCCAACTGCAGATTAAATATTCACCGATAGAGTTATTTTTACTACCTAATCTGTATATTTTTGGTATATAGTGCATCTAAACTATGGCCCACAATCTAAGTGGTTTAATTTCAGTTACTTCCGTATCACTTGTAGAATATTAAGTTAATTAGCTGGGTATCAAGTATCATGATATCCTAGAGCATCAAAGGTCTCCTCTGCATTAAAAATAGCCATGTTTGGTGGGAGAAGAAATGGATTCACCTCCAAATTACCTGTACGACCTTCAGTTTAAACCTTTACATAGATTTTGCCATCCAGAAAACTTCTTGGCCCCTGGTTACTCTTGTAATATGTGATCACAAAAATCTTATTTTTCTTGTCAATCTGTCACTTGTGTAAAACATCCAAGCCATTCAAGATGTAGGGTCCACCATGAACGTCACCTTGGACAAAAATCAGCAGGATCCACTTACAGGTGTTGCCTAGCTAAGTAAATAGATCAACCTGATTTTTACAGCAGGTGATCTTTTTGGTGGGCTCCTTTTCATAAGTGGGATGTCGGCAAACATGATATGTTGGTGGAAAGGAGGGGATTGTGTGAATCATTTCTCCTATTCATTATAAATGTTCTCACATATGCAGTACAGCACTAGAGGTTTTTCCATGTGAAGCACATCTCAAATTCATATTTATGTTTTAGAAAGTGGAATCAAACATGGACACCCTGCTAATCAGTTTTTTCTTATTTTATATTTCTCTTTTGTACTTTTCGGTTTGCTTTATGGTATATATTCTCATCCAATTACGTACCTGCATGTTGGGATTTGGTAGTGATCCCTACAGAAACGGAAACGGATTGGGTATCCCCCTGCCACCAGGCCCGGGGCTGATGTTGGGTGCTCTGTGGGCCCTACCATGATATATGTATTTCATCCAATCCGTTCATCCATTTTTACAGATAAATTTACAGCTTTATTCCAAAAATGATAGGGATATAAATCTCAGAATGGATGAAATCTTAGAATGGATGAAATCTCAGAATGATAGGGACCACACCACTAGAAAACAATAGTGATTAGATATCCATCATTTAAATGCTCCTAAGGCCCATTATACTGTTTATTTGACATCCAATATGTTGATTAGGTCATACAAACCCAGATGAAGGGAAAAAAACAAATATCATCTTGATCCAAAACTTTTATGGCCTCTAAAAAGTTTTTAATGGTCGACGTTCATTCAACACTGTTTTCTGTAATGTGGTCCACTTGAGATTGGGATATAACTCATTTTTGGTATCATATCATAAAATGACCTATAAAAATAGATGGACAGCATGGATGAAACACATACATCATAGATGGACGGCATGGATGAAACACATACATCATGGTGGGGTCCAAGAGCACCGACCATCAGCCAATGGCTGGTGGCAAGGGGAGTAGCCCATTCGTTTCCAACAGTAACTGCCTTAGTAATTGTCGGTGCTGGGAAAAGCTCCATGGGCTCATCTTGATGATGTGTTTTATACATGCCATCCATCCGTTGTCAACTCATTTTTGGGCTCATGGAAGAGCTACATCTCGAGTGGACCACTCTTCAGGAAACAGTGGTGATTGAATGCCCGCTGTTAAAATTTTCTTGAGACCATAAGTTTTGAATCAAGCTAATATTTGTGTCTTCTCTTCATCCAAATTTGTGTGACCTAATCAACCGGTGAGATGGCAAATAAACATTATAGTGGGTCCTAGTATGTTTTTAACGGTGAGAATCCACCATTATTTCCTATGGTATAATTCACTTGAGATTTCATTATATCTAATTTTTGTGATCGTGCCCTAAAATAAACTAGCAAAATGAACGAATGTCTGGATAGCCGTTTAATAGTGACCTCAACACTAACTAGCCAACTAGTGTCAAAGTTACGTGGGCCTCACTAATATGTTTTATCCATAGTGCTCATCCATTTTGCTAGCTTATTTAGGATATGATCTAAAAAATATGAGGTGAATCCAAATCTCATGTGGAGGTGGATCATACCACAGGAAAACAGTGTTAATTGAACATCAAATGTTTAAAACTTTCTAAGGCTCAGTACTGTAATGTTTATTTGCCATCTAACCCGTGGATAAAGTTGAACAATCCTAGATGAAGGAAAAATACAAACATAGGCTTAATCCAAAAGTTCATTAAACTCTAAAAGTTTAGTTAGAATGGTAAGCTCTCAATTCCTACTTTTTCTTGTGGTGTTGTCCATTATATGATTTAGATCTGATATTTTTTTTGGTTCATGCCTAAAATGAATGGATAACTTTGATAAAACACATATATTGTGAATGGGTCCACTGAGCGTGACACTAGTAGATGATTGGTGTTGGGTTCATAAGTCAAACTGCGTCGGTTAAAACATATACATCACGGTGCCGCGTCGAGCTTTTAAAGCAAAGACGATCAGGGAGGTGGGTATTAAAGGCGTCGCCACCTGTCTACACGGCCCTGTTGCCGTGTAGTAGCACGATTTCAGACGAAAAAAACAGTTGATATTTTAGGTGATTGAAAAGTTTATTTATTTATTTTAAATTTTCATGGCTGAAAATGCACGGTACGACCTTCCCGACCAGCAGCCTTTATGTGATCAGTCGCTCTTCAGTATTCTTTTCTAATTTATCAACCTTACCATAGGCCTTACCTTAGATGGGCCAAATCCTAAGATTCATGCCGGTTGGACAATCCTAACTATAGAATTGAGGAAAAATTTGACATCTTTTTGTAATAATTTATATTAATTTCTCTCCCGAAAGTCTTCAAATCAACGGTTAGGATCACGGTGTGATATTTATGAGTCATGTCCCATCTAAGGTACAGCATCCCTGATGATCATGGTTAAGATCCTACACACAATCGCATGTCTGTTCACAAAAGGTGAAAGGTGGCAAACCACATGATCTAACCCAACAAACACATAGTAGACCTAATACCATCATCATGTCCAATTTCTATTAAAAGAATGAAATGGTCATGTGAAATGACAAACACATAGTAGACCTAATACCATCATCATGTCCAATTTCTATTAAAAGAATGAAATGGTCATGTGAAATGAATGGTTATGACATGTACATACATGAGTCATGAAGGGCTTGGCAAGCACCTTGGAGATAGAGCTCCCACCCTCTCTAGATTCAACGTAAGGGCCTTTCTTGTATACAATTTCTTTACGTTAGATCCTTGCTCATGCAATAATCTCACGATACTCCTCTTTGCATTTGACCTAAATGGGCAATCGGAACCCATGAACCCATCTACTAAGTGTAGGTACGCCTCCATGTCATGACAACATGCCATGTCAGCATCCGGCTTCAGGAACGGGGAACTCCTGCTGTCTACTCTCAGCTCGGTTCCCACGTGCGAGTACGCCCAAGGCATGTCGTCCATCATGTCGAGCATGCCGGCTACATTCCCTGCGCCAGCTCGGAGCTTCTGGTCGAGTTGTTCACTAGCGAACACGCCCGGGACCCTTGTGATGACATCCTGAGCGTTGACGATGCGCAGAACCTTTACCCCGTTTTTCTCGACCCGGTCGGCGAACCGTCGGTTACCAACTCGTGGCCCACCGAAGGAGAATACAGCAATTGGTGGCACGTGTGGGGAGCACGTGCTGAGCTCGTCTGCGGCTAGTATGGAGAGGGCTGCACCCAGGCTGTGACCGATCACAGTAATGCTGAGTGGCTCGCCTTTATATAGGTTTATGAGCCGCTGCACCTCTTCCACTACCGCCTCTGATAAACTCGGCATTTGGGGCCCACCTGTCTTGTAGAGGCTCCAGAATCCGCATTCCACCTTTGGATTCGTGCCGCTGGACCCCACATCTGCTGGGATGGGGACAAGGACGTCCCTGACGTTCTCGGCCCACTCAAGACACGTGGATGTCCCACGGAGCGCGATCACGATGTCCCGCCGGCCCATCCTCGCGATCTCCCTCGGATCATCACAGACTGCCACGTATCCGATCCTGCTTGTCCGCTGGGTCATCCATCCCAGATTGGGAGCCACGTCGTCCACCCATTCTGGTAACCCGATGGATGACGTGGCATACAGATCTTTGGTCACCCTGTACGATCTATCCGGTAATTCCACGTGGTGCACTGTAGAGATGCCTTCCGCTGACGTGGCAGGCTCCTCATGGAAAGAGCGGTAGGCGGCCTGGACGAACTCTCCATATCTGATAACCTCTCGCCGGAGATTCTCGTCGAGTGGATCGAGCAGGCCAGCCCAGTCATTGCTACCGTGATATTCCTTCCACCGTTCCCCGATATTATTCCTCGGGGAATATTCCGGCGATTTGGACAGTAGTCTCTGTAGATCGTTAAGATTCCGTGGCGACATCTCGTCTGCCCCCTTCCATCCGGGCCATATTCCGTGAAGACTAAGGCCGTCTAGCACACCTCTTGTTCTATTTTCCTGCGACAGGTCGCCGGAATCTTTTGTATGTGGGTCAGACAAAGGCCCTTTCTTCTCAAGTAGTTTTTCCAAGTTAGCAAGATGGTTCCGAGTCGACTCGCTGAGTTTTTCACTGGTAAAAAATTGGTTGAATGCTGGCGCAATTGATAACGAGTTTTTTATCATTTGGGTTGACATACGAGGGGGTTTCGGTCGCGGTTTTAATGATGGTCCACGACATTTGATAGAACTGGTGCGGCCAAGCGTTAAACCGGGTTGACTCGAGGCCGTAAGGGTAGATCCCATCTGCATATTGATTCGGTGAGTGAGTGAGAGAGAGAGAGAGGGATGACAGTACAGATATGACTCGGTGAGAGAGGTAGAGAGGGAGGGGGAAAGAGAGAGATGGACAGTAGTGCAGATGTGGATCTGTGAGAGAAGTAGAGAGGGAGAGCGAGAGAGAGATATGGCTGGTAGTGCAGATGGGAGAGTTTGGATGCATATATACGTCGAGAAAGTTGGAGAATTAAATGAAATGTGACAAAACGGTTACTCGGAGATGCGTTCTACAGTGCCGCGTTTTAGAGTGTCGTGATGTGAGGAAAGAAGACATTTTTTTTAAGTCCTAAAACGCACGTTTCGTGAGCGCACTTCTCGAGTTCGTTTTCCCTCTGTCGCGACTGGATTCCAGCGTGTGTCGCCGCTCTATGGGGCCTACATTATGAGTTTTTCAATGATCGGAACCGTTCATTTCATGAAACTAGGATACAGTAGAAAATTTTACATGAACATATTATTGTATCCGTTTTCTTTTTATAGATAAATCCATGACAAATAAAAGAAGTTTGTTCAATGGTTACTTGGTTTTATTCGACTTATAAAATCAAAGGCTAGGATTATCTAAGAAGCTTGATTTTTAGGTGGTAGCTTATTTATTGTAGTCAATAGAATCTGGACGGTTAAAATCGCAAGAACATCAAAGCATGTGGGCACAAGTTAGTGTTAGACACATGCTGGAATATTAAGTCGCGACGGAGTAAAAACGAACTACCCCGAAGCACGTTCCGTGAGCGCACTTCTCGCGTGTTGGAAATTTGGATGCCCACTTAGAGGAGCTTTCCGTTTGCCGCGCAAAGATCTGTTTATGGTTCGTTGCAACACACGTGGTACATGTGATGGTATGGTTGGTTAATCGGGACCTTTTGAATTATGAGCTATGGTATTAATGATCCATGGTATATAAATAAAGCAATGTAATCGATTTATGCAAATTCGTGAATGGACCTTCTTATCATGGATCTGGACCGTTAAATATTTTTAAAATTCACTTTCCATTTGAATGAAACAAATTGGCAGAAACAATTCAAATTTTAGAGTTTCCTTTTACACAGTGGGTATCAAATAAAGGGAAAATTAGATGGACGGTAGAGATTACCAATCGTAGAATCAGTTGTTTTGTAGTATGGAAGCTAATCCTCTCTTGTTCGTTAAAAGTAGGGTCCGGTTCTCTTACACGCGCTATCTCTTGAAGTAGTGGCCCTACAGTAAAAAGGTGAAAAGCACGGGTTCTTTTTTCCTGGGTCACTAGTATGGTATGCCTCATTTGGACCACACGTACAGATCGTTGGATGATAGGAACCGTCCATCTCTTGGGCGAGGTATGAATGGACCAGTTAATATCTCGATGAGAGGATAATCTTGACCATTGATCTGTGGGTTAGGTGCGAGATATTGAAATTTTGTTCGACCACGCATAGCGATGCTGACGATCATCCGTTCAGTTCAGCGCAAATTTCAGATCGTGGCTGTCCGGTGTCATGTCAGGAATATTGACCGTTCATTTCATTGGACAGCCGAGTTGCAACCGACCAGAACGGACTAAAAACCACTAATAACTAATCACTGGGATGTTGCTGAAAAAGACTCGAGTACGTCTTGGCTCAATAGCGCTTGTGTTCCATCCGTTATGGGATCACTTGGTTCATGATCGAATGATCGGGGCTGTCCGTTGGTCGTCCCCACATCCTAATCATCAGAGTAATGGCCTCAAATTGATCACTTTGAAGAGAAATGCACAAGAGATTGAAAAGGCGATTCGTTAAATTTCTTCTAACCGTCAATTATTATCTTAGTGATGTGACCCACCTGATTAATGGATCATCATGTCTTTCGGGCTAGAGCAGGTCCATCGAGTGCCCAACCAGATGAATGGCTGGGATCTCCAGCACGTGTGCCGAAGATGCTCTTGTTAGCTTTCATAGCAAACTAGAATAAATTAGTAATATTGTTTTGTTTAAAAATAACCCTTTTTGATGTTCAAATATTTTCCCAAACGATTTAACTCCACGTGCGTCGCGCGTTTCATAAAAAATGAGTTCAATTTGCCACCGTCGCGACTGAGGATCAAAAGTGTGTAGACACCCACTGGGACCCACATGCTGAGAGGTCGGATGATCGGAACCGTCCATGCTGTGAAGGTTATGCTACATTGGTCAAATAACAAACTAGACTAAACAAATGATTTTAACCACTATCTGAAGATGGATTTAGAAAATGAAAAGAAATTCTTCAATACCTCTCATTTTACTCTAAAAATCAAAGGTTAAATTCATCTTTTCAGCATAGTTATCAGGAATCGTTTATTTATGTTAATAACGAGAATATGGATGGTTGAAAATTTGTTATGTTGACAACGGATGCTATTGGACCTAGCAAGGAATGGACAGGGTCTTTGAGGGTCCACTGTGATGTATGTGTGTTATCCACACTATCCATCAATTTTTTACATATCTTTTTAGGCTAGAGTCCCAAAAATTAAGCTGATCCAAGGATCATGCGGACCACAAGACAAGAAGCAGCGGTCATAATGACACCCACCATTGAAACCTACTTAGGGCCTACCTTGAAGTTTAATAGCCATCCAATCTGTTCACTAGGCCACATAGACCAGGATGAACGGAAAATATAAATTTTATCTTGATCCAAACCTTCAGTGGCCCAGACAAAATTTTCAACGGCAGGTGTTTAATTACCACTGCGTGGTCAACTTGAGCATTGGAACTCCTTAATTTTTGATCCTGTACCGAAAATTGATAAGAAAACAATGGATGAACGGTGTGGATAGAACCCATACACCAAGGCGGCTCCTCAGAGGCCCTGTCCGTTCGTACCCAGGGACGGTGGGTGTAATACCCAAACCGCCCCGTCCGTCGACGACGTATGTTAGATTCTGAATCGCGACATAGACAAAACGAACTCGCAAAGTCAAAATTCATGGCTAGCCAAAAGGACGCGTGTACAGTCAACCAGTTTCGTAGATCAGTAGCTATTCTACGCGCACTTTTACTGCCAGCAGACGCGCCAACCTGACGAATGTATGGGCCATAGGCACCGACTGCCGTCCAAGACGTAAGTGGGCCCCAACCGTGAAGATGTTATACGAAAAGTACAGTCTCGAAATCAGATGGACGCCCAAATGAAATTTGATGGTTTATAAAAACTCTCTACCGACCACGTGCAAATGTGTCTGGCCTGATGAGTAGGCCTGTGTATGCTGGATTTCAAGGTGTGGCCCACCTCATGCACCGCTCAGATGTTCCACGAACATTCCTGGTTGGCATGTGTGTCGCATGCAAACGTTAATGCAGGGAGAGTTGAAATAGAGGCTTGGTTTATCCACGAGTACTCGCTATTTTCTTTTCAAAACTGCGTGAGGAATAATCAATAGATTATTATAATATGTGCACCTGAGCCGTTCTGTGGTAGGCTAGTAGGGCCCACAGTTACCTAACCGTTCATCCTGGGGCCCTCCTTATCTACAATTAAATGCGCCCATTTAATAGTACGTTCGGGTTCTCTGTTCGTACAAGTGGTCCCACGGTTCAGTGATCTGAAACGTTCATTTCATGGGACCCATCATAGATGGCCCATGAAACAAAAATCTACCAGATCAGAGGTTCCTAGGTGAGGGATATTTGCCAATTTATCTATCAAAATAGGAACTCGTTCATGTATTTATCTTTTTTTTTTTTTTTTTGCCTGTTGTGTAGTTGGTCACATATTGAAATGTTTACTAATTTTTTTGGAGCATGGGCCATTTGATAAGGGGTGTATGATATCAACGGTTTGGATTGCATAGTAATGGTCCCAATTGTACACACTGAAACTCAGGCTCTAGGATTTATAGTACCTCATCAGCGGTCCGTTGTAGGTTGAAAGGGATCCTTCGGGGGAGTTCCACTTTTCACTACAAAAACATGTGAAACACAAACCTACCACTGAAGTAAATATGATAAACGCTGTTGATGCGTGTTGGAGCTTCCCTACGCAAACACACGTGCACTAGGCAGCTCATGTATAATCCACCAAATGTGCCAACCTGAATTCAAGTGTGAGATCCAAGCCGTCAATTGGATGGATTTGCTTATGTAGATTGCCTGGCACAAAAATCAGGCAGGTTCACCGTTCGGCTGACGGTTCAAGAAATTCAGGGTTGTAGAGTTAGACGAGTTTTCAAGATGATTGATAATAACTAATAATTATATATCGGGCTGTACACCAGCCAAGCTAGCCCAAAAAGCTCGCTCGGCTCGGCTAGCTAGATCTAGCTCAATGATGACTCAAGGCGAGTTAAGCTTTGTATAATCAGGCTCGTTTTGAAAGTAAGCTAAGTTTGATTATAATGGATTTGGACTGATTCAACTCAAACTCGGCTTGGCTTGAAGTTCAAGCTTGAGCTCAGCTCAACTATTATATATATATATATATTATATATATATAATATATATATATATATTATATATATATATATATATATATAATATATATATATTTCTCTCTCTCTCTCTCTCTCCGCACCAACAACAAGATACCTTTATGGCTTTATCTAATATTTTACATATATTATTAATTTAATATTTGATTTGGGAGTTGAGTCAAGTGTAGGTTAGATCAGTCGGGTCAAGTGGCTAGGTTGGGTTGGGTGGCTGGAATGAATTGGGTGTGGGTTGGATGTTAGGTTGGGTCAGGTTAAGAGCAGGCTCGACTCAACTTGAGGTAAGCTCGCCTCGACTCTATCCATTAAATCTTATTGAGCTCGACTCAAAAGCTTTGGCAAACAAGCCAAGCTCCAATGGTAAGCTCGAAGCCGAGCTCGAGGAGAGCATGGACGAGTCAAGCCAAGCTTGGCCCACCTCAACTTTACTCGGCTCTATGTATAGCCCTAATTATATATAAATTATTTGTAATATCTCAAAATTAAAGATGATATAACCATTAACGTATCAGCCCGGATGCCTCTGAATGGATAGTGGTTTTATGTTTGAATTGTTTCAAATTTAATCTCAGCCAGTCAATTTATATGTTTAAATTGTTTGAAATTTATAAATATTCATTGTAATTATTTCATTTTTATCTCTTTGCATGTATTTATATATAATAATTAAACTCATGGGTCCAATGTGGATCATTTCATTTACTTTTGTACTTGTTTGCATAAAGGAATATTAACATTTAAAATTTAAATTTAAAGGAGGATTTTAGAAGTCACACGTAAATAGAACTTCTTAAATTATGTCTACAAGAAATATATAGTACCTCATTTGTATGGTTTGGCTATTGCTATCATCGATTTCAATTAAAGATTTAATATACAATCATTTTTAAAAATATTTAATTTCAAGTCATTTGTAATAAGGTTATTGTTCCTTTGAATGATGAGATGTACAATTTAGTTGAGGAAGGTGGATGGCATACATGGATTTGTGGTTTTCCTTTCTCATTTATCATATGTATTAGTATCTTTGTTGTGTAGATTGAGTTGTGAGTTTCATATATGTGTCTAAGCCATCAAGGGGCAGTTTAGTAGTCCAAGCATCAGGTTCAAAGGACTTTGGGGATGCGGATTAGCTACTGACAGAGTCAGTGGGGAATTCGGTGCTGAAGTGACGTCACCAAGTTTTGTGGGCCCTTCATGATGTATGTACATGTGTTGTATCCACACCGTCCATCCATTTGGAGAAATTATTTTAAGGCATAAGCCAAAGAATGAGTCAGATCCAAAGCTCAATTGGGCCCCTCCACAGAAAACAGTGGGACAGTGATTCCCACCGTTGAAACCTTCTTATCTCCCACCATGATGTTTTTTTGAGATCTAAGTTAACAAAGACATGGACGAAGGGAAAACGCAAATATCAACTTGATTGAAAAGTTCTGGGCCATAAGAAGTTTTAATGGTAGCTGTTCGATACCCACAGTTTTGTCTGGTGAGTCCACTTGAGTTTTGCATCTAACTCATTCTTTGGCTCATGCCTTAAAATGATCTCTCCTAATGGATGGACGGTGTGGATACAACACATACATCATGGTTAGGCTCACATAACATGATGACGTCATATCCGTAGCCAATCTCACTACTGGCGCTGTCAGTAGGTAATCGTCGTCTGGACTTTGGACCTTCAATCAAGACACTTCCTAATATTGGAACTGATTTGTCTGCTGGGTTGAAGGCGATTCCTACAATCCTTAACGGGGCCCAATGAAAAGGCGAAGTTAGGTTTGTCAAATGCGGGCGCCGCTTGGGTAGAAATAATAAAGCCGATCAACATCTAAGGCGGACCACACCACATGAAACTGGTTATCCACGTTTAAAATCTTTTCGTGGGCCACAATATTTTTGGATCAAGCTTATATTTATTTGGTCCCTTAATCCAGTCATTTTTTAACCTTATCAACAGGTTGGATGGAAAACAAACATTCCAGTGGCTCACAATAAGTTTCTAATGGTGGGTAGTCAATCACCACTGGTTCCCGTCGTGTGATCCTATTAAAATTTGTATCTGTTTCATTTTTGGTATTATGTCCTAAAATGAGCTCTCAAAACGGATGGATGGCATGGATGTAAGGAACATACATTACGGTGGGTCCCACAGTTATGGATCCACCCACCTGCGGCCGTCAAATGCAGGTGGTCTCTGGTGAAAGGTAAAGATTCTCTTATTTAAAATGACTATTTTATCCTTGTAATTGTGGGCCTCATCTCATATATGCCAGGCACATCTAACGCCTTTTCATGGGGCACCTGAGAATGGTTGTAGGCTATGAGCATATCCATGATTTTTAAACAGGGATAACTATGGAAATGGGTCTGACGTAAGACAGTCGAAAGAAAGATAGAATTTCCAACAACAAAATCTTCCATTTGGAAACCAATATCAAATCAAGCCACCGAAAGAATACATTGTTTTATGTTAGGTAGGGTCACATCGTTTTATGATGGCATTAGATTCACCTTTTATCCTTTTTCTCCCCTTCTGTCCACCTTTGAAATTAAAACATGTCTGATCCAAAATTTACATGTGCCATAATGCATGAAGCAACGTCGTATCATGCTTAAAACATGTCCCTTCATCCTAACGGGGCACATATGACGAGTGGATTGGATGGCAGCATTGATACAAGACAGCAGGTCTCATTGACTGTTGGGGCGTTTTTATTGATTGGGCGTCCCCACCCAACTCTTTCTAGATGGTGTGGACTGATGGGTTTTTTTGACCTGGAAAGGAGTTTCCTAAAACTTTAAATAGGAGGTACCTAGGGCTTTTTAGGTACGACAAGAGGATTTCCTAAAGCTTTACAAGGGATTTGCTAAAGGGTTTACGGCTAGGTGAGAGAGAGAAGAAAAGAGTGAGAGAAAGCTTATAAAAGAGAGATTATACTCATGGAGGTTATCTACTGTGCAATCTATATCTCAGCGCTTCTATGTTTTCGTAATCGGTGAGATATTTCCATTTTTCTTTATTTCTCTCATTGTTTATCCACTCCTGCGTGAGTGAAGAAGTTTGTAACGTTCTACTTCATAGTGGATTGTTGATCTGGATGAGGTCCCGTAATTTTTACTCTTTGAGGGTTTTCCACGTAAAAATCTCTTGTGTGGTGTGTGATTGATGCATTGATTATTTTCATTGCTTTATTATTCATAATTCTGGTTTGTTCTAGAGGGCTAGATCCTAAGGTTTTGTGCAAGGCCCTCAACAAAGTGGTATCAGAGATAAGTTCATTGAACGGGTAGGATCGGTTTTGAATTATGGAAGGTGGCTCATCAAGGATGATCAACCTTAATGGTTCTAACTGGACCATATGGAAGGCTAAGATGGAGGACTCGTTTTATCGCAAGGACCTATATTCTCCAATTTTAGGCATATCAGCAAAATCCAAGGATATGTCTGATGATGATTGGAAGAAGATGGATCGAAAGGCGGTGGGGTTTATTAGACAATGGTTGGATGATTCTGTGTTCCACCATGTGTTTACAGAAACCTCAGCCGGTAGCCTATGACTGAAATTACAAGGGCTGTATGAGATGAAGATAGCCGGTAATAAAAATTTTCTGATAAGGCGACTTGTGAATCTCAAGTTCAAGGATGGTGGTTCTGTGGCCGAGCACATGAATGAGGTCAGCAATATAGTCAACCAACTCTCCTCTATGAAGATGGTCCTGGATGATAAATTGCAGGCTTTACTTTTGCTTAGTTCATTGCTTGACAGTTGGGAGACATTGGTGGTGTCTCTAAGTAACTCCGCGTCAGACGGAAAGATATCCATGGAACAAGTAACTAGCTGTCTCTTCAATGAAGAGACAAGGAGGAAGTCTCAGGGGTCTACTTAGCAAGAGGCCCTTGTGACACAGGAACAGGGGAGAGGAAAGAGCAGGAAGGGCGGAAAGGGCCGAGATAAATCAAGAGGCAAGTCGAGTAACAGAAAGGATGTTGATTGCTAGAATTGTGGCAAGAATGACCACTACAAGCATGAATGTCGTGGTAAGAAGAACGATAAGAAAGGAAAATGGAAGAAAGATGAATCAGATTCCACTGCAGTTGCTTCAGATGACGACGTTATAGTTATTCTTTCTGTAGATCATGATGTATGTCTCATGGCTACGAGTCAGGACACCGACTGGGTGATAGACTCGGGAGCTACTTTTCATGCGACTTCACGTAGAGACTTCTTCATAAGTTACAAATCAGGTGACTATGAGACTGTGATAATGGAAAATTCTAGCGTATCGAAGATCGTAGGGGTCGGTGATATTTGTGTGAAGACCAATGTGGGCTGTACATTGGTTCTTAGGGATGTGAGGCATATCCCAGACCTTCGCCTCAACTTGATGTCGACGGGAAGGTTGAATGATGATGGATATGAAAGCCGGTTTACTGGTGGGCGATGGAAGCTCATCAAGGGCTCATTGATCGTGGCCAGAGGAAAGAAGTGTTGCACCCTTTACAAGGTTAGTGTCAGTATGTGTAGGGGTGGGTTAAACGCAGCGGAAGATTCAGCTATTGACATGTGGCGCAGGCGTCTAGGTCATATGAGTGAAAAAGGGCTTCAGCTACCAGCAAGGAAGCGGCTCCTTCCAGACGTGACAGGTACACCTCTCAAAATCTGTCTTGATTGTTTATCAGGGAAACAACATAGAGTTTCATTTATTAAATCTGCTTCTCATGTTAATAAAGTGCATGCATTAGATTTGGTTTATTCTGATGTTTGTGGTCCTATGAGGACAAAAGCTTTTGGTGGGGCATTGTATTTTATCACTTTTATAGATGATACATCAAGGAGGGATTGGGTTTATGCTTTGAAATCCAAGGACAAGGTCTTTGGTGTTTTAAATTGTTTCATGCTATGGTCGAGAGAGAGACAGGTAGATCATTGAAGTGCATCCGCACTGACCATGGTGGTGAATACATTGACGACTTTCATGAGTATTGTAAGTCCCTGGGTATATGGCATGAACAGACGGTTCCTTAGATCCCCCAGCATAATGGTGTAGCTGAGTGAATGAATCGCACCATTGTAGAGAGAATCAGATGCATGTTATCCCATGCGAAGTTGCCCAAGACGTTCTGGGGAGAAGCAATGCACACGACAGTGTATTTGATAAACAGGTCTCCATCAGTCCCGTTGAATGGAGAAATGCCTGAGAAGGTGTGTACTGGACAGGATCCATTGTACAGTCATATCAGGGTGTTTGGATGCAGGGCATCCATTCACGTACCAAAGGACGAGAGGTCCAAGCTCGATATGAAGATCAGACAGTGTGTATTCTTAGGGTACAGTGATGAAAAGTTGGGTTACAGGTTATGGGATCCGACCCAAAAGAAACTCGTCAGGAGCAGAGATGTGGTTTTCTTTGAAGATCAGTGTATAGAAGACATTGGTAAGCCAGAGAAGAACCAGCCTAGTTCAAGCTAGAGGACATGGATCCGGTTATTCCTCCCATGGTGCTTGATGATGGGGGAGTACAGAAAGGTGCAAAGGATGAGGGAGTTCCTTAAGAAGATGGACCAAAGGAGCAGTCCCCACTTAATCCACCTGTTGAGCCACAGGTGAGGAGGTCATCTAAGGATAGACAGCCGTCCGAAAGGTACTCTCCGCATTAGTACATTATGCTCACTGATGGGGGAGAGCCAGAAGATTATTCTGAGGCCCTACCGACGAGCATAAGGGGGAGTAGTTGAAAGCTATGCAAGAGGAGATGAAATCCTTGCATAAGAATCACACCTATAATATGGTGAAACTGCCTAAGGGTAAGAAAGCTCTGAGCAACAAGTGGGTGTTCAGAAAGAAGATTGAGCAAAAGAATTCACAGACGAGGTTCAAGGCCACACTTGTGGTGAAAGGGTTTAGTCAGAGGAAAGGTATAGACTTCGAGGAGATTTTCTCACCAGTGGTGAAGATGACATCCATACGGGTATTGCTTGGGTTGGTGGCTAACATGGATATGGAGATAGAGCAGTTAGATGTTAAAACTGCCTTCCTCCATGGTGACCTGGAAGAAGAGATCTACATGCACCAACCAGAGGGGTTCGAAGTCAAGGGCAAAGAGCATATGGTGTGTAGGCTGAGGAAGAGATTGTATGGGCTGAAACAAGCTCCACGACAATGGTATAAGAAGTTCGACTCATTTATGTTAAAACATGGGCATGACAGAACGGAGTCGAACCACTGTGTGTTCACGCGCAAGTTCTCAGATGGTGATTTCTTAGTTCTTCTCTTATACGTTGATGACATGCTCATCATGGGAAAAGACATCAAGAAGATCGATAGGCTGAAACAGGAGTTGGGCAAGTCTTTTGCGATGAAAGACTTGGGCCCGGCTAAACAGATCATAGGAATGAAAATAACCCGTGACAGAAGCAGCAGGAAGCTCTGACTGTTACAAGAGCGGTATATTGAAAAAGTCCTAGAGCGATTCAATATGAATGCAGCGAAGCCGGTCAGTACTCCACTAGATGGTCACTTCAGATTGAGCGACAGGCAGTGTCCCAAGATGAAGGTAGAGGTGGAAGAGATGCAGAAAATATCCTACGCGTCAGCGGTAGGAAGATTGATGTATGCTATGGTGTGTACATGCCCAGACATAGCATATGCGGTTGGTGTTGTCAGCCGGTATCTTGCCAATCCTAGCAAAGAGCATTGGGCAGCGGTGAAATGGATACTGCGGTATCTAAGAGAATCATCCAGGTTGAGCCTATGCTATAGTGACGGAAAACCTGTGTTAGAGGGCTACATAGATGCAGATATGGCAGGTGACATAGACTCCAGGAAGTCTACATCGGGCTTCATATTCACGTTTGTAGGGAGAGCGGTTTCTTGGCAGAGAAGCTACAGAAGGGCGTAACATTGTCGACGACAGAGGCCAAGTATATTGCAGTCACAGAGGCATGTAAAGAGATGCTTTGGATGAAGAGGTTCTTACAGGAACTTAGCCTGAAGCAGGAGGAGCACGTGGTCTATTGCGATAGTCAAAGTGCTATACACTTGAGTAAGAATCCAAGTCAGCATTCCAAGTTGAAGCACATAGAGATTCGGTATCACTGGATCAGGGATACTTTGGAACAGAAGGTGTTACAGCTTGAGAAGGTCCACACGGACGATAATGGGTCAGACATGATGACCAAGGCATTGCTCAAGGGCAAGTTTGTGGTTTGTAGAAACCTGGCTGGCTTGAAGAAGGTGGATCCCTCCTGGGTCAAAAAGGGGGAGATTTGATGAGTTTTTTTGGACTTTTGTCGACCTGTCGTAAGCCCTGCTCGACCGGTCGAAGGCTGGTCTCGACCAGTCGTAGGAGTCGAGTCGTGGCATGACTCAAGTCCAGCGACTTTAGGCTATTTTTCTCCGGGGTGCTCGACCGGTCGTGGGAGGTGCTCGATCGGTCGAAGGTTCGTTACGACCAGTCGTAGTTACGCAGATTCGTTCCGTGATTTTGTGCGGATTTCGTGTCGCAAGTCCTTTCGCAACTGGGATGCGGAAAGGAGTTTCCTAAAACTTTAAATAGGAGGTACTTAGGACTTTATAGGTTTGACAAGAGGGTTTTCTAAAGCTTTACAAGGGATTTGCTAAAGGGTTTAGGGATATAAAAGGTGAAAGAGAGAGAGAAGCAAAGAGAGAGAGGAAACTTATAGAAGGGAGATTATGCTCGTGGAGGTTATCTACTGTGCAATCTATATCTCAGCGCTTCTATGTCCTCGTAATCGGTGAGATCTCTCCGTTTTTCTTTATTTCTCTCATTGTTTATCCACTCCCACGTGAGTGAAGAAGTTTGTAACATTCTACTTCATAGTAGATTGTTGATATGGACGAGGTCCCATGGGTTTTACCTCTTTGAGGGTTTTCCACGTAAAAATCTCATGTGTGGTGTGTGATTGATGCATTGATTATTTTCATTGCTTTATTATCCATAATTCTGGTTTGTTCTGGAGGACTAGATCCTAAGGTTTTGTGCAAGACCCCCAACATGGACCACTTGGGTTTTCTTATGGGCTGATTTTTGGGCGCATGGTATAAGGGAAAGGACTTTACTATATGTATGCATTACGAACTGGGCCTCACAACAACCTGCTACCAACACAATGGATGGATGGCATATATACATCAGGATGTGTCCCACAAAGCTTGAGCCACGTGGATATCCCTGTGGTGGTCCGAGTGGACTAGCTTACAAGGCAGAAGCAAATTCCTTCGGTTTGGGAGCTTAGAGTTGGAATGCATTAGAATCTATATTACAATTACATTAGATTTAAGGTGATTCCCAATCATCATTAGAGTATGGTTGAAATGTACTAGAATTTAAAATTTTCGTTTGCTAGCTTGTATTTGGAAGGCATTGGATGGGATTAGGTGGGATAGAATTGCATTTGGTCCCGTGCCAATTCCACTCAATGTTAGCTAGTTGTGTAGGTCCCACCATGATGTGTGGATTATATCCACATCATCCATCCATTTATCGAGATCGTTTTAGAGCATGGGTTAAAAAATCAGGTAGATCTAAAGCTTGAGTGGACCCCACCACAAAAAGCAGTGGGGATTGAACACTTACTGTTGAAAACTTCTTTGGGGTTACATAAGTTTTGGATTTGCCTCATTTTTAGGCCCATGCTATTAAATGAGGTTACAAAACAGATGAACAATTTAGATATAATACATGTGTTATTCTCAATAATTTCAAATGATAGTGGGTATATCTATTCAATGTACAACAAACAAAAGAGTAAATCACACCATATTACAAACATAACAAGGAATTAGGCTTATCCCATGGTAAAAGGGACAATCCCTGTCATATGTAATAATTACATTTTTTAAATCCCATCCCACCTAATCCTTCCCAATACCATGGGCCAAACACTCCCTAGGTGCATTCATAAAAATTAGATTTGATTAGCTAAATTAGCTTTTAAATGTCAAATTATGTCAAATTAGTATATACATGTGATATGTGGTAGAATGATTGTAATAAGTTTATTAAAATATATAGTTTGGCCAAAAAAATAGAAAATTCTGAACTTTGGATGAGCCATAAATGCAAGGATCACAAACAAGCGACTCATCAATGATTTTTAACCGTTCATTTAGATGTCCAATGTTTGGATGGTTCAGATCATTTTATTGATATGATTTTAGTGTTGTAGCTTATAATTGAATTATTTTAGAGTATGATCAGTGTCATGCCTCGAAATTCGGTACCCGAGTTGGCCAGGCCCGAACCCGAATTTCAGGACTGTGAGTTGACTTTAAACAAAATATACACCACAACCCACATTATTTTCATGATTTTTATGACAATCAGAGTAACTTAAAGGAGTCAAAGTAATTATCATTAAATAACATCCACAAAGTAATCATTAAATATTTAATTACATTGATATAAAAAAATAATAATAATATACATTGAACTTTAATTAATTTCTAAATAAATAAGGGAAAAAAAATCTTCAATCTTGCCCAACTGATTCTTCATGTACAAACCCTACAAAATAATCTATACGGGTATAAGCGCGACAGCTCGTAGGGTCACATCATTTGCGAAATTGAAAATTCTACGTTAATACCAATACAACTTAATAAAATAAATAGAATCAATTACGAGTATTGGATCAGCATTTTACATGACAAAAATAACAATTTATTTTTCATAATAACAAAATAAGATAATACAGTCATCTAAAATTTTTTCTGGCTCAATCCAGGGCAGAGCACTCGTGTGTGTTGATCCTTTTAGGAAACGACCCTCGGCAGAGCACTGATGTTGATACTTTTAGGGAATGACCCTCTGCAGAGCACCTGATGAATAAACTTTTAAGGTAAATACCTAGGGCAGAGCACCCGTGTGTGTTATCCTTTTAGGAAATCACCCAAGGCAGAGCACTCGTGCCGATCCTTTTGGGTATGACCCTGCGCAGAGCACCCGTACCGTGCCGATCCTATTTTGGAATGACCCTAGGCAAAACACCCATAAATAAATAACATGGTGATCCTTTTGGGGCAGAGCACCTGTAAATTGAAATACATTCTTCATCATGTAATAATAAGAAAATAATTGTAATTTAGGCACGCCACGATAATAAAATAAAGTCGATCAATTAATAACTCAAATAAATTCTCTACAATATGCAACCAATAAATCAAATAAAATAATGTGCAATTAATGATCATGATCTGATAAATCTGATTTGTAACAAAAAAAAAAAAAAATCAAATCAATCTATATGTTAAACTAAAATTTTCAACAGGGAAGATCACCTACCTGATTTAGTGTGACAGTTCCCATGTATGATGGCTGAAACTTACGCATAGATAGTCTGACTCGGTTCTAGTTATATGAAGTTCAACATACTTCTACAAGAGGCGACTCGGTGTATCCGTTGATGTCTTCCAATACTAAGATATAAGTTGAATATGAGGCTATGAAACGGTGGAGATCAAAAGCCATTACGGAGAAGGAAGGTTGTGCCTGCGAAAACGGAACGAGTTTCCGCTTCGAACGGAACTTGCGTTGGATGCTCAAGTTTTTAGTTTTGATGGCTAGGCTAAGCAGGGTGTACAAGTGATGGTTAGAGAGATCTAAGTTGTTCATCAGTTTTGCAAGATAAGGATAGATTGTGAACTTAAAAACGAAGAAGATCTGAATCTTTAGTGGGTTGCATCAAAGGTTTTTAGGCAAAAGGTTTCAAGGGCTAGGGTTACTCGAGGGTCCGGATCTATTGGGCAGTTTAGATTGAGGAGTGGATCCCACCATGATGACGGCATGCATGGTGGATGGGTTTATGTGCGCAACTGTACGGCGAAGAAGAAGGAGAGAGAGAGAGAGAGAGAAGAGAGAGAGAGAGAGAGAGAGAGAGAGAGAGTGTGTGTGTGTCGTACGTGGAGAAGAGGTTTGGTTGTGGGGCGAAGTGCGTCAGCACGTCACTTGTTGTTTTGATTTTTTTATAATTTTTTTTATATGCACGGTGGGCCCCACAGGGATGACATGACGAATCCACTCCGTCCATTTATTTTTTTCAGATCAAGTTAGGGCATTACGCCAAAAATGAGGCTGATCCAAGGTTCAAGTGGGCCACATCATAGGGAACAGTAGAACCCACTGTTTTAAAAAAATGGAGTGTCAATCAGCATGCTTATGTTATCCAATGAATTAGTATCTTAGAGAGACATTTGTTACATGAGTAACTCTCTTACTCTTGCTCGGGTGGTAGACTCTCAGGAGTTTTAACTCCCGGTCAAGGGTTCGAGTACCCATAGGTGGTGAAATTCCACCAGCGTGAGTGTGTGGGGTGTGTGTGCATGTGTGAAAAAAAAAAAAAAAAAACTCTCTTACTCTTGAAAAGAGGCAAAAAAGTAATTTCCTCATGATTACAGTATAATCTTAGTATTTTGCCACACACCTTCGACCTCAGTGGCATGTTGACATCACCAGGTTTTGTAGGGCCCATCATGATGTATGTGTTATATCTATACTGTCCATCTATTTAACTAGATCATTTTAGACCTTTAACTAGATCATTTTAGACCTTGAGCCTAAAAATGAGACAGATCCAGTGATAAAGTGGACCACACCGCAGAAGGCAGTAGGGACAATAATTCCCATAGTTGAAACCCATCATGATGTTTATTTGTCATCCAACCTGTTCATGAGGTCACATGGGTATGAGAAAACAAATATCAAATTGATCCAAAACTTCTGTGGCCCCAAAATGGTGGATGTTAAATCCCCACTACTTTCTATGGTGTAGCCCACTTAAGCCTTGACTCTGCCTATTTTTTTGTTTAATGCTCTAAAATGACCGTAAATTAGTGATTGGACGGTGTGGATATAACACATACATCATTTTGAGCCCCACAGAACTTGGTAACGTCAATACAACGTGGAAGTTGGTGGTCTGGGGCACACCACGCAGTCGCTCCGCACTTTTCTGATTGGAGCTTTATTTCAGTTTTAGTTATTTTATGCGTCTCTTGCTACGTGAGTAGTCCAATCCACCTGAGATGATGAAATTTTTGTAATCCTAGGTCCGATACAGTACACATGACATACGCGTATGGTGATTTGAACCGTCCATTTAGAGTGGACAACCATGAATCTACTTTAAGCTAAAGATCACAACCGTTTAAAATAGTTTACACAACTCAATAACATCCAGTCATTAGCTTTTGTATAACATTTTTATGTGATTAGGGTTGTCCAATCATTTAAAATTTTTTACTATGTCCAATTTTCAAACCTTATGATGAATTAGTGGTTCAGATCATCATACACATGCTTCATGTAGGGAATACCTGAGGATTATGTGCATATGGAAGCCAATTTTGATAATGAGTAACAAGGTTTTTCATTTTTAAAGTTTGTAAAGCCCACGTGCATTTAATAAGAAAGACCCTTTACACGCCATGCCAACTCATGCACACATAAAGGGTGATCCTCCAATGGGTGGGCCACATGTTATGATGCTCTTCAACAAAAGAATGTTAGTAAATAATCTGTTGGATACAAAGAAAATAGAAAAAATAAAATAAAATATGAAACTCGTTCACTAGGCTGAATCACATAAAATGATACGTTATCCTTAAAGCGTGATTCGCCCTCTTATCAATTGCTGATGGGTTATAGGTGAATCGCTTCTAGGATAAGACAAGCCTGTTTGGATCCAACGTGCAACAATAACGATGGGTCCACTATGAAACAGGTTAATGCAACAAATCTATTCTAACAGAATCAGACAGTGGAAATGTTCACAGTATTCTATAGAGGAGATCTGAAGTGTATCTGATGGGAGAGATGGTGTTGAGATGATGGTCCAGTTTATATAGGCACAAGGTAGTGAACCGTTGTTAGGTTGCTATCAATGATTCAGAACGTTTGAAAACCGTTTATGACCGTCGACCATTAATTCCAGCCGTTTCTGGTCGTCAGATCACAAGATCTGACCGTTGGATAATCATGGCCCGTCTGTTTTCGGATCGTTGTGGCTTTTAAGACAACTAGCCGTTTTCAGAAACTGTTGAACATCACGAGATGGTGCGATCGCGGTGTGATGGGTCTGGTAAGGGCATAGGTGCGGTGGGTCTGAAATGAGTCAGGGCTTTATAGGCGACTGAGAACGGTCGGATCATAAATTCGAAACGTTTAGTAGTTTCTGAAAATGGCTAGCTGCCTTGGAAGCCACAACGGTATGAAAACGGACGGGCCATGATGATCCAACGATCAGATCTTGTGATACGATGACCAGAAATGGCTGGAATTAATGGTCAACGATCAGAAACGTTTTTCAAACGTTCTTAACTATTGATAGCCACTTAGTAATGGTCCACTAGTTGGTGCATATATAAATTGGACCATTCCGGTCCAAAATCAATCATCTCAACACCATCTTTCCCATCAAATACACTCTAGATCTCCTCTATAGAATACTGTGAACATTTCCACTGTCTGATTCTGCCACAACAGATCCACTTCGTTAAACTGTTCCACAATGGACCCATCGTAATTGCTACAAGCCGGATCCAGACATACTTGTCTTATCCTGGGAGCAATTCGCCTGTAACCCATCAACAATTGATAAGAGTCCGAATCACGCTTTAAGGTTAGCGTATCATTTTACATGATTCAGCCTAGTGAAACGAATTTCTTATTTTATTTTATTTTTTCTATTTTCGGTGTATCCAACAGATTATTTTCTAACAAAGAATGACTTCCAAAAGCTTCATTGGGCTTTTCTAGCCATCATTTTTTAAAATAGTGTAGCTCAATTGATTTGTAAGTAGGCATGTTTGAATCTGTATCATGATGCTCATACGATGGATGGCAAGAAAATACTATGGCACTTTGGCATATGTAGTGGTGTGGGGATAGATTCCCTAAAAAAAAGTTTTAAATTTCGATATTTTCAAGTTTTTTTTTTTTTTTTTTTTTTTTTTTATGATGCGAAGTTTAGAGTCTCTAAGTTTTCTAATCGGGGATTCTGATTCTCGTTAAGTTTATAAACTGAGAATTTTAAATTTCATCATTTCTAAGTTCCCAAACCAGTGATTAACCCGTAGGTAAATTCTATCTTATACTCTGATACTAAGTTTGTCACACCCTAAATTCAGCACCCAACATGTATGCCATTGTCCCGAATTCGAATGCACGACCGAAAAAATTATAAAATTCTGTTCTAATATGTCTAAGCAGGTTGTGATTTCTATGTAAAGGAAAACCAAAATTTTCACTGTAGTATATATATCATTCATATATACTTGTAAAAACTGCACAAGCTTTATTACATATAATATCGTGGATTTAAAAAAATAAATCTAAATAGTATTTATAGACAATCCACGTCATGTAACTCCTGTTGTTTACCTTTGTCTGAAAAATTCAACAATATAATAGAAATGAACTTGAGGATGTCCGGTGAGTATATTCCTACATTTGGGTGTGGTGTTCTGCTTTAAGCGTAATTTAAGCTCCCAGTTGAGCGTAGTTTAGGAATTAGAATAGGGGGTCATCTCGAATATAATTCGAGGTTTGATCTAAGGGCCTTTTATAATAGTTTAAATGGCCCAATAAAATGGTTCAATCCAGGCTCAATAAGAGTTAAAATTTGGCAACATACACCGCACTTTTACACTAAACATTGTAGCATATATAAACTTAAGGAACCATTTGAACATCAAATGGGAGCATTTAAATGTTAAAGAGGCATTATACATGCATGAGATGAGGGCTGAAAGTGGACCACCCAATTGAATAACGAGTGGGAGGTTGTGGCCCCGGCCCCAAACCGACCAAAGGTTGGGACGATTTGGGCCTCCCAATCGCCCTAACTATGGGTCCATTTGGGGGGGGGGGGGGGCACAAGCACAGTCTAAGGGATGGTCTTGGTCCCATCTTTGGTGAACCTAAGGATGGGTCTAGCTAGGCTCACTCCAAACTTATATTGGATGGCTCCTTTTGGCCAGCTAGGTTAGCCCAAGTAGTTGGGCTCAATGGGGCCTCCAATCTTATATAGTTTTGAGTCAAATCAAGGGCCCTACATGCACGTGTTATGCATTAAACATGTGCTCATTTTTTATGGGTCCAAAAATAGGTTTAAGTCCATCATAAAAGTACTTTAAATGACTCATTTGAGACCAACAAGATTGACCCAACAGTCGGGCCCAAACAGCTCTAAGTTTCATTATTTTGGGGTTCAAACAAGGGCCCAAACCACAGTTTTGGGTCTAAGTTGGTTTGTTCCCTGCTGGACCTTCTAGGCCTATTTAAGCCCAAAAATTCGATAAACATTCAGGGACAAGTCTATATATACCTTTAGAAGTCCCATAAATGACTCACTTTTAGGCCATTCGAACTGTCCATTTAAAGGTTACAACCCTTTTTGGGACACCTTTGGTACTCTTTATCTCAAACCTTATGACCTCATAAAAAGTATAAAAATAAAAGAGAGAGACCTATACAAAAAGTCCAAGTGGTAGGCACCTTAGATCATCGCAACAGTCCAACATGTGGGACCTTGTAGGAGCGTCTAAGCCACTTAAAGAGTGGGTTGTTTAGGGTCCCGCAGGCCATCTTAGGCACTAAACCTTAGGCCATCAAATCATGGAAAGGAAAAAAGGAAGTAGCTTCGAAGAGGGTGTGCGTGCGTACGTGTGTGTGGGGAGGCAGGTATGTACTCACATGTGTAACAAGTAAATCTTGGTGGAAAGTCTTTATGCCTTGATCTTAAGGTATGGGTATGGCCCACCTCTACAACCTCATTTCTTTTTCTTCTCTCTTTTCTCTCTTTTCTTCTTCTTCGCTGCTTGCTTTTTTTTCCTTTTTTTTTTTTAAAGAAGAAAAATGTGCTATAAGGGCTTACGTACGAGTTCTTCTTATATAGAGCTTTGAGTAGAGTAACTCATCATGAGCTGTAGGTGATGAGTGGATGGTGATACAAGGGTAAGGGTAGCAAGAGGGCAGGAATAGCTCATCATGAGTTATAGGTGATGAGTGGATGGTTGATATGAGGTAAAGGGCAACAAGAGGGTTAGTGAAGGGCATGCATCAATGGATGCAGGAGGTGGGAAGAGGAGAGAGATGTAGTGAGCCTCTATAACACCCCTAATTTTTCAATACTCGGCTTATTGAAAGTCTTCGGTTGTTAAAATTCCAATTTATTATAAATGCGTGTGGAGGCATGAGTCATCTATACTTCAAATTATGAAAAAAAAAACCTGGTTTTAATATTTTAATCGAGATGAAACTTCGTATACCACAATACTAGATTAATTTAACCATACAATATCAGTCCCAAGTCCAAATTTTCAAGATCCTCCAAAGTTCATAAATTACCATTAGAAGATCATCTACTAGATCACACGAATCCTTACCGTCAGACCACTAGAATCAACTGTCCAATTTCAACTAAACATTGTTATCGAATCCTAAAACTTTAATATTTGAACATAAGCCAAAATCAACTGTTGGATCTGAAAACCAATTGTTGAAAACAAGAATAATCTAATGCATGCGAATTACATCAAATCTCACGGTCCAGATGATTCATGTTATGGCCATGACCTAACCTAAACCAACAAAACATATAGTTAGGGTAGATCCATCAACACATGAGTTCACACGTGTTCACGCATGACTTCTTAAACAGACAGTCTGCGCCATCAACTTACACACCTGAATGACTTGTACGGAAACCACTTTCGTTACTCTTTTTCCTTTACCATCTGGAGTAGACAAGTAAATCCACACCGTTCTCATTGCAGGCCCACCATCAAGAAGATCCGATCCGTTCATCAGGCAGGCCCTAATGAAAGCTTTAAGGACATGTATATCCCTATCCAAATCTTGTACAATGTGGCCCACCAGATCATCAGATCCGTTCCAGTTCCCAGCCCATGTTTTAATGTGATCTTGCAAAATCGATGAATGGAGTAGGTATCTCAACTAACCATCGCAGTGGAACTCACATGAACCGAAAGTCAACAACGTCTGTAAAATATCATGGATGAACTCGACAACATGCGTAAGTTGCATTTCAAACAGAACTCCCGTTTTGGTTTCTCATTTTGGTTCACATTCAAAGTGGGAGATTTAAGTTGCATTTCAAACAGAACTCCCGTTTTGGTTCTCACTTTGGTTTACATTCAAAGTGGGAGATTTTATATATATATATCTGAGAAGATTTTGAACTCAACTCAGAGTGTAAGAAAGGAAAGAGGAAGGAGTTGTCGGATTCTTGGACTGCTTGTGTTTGTGCACAGAAACAACTCGTGGTTTTTGCAAAAATCCATTGATTAAAATGATAATTCACCTGTAGTGTAATGGATTTACCACGGTTACACGTGCAAAACCTTGGCAGGCTAATGAATAAAAGCTATGTCCTAAAAGGGGTCATGTCAAATAAACAGTATGGACCATACCATACGAAGCAGCTGTGATTGACCATTAATGGGCCGCAAAAGTTTTTGTTTTAATGGCATTGAGTTCAATCAACACTGCTTCCTATGGTATGGTATACCTGAGAATGGGATCTGCTTTGTTTTTAGGCTCAAGCTCTAAAATAATCTGAAAAAAACGGATGGACGGTGCGGATGTAGAATATATATGCATCAACGTGGGCTCCATGGTAAAGGCCGCATCTAATCTGCTTTCAAGTGGTTACGTAGCCATCAGAAAAAGCCACAACGTGTCTGCTAAAAACGCCAGGAAAGTAATTCCAAGAGATGCAGGATCTTGGTACATGCCAATTTAGCAATCAAAACAGTTCTAATCCATTCTGACTTTCTCTTCTCCATCTATTTCTCTAATTGACTCAGGGCTGCTTGTTTTGGAAGGGTTTTTATAAAATGCGGGGTCCACCACACAACTACCTTGCGGGTCGCATTTCATTGTTGGATGGCACACATGTAAGAGTTCTAGGCCTTTCATGTTCATCAGGTAACGCACGTTATGAACATGCCCTTGACCCGGAAGTATCAATATTGCTCCATGGATTAGGTAGATGTCAGTTGCCCTACAAGAATATTGGGCTTTACCCTGCAGCTATAGTAACAGTCTTAATAGTCTGAAAAATGATACGTGTGTGGCTCACTTGATAAGTGAACTGCACATGCGGTAGTTTTTTGTGTATGGTATGTTTATGGTTAGGCAACCGAATGAATGGCTTAAATTGATCACATGTGTGCCACCAATGGAGGTAATTAATGAGACCCCACAGGCAAACCCCATAAGCTATCAAAACCCGTTTTTAGAAAATTATTTGCAGGTTTGATAAATGAGAATTTATGGAAAAAGAAAGTGTAACCATTATTATTTTCTTTTGTTTAAGTTGTAAAGGGAATTATGGATTCTACTTGATATAATCATTACACGCTTTCTTGGGTGATCTTTGTGTTTTAAATCAAACATCTCATACAAAATGAAATAATCCTTGGAATTCATTCCTTACTAATATATATCTTGGAGAATAATAATTACAATTTAATTTCTTTGTTTTTGAATAGATGGTAGTGGAAACTCAGTTATTGAGATGGATAGTTGCCACATGTTTGAATCTGAACCATGAAGGATGAGATCTCAGCCCTTCATAGTAATGTGACATGGGAGCTAGTAGCATATACTCCTAATATGAATTTAGTCGGTTTGTAAATGGGTTAATAAGATTAAAGTTCATGCTGATTGTTTTCTTGAGTGATCAAAAGCTTGCTTTGTCTCTAAAGGGTTTCATCAAGTCTCAGGAATTGATTTTGCAGAAACTTTCTCATATATAATCAAATATGCTACAATATACATATGTTGTTCTCAGTTGTTTTGACTCGTAATTGGTTTATTCACTAGCTAGGCATAAAAAATCCATTCCTTCATGGCTACCTTCATGAGCATGTTTACATGGAACAACTAGTTGGATTGAAAGAGCCCTCACAATACACTCATGTTTACAAGTTTCGTTGGGCTCTTTATGGTCTGCATCAACCTCCACAAGCATGGTTTGATCGGTTGAGCACATTCCATTTCTTGTTAGGGTTCTTTTATAGCGCTATAGATTCTTCGTTGCTTGTGTGCCATCATTCATGGGGCCGGCACAATCCTATTGCTCATCTATATTGTTGATAGGAGATAATGCCTCCTTGGTTCATTGTCTGGTTAGGCAAGGAATTTGCCATGAAAGATCTTGTCGATCACCATTATGTTCTTGATGTGGAGATACACCATTTCTCTGCTGATCTCTTCCTTAATTAAGCAAAATATGCCTTAGATCTCATTATAAGGTCCCAAATGAAAAACTATAAACCCATCTCCACTCCTTTACCTTTTAAAGACTAGCCCACAACCAAAGGCAGTGATCCATTTTCTGATCTTCAGTTATATCTCACTATTGTTGGTGGGCTTCAGTACCTTACTTTCGCCAAGCCCAATATATCCTTCAATGTGAATCACGTGTTTCAATTTATGTAGAATTCAGTTATATACTATTACCAAATGGTCAAGCGAATTCTCTGATATGTTTGAGTCACAATCTCTTATATGCTATACGACAACTGGCCTATACACATACTTAAGTGAAAATTCTCACTTAGAGTGCAAAGAAACAACCCAAAATGGCCTATTCCAGTGCTGAAGCAAAATACTGGGCTCTTGCATCATTGGTCATCGTCGACCTCATCAAGCTATCATTTATTCCACGTTATATTAGTGTGCACTTTGATGATTAGCTTCCATTGTCATTCTGTGATAATATCTCGACCCTTCATCTCATCATCAATCCGTTTTTTCATGCAATGACAAGCATATCAAAATTGAATATTACTTTATTCATAAAAAGTTTGCTTTTTAATTCTTTAGTGTTCCAGTTAGTCTCATTCAAAACTTAGGTGCATATATATATATATATATATATATATATATATCTTCACTAAGGTGCTTCTGTGACAATCTCTTGAGTCCCTTCAACCCAAATTGGACCTTTGGCATCTCCCAAGCCCAATTTAAAGAGTATAGAGAAAACTTGATTATTGACTCATGATAGCTTAGATAATTAATTGCTGTGTCTGAATCTCATTCAACTCAGAAAGCTAGATGGAATGACTAACAATATAGATGTGCATTCAAGGATGGTTGGTAGTTTAAAAGATTATCCTTTTTCAAAGTTTCAAAGTTTTCCAACCGATTGAAAACTTATCACCATATGGTTGCAACAATATATTCAAAATAACTTTAAATAGTCAAGATATCTCTTTCAAACAACTCATTTAAGTTAGAGAGTTTTACGCCCAACATATTTAGCCTCCATTGTATCTATAGATCACCGCTAAGCAAACATTCATTAAAAACCAAACAGATGGATAGACCAAACTCATTAGTTGCATATCTTCAACTAATGCCATTTATTACCAAAATTCTCCAACCTAACATAATAAGTGAATTTGCAGATCTATTTTACTTAGGTATACGTTTGGTGGCATGCACCAAACATTATCATGAAATTTCATTACGTACATATGGTGCCTTTGGATACCATGTAATTTCATGATATTTGGTGCAACCAAACGCGTCCTAAACCAATTGTTCCCAAAATTATCATGTTGCTTTTGATAATTAAGCAGCATGATGCAAGATTGTAGAATAGGAGTCTTACATAGGAGAAATTACTTCAATCAACTAAAGAAAGTGATACGTGATCACGTGGTCCTGATAAAGAAAAAATGGATTTTTCCTGTGGTTTTGTATTTTTCTCACATTAATACTCCAGTTATAAGTTTTTATTAAAAATAAATAAATACATTCCTTAGGATTTTTAACATTTTGAACAATGTCTCTATTCACATGGGCCACTGGACCCTTGAAATTTCTAAATCCAACCCATGAATCACGACGCTTACTATAGCTAATACATGAATCAAAGTCATGAAGGGCTGGGGAGGCAACTTGGAGTGGACCCCACCATGGTCTCTAAATTCAAGGTCAAGTCCTTGCACGTAAACAACTTCTTGACATTAGAACCTTGCTCATGAAGCAGTCTTGCAGGGCTTCTCTTGGCGTTTGTTCTGAAAGGACTGTTTGAAGCTAGGAACCCGTCCACCAGGTGTAGGTACGCCTCCAGGTCATGGCAGCACGCCACGTCAGCGTTCGGCTTCAGATACGGTGATCTTTTGCTATCCACCCTCAGCTCGCTCCCCACGTGCGAGTACGCCCACGGCGTGGCTTCTAGCACGCTTAGCTTCTGGTCGAGCCCTTCTCCGACCGGCATCCCTGGGACCTTTGTGATCAGATCCTGAGCGTTGACGACGCGAAGTACCTTGACTCCGTTCGCCTTGATTCGGTCTGCGAACCCACGGTTCCCGACTCGTGGACCACCGAAGGAGAAGACGGCTACTGGTGGCACGTGCGGGAAGCACGTGCTGAGCTCGTCAGCAGCCAGCAGCGCGAGGGCAGCACCGAGGCTGTGGCCCGTCACAGAAATGCTGAGCGGCTCGCCCTTGTAAAGTTCCGAGAGCCGTCGAACTTCTTCCACGATCGCCTCTGACAGGCTCGGCACGTGTGCCCCACGTGTCTTGTACAGGCTCCAGAATCCGCATTCCACCTTCGGATTCGTGCTGCTGCTAGGACCGTCGTCAGCTGGGACCTGCACCAGGGTTGCCCGGAAGTTCTCGGCCCACTCGAGACACGTGGACGTCCCACGCAACGAGATTACAATGTCCCGTCTACCCATCCGTGCGATCTCTCTCTCGCTCTCGCAGACCGCGACGTACCCTATCCAGCTGGACCGCTGCGTCATCCAATCCAAATCCGGCGCCATGTCATCCACCCACGCGGGCAGCCCGACGGATGACGTGGCGTAGAGGCTCTTGGTTACCCTATACGACCGGTCGGGCAACGCCACGTGGCGAGGCGATGGCTGGTCCCCAGCTGACGTTGCAGGGTTTGAGTGGAACGACTGGTACGCTGCCTGCACGAACTCGCCGTACCGTACGACCTCACGCCGGAGGTTCTCGTCGAGCGGGTCGAGGAGGCCGGCCCAATCGTTGCAGCCATGGTACTCCGGCCACCGGTTCCCGATATTGTTCCTCGGAGAATATTCCGGCGACCTCGACAGGAGCCGCTGGAGATTGTTCATGTGCCGAGGCGACATTTCCTCGGCCTTCCTCGATCTGGGCCAGATCCCGGCAAGATTCAGGCCGTCTAGGACGCCCCTTCCTTTGTTTTCCGGCACTGATGATTTACTAGAATCTTTTTGAGGTAGGTCCGGCAAATGTGATGAATCTTTTTGGAGAAGTCTCTCTAGGCTAGAAAGGTGGGCTCGAATCGAGTCGGTCGGTTTTTGGAGATTCGGAGCGGTGAATGTCGCGGTTTGCAGCGTCTGCACCGCTGCGCGCGTCCTTCGGAGGGGGTTTAAAGGAGACACGTGACGGGTTGCTGGGACGTGCCCTAGCCGAAATGCGGGTTGTGTTGGAGCGGATACCATAGACCCGAAATGCATTTGGGAAGAGAGAGACTGCTGCGAGAGATGGGCGTTGAAGCAGACTTCCCTCTTTTTATTTTTATTTTTTGCGTTTTGTAGCGTTGAAGCAGGGCTTTGATTTAGATGGGACGCATACGTGCATGTATTTATAGAGGGAACTTAATACAACAGCCATCAGCTTTTGCAAGTTTACTCGTATCTGACAGCTGGCCATTTTAATATGTAATGACGAAAATATCCCTGAGATTTATGATACGGAAAATAACAGGACGCGGATTGCGTGGTGACCATGCAACCACTGACCTCTCCATGGACGGATTCGTGTGATATACGTGTTTTATCCACTCCGTCCATTCGTTTTTCCAGCTCATTTTAGGATATTAACCGAAAATTAAAGCATATACAAAGATCAAGTGGACCACACCATAAGAATAAGTGGGGATTGATTGCCTACCGTTGAAAACCACCTAACAGCCACACAGGCTCTAAATCAAACTGATATTTGACAAAAAGGTTTCTATTATATGCTTTAACTTTGGGCTCATTACCTAAAATAGCTGGAAAACGGATGGACAACCTAGACTAAAAAACATACATTACGGTGGGTCCCACAGACGTCGGTGATTGCAGGTCATCAGGCAATCCGCGTCCTAAATGGTAGTCCGAAGAATTATGGGCATATACCGCGTACTTGATACTATAGAATGAACACTTGGGTCTATCTCCACCGTACACGTGGCACAGGTGATGTTTGACATTGTTCAACCATTAAAGACATGCGGTGGTCCTTCATTTTTTGGAAAAACAAAAAAACTCAACGGATGATCTGGAACCACGGGTACTACTGTGCTGCAAGCAAGTTCCCGAGTAAAATGGCATTTCTGTAATAAATTGCCAAATAGGGGCAATTTGGACGGTTCCACATTGCGAGACATACACCTTGACATTTTCTCTCGTACGTGTGAAGCTCTTTGCTTGTCAACGAAGTCGCAACGAAACGATTCGTCGTTTGGCCTTCAGCTATTTATCTCATTCAACTGGAGAAAAGGAGTTACCTTGATTGACCGAAATGCCCCCTTCCAACAGCTTGACTATGACATTGCTGAAACGACCAAAATGCCCTTCCATATGTCAATTCAACATTCTATGATCCCGGCCACTACCGGCTTTCAATGACATTTTCGCCAAAATACCTGATAATCATGGCATGTAAAGACAAAGTAAACCACATTAGAGAAATGATATGGTGGATCAGTGTACGGTAAGCTTCCCATGCACCTGGTTTCATCTGAACTCACAACATATCTGGGCCGTCCATTAGGTCTTGTCCCCTCTTCATTGGCTGCCTCGAAAATTTCAGGTTGATCGATTAGTTCAAACCTTCCACTCAGTACAATACTAAAATGTATGGACAAGATCCAGCCATGGGTTAAGACCATCACAATGGCTCAGATTTTTCGTTTTTCCACAGTAGCGGAATAAAGACCGGACCCAACCTAATGAACGGTCGAGATAGGTAATGTGATTGCCCACGTGTCCAATGCAACCAAGTGCATGTAAAGGTTCACAAACACTGAGCCCGCTTAAGATAATCTCTCCTAGATATATATATTTATATGGTCTATACCGTCCATTCAGTGGTCCCACGATCAGATGGCCCATGTGCGAAAATGGACGGTCGAAAGTAACATACTCAGAAATACACATTCAACCACCAAAAGGCGGACTGGATGGTGAGGATAATATGATGGAGGAGAACTTTGGACGTGGTCCATCCATCATTGGTTCTACCAAAATCAAATAAACGGTCTGGATCGTTGAGAGCTGATCTCACTTGTGTAGCTGTTGCCCAAGATAGGAAACAGTACCTATGGATTATTATATCTTTCTTACACGTCACGCCATCAACATGAAATGGGTAAGCAGGATGAGGTCATATAGATTTATTTTAGTAATTTTGTAAACCAAAAAAAGCTCATTAAGGAAATTTCGCGGAGGTACGTAGCTTTAACAGGTTAAGAGAGTAGTATGGAAAATTCAAATGGATTGTGGGAAATTCAAATGATGGAGGTTGTTGTTCAACATTCTCCAGGTGAGAGCGGTTGAGGAGGCTGGTCGGGACTAGATCGTTATTTCTTTACTCGTGTGTGAATGAATGACTTTCAACGGTGGTGATTGGCCGACGCTACCATTGTTGAAAATTTTCGAAAACTCAATTCGACTCGACTCGATTTGACTCAAAAACTCGTTTTTATCTGAGTTTTTCAAGTAATACTTAATATTTAAAATGGATAATTGATATATAAATAGTTTCGAGTTTCAACACCTGGTCAAGGGTTTGAGTACCCATAAGTGGTGAAATCCCATTACGGTGTGAGTGTCTGGGGTGCGTGCGCGTGTGTTTAAAATTATTATTATTATTTTTTTAAAATAAAAATAATAATAATAATCGAGTTATACTGAGTCGAGTGGGTTTATTTCGTTTTTTTTGGCGATTTTTCCAAAGTCAAAATGTTCCTTGAGTTTTGACCCAGTCATGACCAGATTGAGTTTTTCAAGCTTGTTGAACTTTGCATGGCACACTTGGCATACATCTACGTTGATCCAGACCGTTGGAGTTACGGGGCTGATTATGGATGAAGCCAGTAAATGATTTGACTTTTACTATGCTCCCAACCGTTGCATTGGTGGCCATTAATGTACGGTTAAAAGTTGTGTCGTCAATGGCCAAAATTTGTTGGGAAAATTCAAATATTTATTGACCATACAATCAGTGTCGTTTTATGGGTCCATGCAACAACTAAAATGGCCCCCACAATTGGAAATTCTTGGCGGACACGGTTTGGCCAGTGATCCCAACACTGACCAGCTGCTTGTGTCAAAGATTTGTGGGCCCCACCATGATATTATTTTCTAATCCACTCTGTCCATCCATTTTTTCAGACCATTTTATGATATTAAACAAGAAATGAGGCAGATCCAAATCTTATATGGACCACACCACAGGAAGCAGTGGGGTTAAATGCTTACTGCCGAAAACATTTTTGGGGGCCCGCAGAAGTTTTGGATCAAGCTAATATTTGTTTTTTCCCTTCATCCAAGTCTTTGTGACCTTATCAACAGATTGGATGGAAGATAAACATTACAGTATGCCCTAGGAAGTTTTTAATGATGGACGTTCAATCAATACTGTTTTCCTGTAGTGTGGTCCACCTGTAATTTATAATCGCCTCATTTTTAAATACATAACATAAAAATATATATATATATATATATAAATGAATGGACGGCGTAGATAAAACAAATACATAATAGTGAAGCCTACATAGCTTTGACATCAGATAGCTGTTTGGTGTTAGGGTCACAAGCCACACCGCGTCCATTCTTGGCGGCAGATGAGTTTAAAGTCGGTGGTAAAAGCACAGGATATGATTTTTAATGAATAAGAAAAAATAAAAGGGAAGGAGGAAACCTCCAGGATTGTTTGTTGAAATAAAGAAAACGGAAATTCAAAGTCCTGTCGTTTGTATCTCTTGCGTAACACGCGTTACCACAGCGTAAGAGAACCCTTAAAATAATTGCTCATCTTTCATATCATTTTTGACTTTGCCAATAGAAAATCTATTTTCATCTCTAAAACGCAATCCATATTGTATGTTCATGTACAAAAACGATTTTTCACGTAATAAACATGATTACGATGCAAACATGATGGGAGGGTCGTTATATATTTTGATGTGAAAATAAGTTTAGAAAGGTAAAAGCAACATACCAAACTTATACGCTGATGGATAAAATAATTATAGGGGTTCATTTGATAATGCCGTGTAATGCTTGATAGACAGCTACGTACGTAGAAATTTTAAATGTGGCATAACATTAAATGAAATTAAATGTCCTAAAGTGTAGAAGTCGCTATTGTTGAGTCACCAGCATAGTAACAAATCTTGTTTTTGGCCATTTCTCTGCTTTAAATTTTTTTCAGGAAATTTTCAGAATTTGAGGTTATTCTTAGGAAAATCACATCAAACATTAAAATATTTATTGTATATTAAAATATTTAAAATTTAAAAGGATTCTTTTTTCTTCATATGATCACCTAATATTTAAGATATGAATTGATAATTGCTTGATTTCAGGCAAATTTAAAAAATAAAAAATGTTTATCTTTTAAGAAATACATTTAGAGGCAAGTTTTTTTATTTTTTTAAACTTTGACCAAGCATTCCAAAACGTAAATAGGTGCGAGTGAATGTTTGTAAGGACATTTCTACCTTAGATGAAACAATATTTCTAATGTTTTACTCTTCAAACTCCCAATGAATGTTTTATCTTGGGTGAAATAATATTTCCAAGGGACGTTTCTGTGAGATCATTTTAGATGTCATTAGTTGGATATTTGCCATGTATAGTATTAGTTTTATTCATCATATCTATAATTAGCCATGTATAGTATTAGTTTTATTCATCATATCTATAATTAGCCATGTATAGTATTAGTTTTATTCATCATATCTATAATTAGCCATGTATAGAAATATTTTAATTAGGATTAGTTCTAATTAAATTTTATTGTAAGAATTCCTTATATATGCATGTAAGTTCTTTATTTAAACCCGATTTAAGGTAAAGAATAATACAAAAAAAGCAACTATAATTTTTTTGATTCCTGGCATTATCAATTTTTACCTTGGGTGAAACAATATTTCTAATATTTTACTCTTCAAACACTTAGTGTATGAAGTTATTGAATCTATGTCCTTTTTTACCCGGCATGTCCATACGTGGGGTCACTTCTTTGTCATCGTGACATCCACTCCATTCATCCATGTGGCCAATTAGATAGGAAGCTCAAGTGAACCACACATGAGAAAAAGTGGGGATTGAACTCCTATCAAACACTTTTTGAGAGCCATAGAAGCCTTTGATAAGACTAATTACCACCATCCATTTTAGAAGTCATGGATCAAATGGCAACATTCCGTAGGTAAAAACAAAAAAAAAAAATTTAAAAAAAAAAAAAACACTCTTTACATAACCATAATCTATTCGAAGAGAGTCTCATCGCATAAATGCTTTAAGTTAATGGTTTTAGTTCTATCACACTTGATCTAGATTGTTTATTTCTTCACATTAGTTATCAGATGGCTATAAATTTCCAATCAGTGTAGATCTTGCACTAAAAAAAATGATCCATTCAATAATTTGATATGCCTATTTATTATATACCATAGATAAGATTTTAAAGGAATCACGTTTGTTAGGCAATCATAGTTATCCCATCCATGGATGGCTAGTAGCCTAAGATATTTGTTTTAGACTTAATGGATGGTTTAGATCAATCGATTGAACCGTCTAATGAACTGATGCAATTAGGAACAATAAGGCAGTGAGAGCAGTGGAGCGTTTTCCCTGATGTAATGTAGTTAATGTCTCACTGCTAGTTTTACACTATTTAATGACAGCAGTGACTCAACCTCCTCACATGCAGCACTGATATAAAGCTATCCAAATCATCCATATTATGAGTCCCGTTGGGCTCGAGTTTTTCACTTATCACAATACTCATCAGCCATGCACATCCAATAAACAGCTATCAAATAGATGATTAAAAGTACAATAGCGAGTGATCCAAATTAATTAGAAACGAAATCAGATGGCTAGGATTATCTTATAAATACAACATTCTGTCTATACTCCATATACAGTTGGTCAAGAAATTTGCACCGTCTAGATTTCCATATTACTTTGCCATGCATGACAGTTGTTAAGTCACCACAATCTTTTAAAATGACACAGAACTATACCAAAGGAAGAATGTAAAATCAAGCTTAAAATATATAAAATTCAAGCCCACTTGAGTTTTGGATTAGGATGGCTTTTTTAATGTCTCTTAATCCTTTTGGGATCCTTAATTAATGAGTTGGATGGATACATGGGCCTCAAGAAGGTCTCTAGGAGGGTGCTCCTTCCCACTGTTTTCCGACCTTAGTTTTGAACGGAAGCGGATTGGCTGGTGCATTGACGTCAGCAAGTTCTTTGAGTCCCATCATGAGGTAGGTATCATATCCAAACCGTCCATCCATTTTGAGAGCTCATAGTAAGGCTTAAAATAAGACATATCTAACGATCAAGTGGACGACACTGCAAAAAGCGGTGGGTATTGAACTTCTACCATTAAAACCCTTTTGGATCACAGAAGTTTTAGATCAATATGAAATTTGTTTTTCCTCCTCATCCAGGTCTCTGTGACCTTATGAACAGATTGGATGGAAAATAAATGATTATGGTGGGCCTACGAATTTTTTAACGGTGAAAATCATTATCTCGGCTATTATTTGTGGTGTGGTCCATTTTATCTTTAGATATGATTGTTTTTTGAAAAATTCTCTAAAATGATCTTCAAAAATGTATGAACGGTGTGGATGTAATAAATACATTATTGTGGGGGCCATGTAACTTCAATCTCCTTTGAACCGTTCGTACAACTTGGAGCTTGAGGAGCGTCAGCGCTTGTCTTTGCACGACACGTACCTACACCTGTGTGGTACACCAGCCAATCCGCTTCCGTTTTGAACGGGCCTGAATAGCTCTGACCCACCTAACTGTAGGTGCTGTAGCTAATGGACGGAGCGGTTTAGTGTGGCCACGGAATTTGGGTATGCATGCTTGACTTTGGATTGCACCGGTAAACCCACGTGACATGAAAAGTCAAATCAAGAGGAAATCTGAGCCTGACTCAAGACCCGTTCGTACCATGAACGGTAAGACTTTAATACGGCTATTATTGTCATTTTGAAAATAAAAATACATGTACGTAGAGAGATCTATCAAGCAGCACTTGTGTTTAGGGGTGCACGAGGGGCGGGCCGAGTCGAACTGGCTTCAGCCCGATCAGGCCCGTTCAACAGCCACACAAGGTTCGAACCCGACCGGGTCTGGTCACCGGGTCAACATCTCCAGCTAGAACCGGGCCCGGCGCGAGTTCGGGCCGAGTTTGGACCAGCATACAAATAATTCAAATTAACTGTCCAGTTTATTTATTTAGTTTCAAATGTATCATAAACCAATAAATAACTCTTATTTGATTAACTTACTATCAGATTTTTTAACATTTATTGGACAGTTAAAAATGACAAACATCTACTGGTTTATTTCCACAAATAAGTGGCCACAAATCAGAAAATAGGATCGTGAAACCAACCTTATTTTTGGAATGTAACTCGGGTATAGTGATATCAACAGTTTATTCGGTTTAATTCGAGTTAATATAACTCATATCTACATATTAAAATGCCTGATTATCAAGTGTTATGCAGCTGGAGTATTAAATAAATCCAATACGATGAAAGTTTCATACTCCAGTATAGTGTGATGGATGATACACAGGCACTGAGACATTGTATATTCGACACATAATTAATTTAAATTGAAACATTGCACAAAACCCATTCAAAAAAAAAGGGGGGAAATTTGTATCCATTTAAGGGAGAGAGAGAGAGAGTGAGAGAGAGAGAGAGAGCGAGAGAGATCATACCTTGGTCGGACGAGAGAGAGAGAGTGAGATTAGAGAGGTGAGACCGTGAGAGCGTCGAGTAGGGCGTTGGACTATGGTCGCCTGGTCGGACAGCGTCCGCCCGCTGGTCGAACGAGAGAGAGAGAGAGAGAGAGAGAGAGAGAGAGAGAGAGAGAGAGAGAGAGAGAGATTAGAGAGTGAGGTGTCGAGGGGGGCGCCAGATTGTGGTCGGATAGCGTCCGCCCGCTGGTCAGACGAGAGAGAGAGAAGAGAGAGAGAGAGAGAGAGAGAGAGAGGAGAGATTAGAGAGTATATATATATACACTCGACCGGGTCGGGTCGGGCCGGGCCGGGTCGGGTCGAGTCGGGCCGGGGCGAGTCGGATTTCGGACCGAGTTGGGCCGAACTGGGAGGTATCCGAACTCGGCCTGAACTCACTTTCGGGCCTAGAAAATTGGCCCGTCCTTACCCGAACTCAGTTTCGAGTTAGGCCGAGTCGGACTTTTTCGGGGCAGGTCGAGCGAGCTAACCGGGCTAGCCCAGTTTGTGTACACCCCTACTGGTGTTACTAATAGCTTAAAAGGATAAGCTGTTATGAAAGAGTGGATGGTTATCAGTCAATAGCTTAAATGTTAGGTGATTATCTGAATAAATACAAAATCCAAAATATATTAAAAGAAATTCCCAAATGTTTTTATGGATTTTCATGACAATATCAAAATAGAAACTCAATATATTAAAAAATGTGACTTACTATAAATACTAGACTTATTATTTTATATACAATTGTGATTTCTATTAGACTTCATGGTTTTCGACTAATATAAAAAATATAGTTAGTGTCCAATTTGGCCTAACCATGTTATTCTCTTAATTTTTCTTAAGTCTTTTCATAATTGGGCACGACTCTTAAAGATCGGAGGATCAAGAGTTATGATTGAATTAAAATTTACTATAAATAGTAAGAATGATATTTTAAAAATGATATTAAAATGGACTTGTGATCATCGATCTGATGGAATCATGCAAATCCGGCATGGGCAACCCGGCATAGCGGGGTTGGCTAGCAAAAGTAACTTCTCTTACCCCAAAATCAATATGGTAACTCATTCTAATTTGCTAGATATGTCTACTTTAGGGTTCTGATGGTCCTAATCACTTTCGCCTTTGATTGAGCATTCTCTGATTCACCTTGGCCATGAAAGTGTCCGTAACCCACTAGTCTCTACATCGTTGCAAGTGCTTGTTGCTTGAAATATGACCATTAGATTATTTATTATTTATTTTTATTTTCATTTTTAACCGTCCAATAAATGTCCACCAATCTAATGGTCAAATAATCCAATATGTGTAATTTTTGGTTTATGATACATTTACTCTAAGACCCATAATTTGGATGGTTGAATTATCCCTAAACTAGTACTAAGTAAATTTTAAGTGCTTGTATATGATCCATCAAACTTTGTGAGGTTACCAAAGTTTCTCTTAAAAAAAAAAAAAACTATTTTCAATGGCTTCACAATAAATCCTATCAATTAAAGCAAGAAAAGAATCTTTCTTACCTTGATTACCTTGATGGAGATGACAAAAAAAAAAAAAAAAACCAACCAACATGGAAGAAAACAAATGCAAAGCATATTTGGGGGAAGACAAATTAGAGTGAGATGATATTTTAGATGAAAAAATACCATTCATTAGATGTTTAACATAGTCCAATAATGAATAAATTTGGTTAGGAGACAATCAATAGCTATGCCCACAGGATGCCCGGTTCGGATTATCATTACAAGTGTGCCACATGTGTGGGAGGCACAAAAAATCAGAATTTCAATGAACTTTTCTATACTTTGTTTTTTTTAAATCCCAACAAAATGAATACTGAAATCATAGTATACAAACCAGGCGAGTCAACCTGTGACTCGGCCGAGTCCACCCAGCCTGGTCACCAACTTGGTCACTGAGTTAGTGGAACCGGGTCCCTAAAAGGATTTTGCTATTTTAATATGGTATTTTGACTGAGGGTTTTTTTTTGGTCTGGTCATTACATTTCCATTTTCAAACACAATGTTTACTTTGCTTTCAAAATCGTGATGTAATCAGTGATAGCAGATCTGTCACTGACCGTAAACTCCTCAGAGGAAATAGGAAGCGTAGAATGGGAAGAAATTTAGTTAGAATATGATATCTGTTTTCACACCTCTTCAATTTTCTTTAGTCTTGCTTGATTCATTCAAATTAGAGTTATTTGATGCTCTGGCTGGCAGAGTAGGACAGATCATACACGGGCATTTGCACTGTACAATTGTGATATCACGTCACTATAATTGTGATATCATGAACTACCCAAAGTGGGGCCCACTAGTTGAAAGATTTAATTTGAGTTGCACATATGCAACGTGTTCAATTTCTACAGCGCTTGCCCATCAACCATCACTGCCTGCCAGAGTAGGAAAGCTTTTGGCCATTTCAAATGGAAGATCAACGGCGGAAAGTGGACGTACTGAGAACAACCATTCTAAAGTACAGCTGCATAGATAGGGCTAGTCTGCCTCTTAGTTACCTTTCGGTCGATGGATTAGAAAAGGAAACGGCCGAAAAGTCCAAAGGAAGAACTTTATTTTGCTTTGATTTGTTCTTCTTGATGTTTTTTTGGGTGGGAACGTACTTATTCCTTGGAGGCTAGTTTTTTCAACGGTGGGTCCACTTTCGTTACTGGAGAATGATGGGTAGTTCCAATGGAACCGGAACATGGTGGGACCCACCTTCCTGTCGACATCCGCTCCGTCCATCAGTTTCACCGATCATGTTAGGATTTAAGCCTAAAATTAGGCAGATTTAAAATCAACTGGACCACACCACAAGAAACAATGAGGATTGACTACTCACCGTTGAAACTTACATGGGGCCATGGAAGTTTTGGATTAGGCTGATATTTGTGTTTTTCATTCATCCTGGTGGTAATCACGTACGTTATGAAGGGGATGGATGACATATAAACATCATGGCATGGTGGGTCTTCGGACGGTTTTAATGACGAGCGTTTCCATATCCACCGTTTACTGAGGTGTGGCCCACTTGACTTTTAGATCTTCCTCACACACTAAAATGAACTGGAGAAAAGGAAGGATGGAGTGGATATAACACCGACATTTCGGGTGGCCCACAGAGCTTAGGTTTCATGTAAACCCGGGTTCACCGGCAAGACGTGTCCCGGATCTAGTCATCTAACTGCCATATACTACAGTAGTTGTTAAAAAGGCGTGTAACACGACCGGTGGGGCCCACTGTAATTGTGTGTTACATCCACTCCATCCAGCAGCTGCGCCACCTCATGTTCCCCTATTTATAGAAGCCCAGCTGGATCCAAAACTTAGGTGGGCCACGCAATGGTGACAGTGTAAAGTCACGCTTCAAAAATCTAAAACTCATGAGGTGTGACCCACTTGAGTATCGTATCATGGCCATCGCTTTTAGTGTGGTCCACCTTAGTTTTGGAACTGTTCTCTATAGTGTGGCCCACATGAGTTTTGGACCGTCCTGATTTTGGGGCCACTAATGACATCAGGATTCTCAACTGATGGTCGACGTTGCAGATGTCACACACTCATCCTGGTGGGCCCACAGAGATTACGTATTCCACCACTCTTCTTGGAACAGTCTCGTAGAGGATTCCAGTCCAGAGACTTGTTATCTGGGACCATCCATCTACTTCATTCTTCCGCGGATTAGATATTAAACGAGATAAACCTACTAGTTCTTTAATCAAGAGCCTTTAAAGCTACAGTAGAAATAAACCGTTGACATTCTTTTATTATATTGCCAGTGGGGGGCCGGAGACCCTTTGGGTAGAGGCTGTAGATGGAGGGGTGGGTGTATTTGTAGTATCTATCTGCTTCCCAATTGTGTTTGTTGGCCTGTTGTTGTCTTGTCGTTTGTTTTGCTGAGGAGGGCTGAGTTGTTTCCCTTTCCTCGGATGTACACGGTTTCCCCACGCCAATAAAATATTTCATGGGGTGTGCTCTCACTTTCTGAAAAAAATTTAAAATAAAATAAAAACAGTCAACGGTCTACATTTTGTGTGGGAATGTCAAGATATCGCTAGGACTGCCTATTGCGTCTGATTTTTCAAATTGCGTCTGATTTTTCAAAATGGGCTCCAATCGTGTAGTGAGGCACTCACCGGCATTACTATGGTGTGAAGACTTTGAGAGGCCTACCATGATGTAGCTGTTTTATTCACACCTTTCTTTTTCTTTTCTTTTTTTCTAGTTTATTTTAAGTCAAGAACCCGTAATTTGAGCAAATTTATAGCTCAAGTGGATCACACTATTATTATATGTTTTAAATTTGTCTGTAACTGGGTCTGTTAATATCATCAATAGACCACTCGATCCTATCGACGGCCCACTCAAACCCATTGATAGATCACTTGATCTCATCGAAAAAATATCAATTTATTCTCTTTGCTCTCTGGACAATTTTGGTGTCTAAATCAATATGATTGAAGGTGGCTTCGATCTCACCAAAGAGCCTTTGATGGTTATTGATTCCATCGGCATAAGCGTACGATTTAATGAAATTGCGAGAATTATTTCCTATTCATGGTGTGATACTATGTATGGGTGTAATTGCAGGATTAGGTTAAGAGGAGAGTTTCTTAGGCTATTTAAAATAGGACAAAACATTTTTGAGAGCTTGAGAAAGGAGAAAGAGTTTTCGAATTATTGTAAGTAATTCCATCTCTTATATTTTTATTTTCATATTAATTTATTGTCATTTTATAATGTGGTTTTTTCCACGTAAAATCAGGTGTGCTTTGTGGTTGTTTTGTTTACATTTACTTAATTGTGTGAGATCCAAATTTCAATATTTATTTCTGCGGATTCCCAACAAGTGGTATCAGAGTTTACGTTAAGATTTAAATTTGGATTAAGGGATCATGTCGATTAAGAGATCAAACGTGAAGTATGAAATGGAAAAGTTCATCGGGAAAAATAATTTCAAACTATGGAAGGTAAATATGAGAGGCATTCTATTTCAACAAGGGTTGCAACATGCACATGTTGGTGTTGAGAAGCGTTTAACGTCTATGATCAATGAAGAATGGGAAGAGTTAGATGAAAGAGTGAAAACCTCAGTCCAATTATGTTTGACAGATGATGGCATTTCCAATATCCTGGATTAAAAAATGATAGTAAGAATTTGAAAGAAGTTAAATAGCTTGTACATGACAAAATTATTGTCGAATCATCTATATCTAAAGAAGCGATTCTATAATATGAAGATGACGGATGGATTAGATTTTAATGAACACATCAGTGCGCTCAATCATATATATATCCTTTGCAAATTGACAAGCATGGAAGTGAAAATGGGCGAGAAATATTAAACCCCAATTCTGTTAAACTCCTTTCCAGAGTCTTATGATAGCTTCATAGACACTATGTGTCACGGTAGCAATACCATTGATGTTGAGACTGTCATATTAGCCCTTTAGTCGATTTTGTTAAGATAGAAGGACAATAACGCAAGTTCCTCCATGGATGCTTTGGCAGCTAGGGAAAGGAATTCAGAGCGGGAAAAGAGTAATTTGTTATATTCACGGTTTAAGTGTGAGGGCAAGGGGAAGATGAAGTGTTGGAATTGTGGAAGACATAGGCTTATGAAGAAGGATCGTTAAAATTTTAAAGTCCAAAATGGAGATAAGGCAGATGAAGCGTCGAAAGAGGCCATGTAGCGAAGTTGAGTGAGAATGTGGATACCGGTGATGTTCTGACTGCATCTAAATCTAACTACGTCAGCGATGAATGGATTTTGGATACAGTAGCGTCATACCACATGACCTCGCATCAAGATTGGTTCACCATGTACAGTGAGAATGATGGTGGCCATATATTTATGGGGAATGATGTTACCTATAAGGTTATTGGAATTGAATCAGTGTGCATCGGGTATCTGATCGGATGGAACACATCCTGATGGATGTAAAACACGTTCCAAGCCTATAGAAGTATCTGATCTCTTTGGGTGCTCTCAAGGCTATTTGGTGTAAATTCACCGGCTTTTATCATATTCTAAAGATTTCAGAAGGGACACTTGTAGTGATGAAGGCACAACGGAATTGTAACATTTACAAGTTGTTCAAAAATACCATATCAGGTGAAGTTGCAACGTCTATAGCAAAGTCCATATCAACACGTCTATTGCATGCATATCTGTATGACCTAATCAACATACGTCAAAGAAAACAACGTTGAAAGAATGTTAGCCATTCTCAGGACTCACAAAAGTTTTAGATCAAGCTGATATTTATTTATTTTCCCTTCATCCAAGTCTATATGACCTAATTAAGAGGTTGGTCTATATGACCTAATCAAGAGGTTGGATGTCAAATAAACATTACAGTCAGGTTTAAATAGTTTTTGATGGTAAAAATTCAATTTCCTATGGCGTACTCTACCTAATATTTAGATCTGCCTCACTTTTGCGAACAAGCCCTAAAGTGCTCCGGATAAATGGATGGGCAACATGGATAAAATACATACATCATGGTGGGGCCCACATAGCACCGACAATTGGCTACCTAGCTAGTAGCACCGTCACTAGCCAAACCGCGTCCCATTAATTCTGGGTAAGCCTTTCTAACTTGGAACCGTCCAGTAGGTGCACCATCTCATCGCAAAATTATAACTAATTCAACGTTCACCCAACTTATACAAAAACCTCTAACTTCTTGCGTTATGGCCCACCTGAGTATCAGAGTAGTGTAATTTTTGAGAAATCATTTCATACTGATGTGGCCCTACACAAAACTAGTGGTGGACGTCCTATCCCAACTGTTTCTCATGATATGGCCAACCTGGAGTTTGGATCATTGTAATTGTTGGGACCCAGGTTATGCAGCATACCCGATAGACAGGGTAGATCTCATGAAAGTTCCACCCAATTATTACTCTGCCAGCAGAAGGTACATATTCAAAGTTAGTCATCACCCACGCCAAGTTCGAAATCAGTGGAAGTCGACCGAACTATAAGTCCATAGCTAACCGAAGACGAGATTCTGCTTGGCACGTATACAATATATCAGATTCGTTCAAATCGGCCGGTGTGAAAATCACACCAATCTATTCAATTAGGGGCCCATCCATATAAGTAAGAATAGACGGTTCCAAGACTTTCATGGACGTGTGGTCCATCCGATGAGTCTTCTACATGTGGGGTTAGGTGGTGAGTTGGCACCGTCCATTAGGTCCACCACTTCATTTTCCAGGTTGGCACGTGTATGTAAATGTAAACGTGGTGAGTTGTGCATGTGGGGTTAGCAGCCCTCTATTCCTTCTTAAAAGTTAAAAACTTTTACTTCCTGGTGCTTTTAGTAGTGTTGGATCGAAATTGACACATATGGCTGGACCTAGATGAACTCAGACCTAACCTGCCTAAAAGCTACCTTTTCATCAAGCAGCCAAAATCTAATTCCACATGGCCATTTCCTGGGGGTTTCCAAGCAGCCATAAAACCCTTATTTCCAATCAAAATGAGCTATTCGTATTTGAACACATGTTTTGACGAAAAGGGGCATTTGCTTTTCTTTCCTTCTTTTTTTTTTTTTTGTCTTTAATGTTTGGATGCACTTGTTAGAAAGACAAGGATTTTAAAAATAAGGAAATTTTGATTTTCAACTTATCTTATTCTCACTTGAGATTTGAATCTGCCTCATTTTCCGGCTCATGCCCTAAATTGATATGGAAAAATGGAAGGATAGCATGGATAAAACACATACATTACAGTGAAGCCCACAGCACCGCCAAGTAGCCACCTTGCTGGTGGCAGCATAGGTGGGCAATCCAAGTCCCTCTATCATATGTTTCCCTAGCATTCATTCAAGACAAGTAAGCAATTGTTTTTACAACATTCACATTTTGGGCTGGCAATGTTCAGCCCTAGTGTTGGCTCGATCAAGTTAGCTCGGCCTATCCAGAACATTGGTTTTGCTTGGCCTGGGCCTAGCCTATTCCCATCACTACTTAAACTAGCAAAGGGAATAAATGCATTTCTTTCTTGAAGAGGATCCAACTAAGGTGATTTCTAACCATACTAATTTGAAATGGAGCCCAAAATTTGGATGGTCTTGAGAATCTAGACCATGGCAATGACTTACTATAGTCTAGTTGTTCACATTTTCAAAACATTTGACAGAAAAAGAGGGAATTTATGGCTATTTTTCTTGAGAAATTTTTTTACTAGCAGGTAGATGTGATGGATTATAATCAGGTCCACTTACAAATTACTTGGAAATTGCATGTGGAATTCATCAAATTCCAATTGAATTTTCTAAATTATGGGTCTCAATCTAGATGTATCAACAATTGAAAATTATGCTCATTTGATTATTTGAATAGTATTCAACGCTCCTATTATATTTCAACAAACAAGTGTCCACGAACCCCACATGGTTTTACAGTCAATCTGATTTTGGGACTACTGAGTGACGGTGGGTTCCACAATTCAATCTGTTTAACTTGCATTAATGAATGCCATGCATAGGATTTTTTAGTGCCCATGTATCAAGTGCGTGAGTCCCCCCCCCCCCCCTAAATATTGTTATTAAATGCCTACATTAGTCCAACATCATGGTTAGGGCCAGGTCGAGCTCTACATATTTCAAAGTAGGCCCAGGCCCGGCCAGGGCCATGACAGGCCAAATTAGACCAGCCCACCATGTTTGTGCTAAGTCCAGCCTTAGTGCAGCCTGACCGAGTTTGAATGTGTGTGTGTGTGAGTGAGAGGGTTTTTTCTTTTTGTATATTATAAAATTGTCTTCCCAAACTTTAATGGGACAGGCTGGGCTAGGCTGATATGTTGTTATAAAAAAGTCCAAAACCAGGCCTCATTTTAAAGCAGACTTGAATTTTAATCCCAAGCGCCCCACCCTCGGACCTAATAGTACTCCAGCTCAAATCCAGCCCGAGGTAGGTAAGCTTTGAAAGCCCCATGAGCCAGCCCCAACCCAATCACAGCCCTAAGGGGGCGTTTGGCGCATGGTATTAGATGAGATTAGGTGAGATGGAATTGCATTTGGTCGCCTGCTAATTCACCTCAATGTTTGGAATTGATGGAAAAGCTTGGAATTAGATTAGATGGAATTGCATTCGGTTCGTGTGCCAATTTCACTCAATATTAGCAAGTTGTGCAGGTCCCACCATGATGTATGGGCTATATCGACATCGTCCACCCATTTTTCGAGATCATTTTAGAGCATGGGCCAAAAAATCAAGTAGATCTAAAGCTCAAGTGGACCCCACCATAGAAAGCAGCGGGGATTGAATACCTACCATTGAAAACTTCTTTGGGGCCACATAAGTTTTACGTTTTTTTTAATCCCATCCCACCTAATCCTTCCCAGTACCATGCGCCAAACACCCCCTACTCAAGCATAAAGAAAATATGTGCATGTGCTAGGTCTTAAGTCCCACTGATTGGGCAACTTGATGCCTTTCTAGTTTCTAATGAATCATTTACATCATGAGGATTGCCTTTTCCAAAAATCAGTCACATCTACCAGTGGAATCAACCGTATTAGTATTTTGTTATTTATTATCAATGAGTAGAAATTGTTTTTTTTTATGTTGCAGCCTACCTAATGAGTGTCTTTTGCACAAGGATATCCTTATGGTGGGGACAACCTCTAGGAAGGGTTGAATGTCACATCCACGTGATAGTTCGGAGTTATTTGTTGAGTGCTACTGGTTGGATTTGAGATATTACATATTTAGGTATGTTCACAAATGCAGATCTATAGACATATATATAGAAGAGGGTTTTGATAACGTCCCAACCTTGATGGGACCTTCTCACTGACCTTGATGCCTTTTAATGACGCATGGGGTAATTCATCATCTATCTGAACTGTTCATTCATTTATACAACCAGGAGCAGCCCAAATTTGAGCAGAGAAACAAAATAATTCTAGTCGTCGTCCCAAAACATTTACTAAATAAATATCACTGTATTGCTTATGATCAGACAACCAAGAGTATGATCTATTAAGTACATGTTTTCCATGATCCACAGACAGTCAAGATCACCAGCATGATTTTTGCACCATGCTTGCTATCATTGGTATCATTGATTGAACCATCTTGATCAATGATTGCATGTCTCAGGTGTTATTCAAAAGGTTCAGGTAGGTTAAAAGGTTGGGGAAGTGGATTGGCTAGTGCACCACACACCAGCAACACAGCTGGTGTGAGGACATGCCATAAGGTCCCACCATAACGTTTACTTTCCATCCAATCTGTTAATAAGGTCACACATACCTAGATGAAGAGAAAAAACAAATATCCAATTGATTCAAAATTTTTGTGACCCTTAAAAGGGTTTCAATGGCAGGTGTTCAATCCCCCACTGCCTTTTACAGTGTGGTCCACTTGAATTTTAGATCTATCTTATTTTTCAGCTCCAGCCTTATGACAAGCTCACCAAGTGGACAAACGGTTTGGATATAACTCATACCTCGTGATGGGACCCACATAACTTGGTGATGTCAACACACTAGCCACATCGGTGGTGTGTGGTACACCAGCCAATCCGTTTCCAAGGTTGGAAACCATCCTCGAAATCGGATTGCGTGCTGAGTGACTCCGAAACTCAGTTGGGCCCACCTTGAATGTATGTTGTCTATCCACGCCGTCCATCCATTTTTCTATCTAATTTAACGGGTTGAACCCAAAACTAAAGCATATCCAAAGATCGAATGGATCATACCACAGGAAAAAGTAGGGATAATGATTTCCACCGATTGAAACCTTTCCAGGCCCTATAGTAATGTTTATTTATCATCCAACCTGTTAATAAGATCATACAGACATGGATGAATGAAAAAACAAATATAAGCTTGATACAAAACTTCCGTGGCCCCTAAGAAATTTTTAATGATAGAAGTTCAATTCAACTGTTTCCTGTGGTGTGGTCCATTTAAACATTGTATATGCTTCATTTTTGGGCTCAATTCCTAAAATTATCTTAGACAATCGATGGACAGAGCGGATAAAATACATAAATCATAGTGGACCTCACAAAGTTTACTCAGTACGCTGAGCGTAGTGAGTGAGTTACTACGAAATCTGCTTCCACTATCCTCTGGGTAGACCGTAACTTTTGGTCCAACCGGCTGGACCTGAGACTTATATCGACACACAAATGAAACCACATGAACCTACTCAAATTTTGATGGGCTTCGTTATTAGCTTGCTAATTCAATATACACGCATATATTATTATATATTCAGGTAATCCGTTGTGAAGTCCAACAGCCTGACGTCCAAATATGAGTGGATAGATGGGGCCCATATGTAATTTTGAATCACATCCCATTAACCCCAAATACTCAAAGTCACTTGAACCTTGATCTTGGACCGTTAATCGACTATCCAATCTATTAAGCGGAAATGAGGTATCTTTCAAGGGCAGTCTTCCCTAACACCCTCTTCTGTATTATCAACTCCTTCCTGAAGTCTCCCCATGTGAAGGGTCGGTACTTCCTCGGATTCTCATCTTCGGTGTTGATGAGCTCTGGCGGGGATTCGATGATCACATTGCTGGTGGGACTGAGGAAATAAGCGGCAGATAGACGCATTTTCTCTCTATTGACCACAGCTCTGTGGACCACACTCTTTAGTCTTCCATTAGTCCATGCCTGTAAATGTAAGAAACGTTAGTAAATCGGGGTCCCACACGTTCACATGGTTGTGTTACAGGGATATCATCACATACCGTTAATTACTAGTTACCATACCTACTGTGATGTGTGTGCCATCCAACCTGTTTATTAGATGTGTTTTCCTGTGATGTATAGCGGGTCACGGACACTCTCATGTCGACACTCTCATGTCCAAGATGGATCAGAGAAGACCCGATCAGAGACAAAAGTCATCAAGATTGTTAGAACCTTAAAACAGTCTTATCTTGCAAATTGGAATGAGTTGCTCAACGTATAATATATGATTTTGCGATAGGATGATCTACTTTAGCCAACCAACCCGGTAATGCCAGTTGCCCAAGCCGAATTTGTGAGATTTCATTATATGGACAGCTGAATTATGTGTTTATTTCTATTTTTATCATTTTAAGTAAGTTTTGGTTTGATTGTAACTCTTTATCAGTTTGAACTTTAGAAGTAGTGTTGACATGAAAAGTGTTTAGAAAAATTAGGAGAATAATGTGGTTAAGCCACATAGGACACTTACTATAAATATTTAAAAAAAATAAAAAAATTTAAAGGGTTGTATACTCGTTTATGAATAATTAACAAATTTATTTCAAATATTTTAAAATTATTTTTATTTCTTTTTCTCATGGATTCCAGAAGCCCTGTGAGAAATCCTGGAGTAGTTGTCCTTGAGGAAGATGGTGGCCTCATCGTGTTCATCCCTACCTCACCCTGTGTTACGTCTACATCCCAAAATTCAGCATGACTCATGTGAGCCACAACAAAGAAACTTTCAAACAGAGAGACAGAGAGAGAAGAGTACTTCAAGTGTGTCACCGATATTTATGATAAATGAATTTGGAATTGGGCGAATCCCCACCCACCGATCACCACCGTCAGTTTGAACTTGTAGGCCACCCACCTCATCCTGAAGCAAAATCGTGAGCGTATGTGGGTCCGAGTGACTCCCAAGGCCCAAACACCTTTCAGGAAGAGGGCATGGAGGATACCTATTCACCCTTATCATTGTGGCCTCTTTCTCATCAAAATTCTTCGTGAAAAAATCATCTTCCAAGCCCAGACCATGAGCTAACATCTTGAATATAACCATTCCTAATCCATCCAAGACACGCATGTACTCCAAAATCGCAGCGCTGTAACATCCAAACACGAATCCAATCACATTCACATACAAAATTTCATTCTTACTAGTCTCTCAAATACAGGCTTAGATGATAGTAATAAATTATAATAGATCGAATTTACCTTAAACGCCGATGTTGGTCTCCATACACCTTCTTTGAAAATGCAACAACTTGCTCTGGAGATTGAAGTAATTGAAGGATCTCAGCCCACGGTAGGTTACGCCCATAATCAGGATTACTAGCACAATACCCCAACGGTAAGCTTGCTGACCTTGCACCCTTCATCTTCTGCTCCATGGGGAGGTCGAACAGCTCATGGCACCTCTCTTTCATGTTCTCTATGGTATTGAGTGGGACCCCATGATCGATTAGCTTGAAAAAGCCCCACTTCCCACTAGCATCCACCATCTCCTTGCACACCTTATCATACTCATGGCTCCTCCCACTTTTCATGATGTTCGAAAGGCTTATAATGGGAATGTCGTCGCCTTCTTCGAAGTCGTCGTGGTTTATCTTTGGCCATTCATTTTTAGACCACACAAAATCTTTCACATGGTATCTGTTCTCCATGGATGAGAGAGAATCGACGCGTTGCTCTTCTACTTCTTCCATTTTCATTGAAGCCATTGGTGAAATCTAGCCATCCGTTGGAGCTTAAATAGAGTCACATTCCATGGCCCACTTCCTCGTATGCTTAACCATTTTTTTGTAGTGGTGAACAAAAACTATATTAAACGGTAATACCTATAGAACGATGTGGTTTATTACAAAGCTTTCACGGATTTGGGCGGCTATAGTTGTCTGAATGCATTGATTTATTTAAGGAAATTAATGGATTCTCTTATATTTTCGAAGATCTCTTCCATGGTTTGATAAATAAGTAAGATACCATTGAGCACCAGTAGCATGTTTTGAACCGGGGCCTAACACATGAATAGGGAATGAAAACATACGTTCAAACGCATATTACTTGCAATGTGGGGTCCGTCCATGTTGTTTATATGTTGTCCAACCCATTCATCAGGTGAGCCCCACCAGGATTAAGGATACATTGGAAAATCAAACTATTCCAAAATTAGGAGGACCGCAACAAGTGAGCATATAGGTTGTGGTCGTGGTTCTTTGGATTCATGAGGAGTTGGACTAAATTCACCCAATTGGAGGACTCGTAGGCAGGCTTATATTTCTTGGTTTCAATAGGATTTCTTACCTTGTTCACATGCACATCAGGGGTAGGCTCCAAATAGCTCGAATTGGATGCATGTGATGATTCCGCATGAACATGTAACAAGATTCCAAAATCATGTTTGCACAACCATGAGGCTAACCCATGTAATAGTTTCCATAGAATCGCCGCCTTTAGGGCTATCGACTTATATATAATCGCACAATTTTAAAATATTTAAATTAACGAGCTTATGCTTTGCACCGTTAGTCATTTTAATTCTTGGTATCTAATAGCGTTAGTTATGATAGGGCTCATGGAAGTTCCACATGCCAACACCTTTCCATTAGAATGTGCTACACACCAAGCAATGGAATTTCTTGACATGTGAAATGTACATGGCGCCACCATGATTTATTTCTTAGGTCCATGCCATCCATCCATTTTTCCAGATCATTCTAAGAAATGAGCCCAAAAAACAAGGCAGATCCATAAATCAAGTGTACCACACCACAGAAATTAAAATAGTAGGAATTGGACTCCAACCCCAAGCTTTTTGGGGCCACAAAGGACTTTGATCATGCTGATATTTGTGTTTTACTTTCATCGAGCCTGTGGGACCTTATGAACAAGTTAGATGGCAAATAAACTTAACCATAGTCCGTAGGCCTTGTGAAGGATTCAACTATAGTTTGTTTGATCCCCACTCCTTTTAGTGGCGTGGTTCAATTGAGATTTGGATTTGTCTCATTTTTTTACTCATGCTCTGGAATGATTTAGAAAAATTGATGGACGGTGTGGATTTAACACATAAATCATGATGGGCCCAATGAAATTTTACATGTTAAAAGTTGTGTTGTGTAGTGTATAATTAATTTGGGAGAGGGAAAATACGTGTGTTTATCGGCAATGATGTGTACCAATGAGAAGCTGATTTCGTGACTTTCCAGTAAGTTTTTGCGCCGGGATGCTAGGTAGGGCACTGATGTTTGTAAGAAATTCACCCGTCCATCCATTTTGCGATCTCATTTCAGGAGATGCAACAAAAAATGAGATGGATTCAAAACTCAAGTGAGCCACACAAGAGAAAATAGTGAAGATTTAATGACCACATACCATTAAAATATTCATATGGCCATAAAAGTTTGTATCAAGGTAAGTTTTTTTTGCTTTTTCACTTCATTCTAGTGGTAATGGCCTCATAAATGGTTTGGATGGCATATAAACATCAAGGTGGAGCCTAAGAAGGTTTCAACAGTAGACATTTTTTTCCCCTAATTTTTCCTCTAATATGGTCCATTCGAGCTTTGGATCCATCTCGTTTTTTGTCGCATGTCGTAAAATGAGCTCGCACAATGGATGGACACGGTGGATTTCTCACAAATATCAAGGTGGGTCCCACCTAACATCCGACAGCCCAGGAAATCCACACCACTGACATTATTGAAGCAGATCCACATCTCAGGTGGACCACACCACACAAAACAGTGGTCATTGAACATGAGCCATTAAAAACTTCTCAAGGCCCACAATGATGTTTATTTGTCATCCAAACCTATTCAAAAGGTCAAACGGACCTAGATGAAGGGAAAACATAAATATCGGCTGATACAAAACTTTTACTGCCGCCAGAAATTTTGGATCACCACTATTTCATGTGGCAAGGTCCACCTGCAATTCAGATCCGATTGAATTTTTAGACTGATGGCTTAAAATGAGTTGGAAAAAAAAGGATGGACAGTGTCGATCACACATGTAAAAAAAGGTGGGGCCCATCAAATATTCTGCACCGCCATCCCTATAATAACTATAATAAGGTATAACCATAAAAAACCAAAAGAGTATGGGGACAAATATGTCTTTTTCATGCTTTAATTATGTTTTCACGTCACTTAATGACTACCAAAGTTTAAGAGGCCACTAATTTTTCGTATTTGTAAAGTGTAAGCTTATTGATTTAAATGTTTCAAAATCAAGCTATTATAGGTCGATGGCCCTAAAGGTGGGCAGTTAGATGGAAAAACCTCTCAAAAAAGTAATGGTGACAAAGTTCTATATTTACTCTTCATCCGAGCTGGGCTGGCCCACCAGGTTTTGGGTCTTGGCCCAATATCAGTCTGGCTCAGGCCAGTTCTACAGTCCCATGCATGTGTGGACCTGACTTTGAAGCCCGGTTTAATAAAAGGATTGAGCCTGTCTTGTAAACATGGTTGAAAGACTCAATGACTTGGACAAACTCATTCGATCCTGAGACAAGTCAGAACACACCTAAGTTGGGGCTAAACTGGCCCGACTCACTCATATTGCAGTGACTTATGGACCCCAAGTGGTTCTGTGGTGTCTGACCTTTCCTCCTACAGGCCCATTCATATTGTTAAATGGGTGGTCTTGGGCCTGACTTAAAGGGCTAAACATTCTGGGCTTGGGTCTGACTTTCAAAGAAAAATCGACCAATGATCCACTTGCAACTTACAAGCGTGCCCCAAAGATGAGGGTGTGGGTAGGGCTGAAAGTCAGGCGGGTTGAGTCGGATTGGTGCTCCCTAGCCCAACCCAAGATGCCTATACCTCAACCCTAACCCAACCCTACCCAACCTCAGGTTAGGAATTCTAACCCAAGCGGGATTAGTCAGGTTGGTCGGGTAGATATATGCTAATATTTTTCGTTATTACAAATAAACTATTATACTTCAATACACGTCTAACTTTTTGTACCTATGATTTTATTAATTATATACGTAGTTATTTATTATAAATAACGTCATTTTTTCTAAACAAACAATCTAAAATATAGGACAACTACTCCATTAAAAGTCATGTTGAGCAGCACGTAATCTATTTAGGAGAGAGAAGTTTGGCGTATCTTGTTAGCTTGAATCATCGGAAATGACTTGGACCAATGAGACTCGACGGCGCTGGAATTTCATGTGCCTTCAACAAAGACGATCTGCACTCAATTATAATTTATAACTTATATATCGATCGGATTCGGGTTGGGTGGGACAACCCAAGCTCGACCCAAGTTTTATCGGGTTGGTATTTGTATAGCCCAAGCTGAGACCAAACCTGATACATCCTACCCTGGCCCAACCCAATGTCGGGTGAGTCACAAGTCGGTTGGGTTGAACCTGCCCAACTTTCAGCCCTAGGTGCAGGTGCCAGCCTGTTTTGTAGCCAAAGGTAGAAATCCTTTGGACCCGATGATTAGTAGACTAATAGCTCACTTAGGCACATCACAAAACCCAAACTTGGGACAATGGAGGAGATCAATGTATTGGAGAAAATCTATACCTTGGATTTCAAGTTGAAAGCCATAACTAAAAGAGTCCTACTAATAGATGTATTCCCCACCTGAGATACCCTAAGTTCATAGATAGCAAAACCCTACGCTATAGCATTGTGTATTGGGTGGGAGACTTATGAATTTCAGAAAATCCTATTTACATTGGATTTTCAACATAATCTTTTAAATTGATTTTTCAGAAACCAACATCTGCTTTGTTGTCTTGAATCTTATAAGATCTTCGATTATTAGTGATTTTTAAAACTTAGTTTCCTTTCCATATTGCAAAGCACAAGGTCCACTTGAGTCATATCAATTGCGACAATTGCCTTTGTCATATGATTGATGTGTGAACTATTTTTGGTGATCTCATTGTTTGTGTCAAATGCATGCTTTACTAAAATTTGAAACTTTCATGCTTCATCTTAATTTTCAACTTTTACATAATAAGTATACCCTTTGTTTTCTTAATTTTTGAATACTTTTATGTTGTCACTTTTACCTATGGATTTTGGATATAGAATTTTTATAATTCCGTCACAAAGTAATATTTTAAGATGTGGTGTTTTATCAAAATAGTGACACAAAAAATAATTTATCTCTTTCTCTATATATATGTAAAGCTTTCTAAGTTGATATGGTCAAATTTTACGAAATTTGAATATACAAATTTAAACTTAGTAAAATACACTTTTGAAATTTCAAGATTGTGAAACCCACTTATATCGGCAAAATTTGCTTCGATCAACTTCTTTAATCCTTCACTGTTCTCCATTTTTCTATTGTTAGAAAAGAAAATGAGAATTTTCAACAAGATCATACTTTTTGATAGTCTCAAAATCTCTAGGTATATTTCTTTCTTTCTCCATTTCTATGACACTAGAAGTAATATGGGATCCTTCACTTTAATCTCATTTAGTTCATTGAAATTCATCCAATTCAAAATGACCAATCCATAGCCATTTGTGGAACACCACTTTTCAAAGAAAATTCTTAAGTTTATTCTAAACCTAAGATGGACAAAGTAAATTCTCTCTACATGAGTCCAAGCTTATTGAGACATGATTATTTAATAATAATAATAATAAATAAATAAATAACTAATTGTGCTTTCTCATGTTTCCTTTTTTAAATCATCCTTATTGGTTATCCATTGGCAGCTTGATATTGTTTCCACTGATTACTTTTCAATGGCTATAACCTTAGAGATAGGTACTTACTTTGGCGCTCAAGTCATGCAGCTTACTAGTTTTAGCTCCTCTAACTCTATGGTGAGAACATCTTTGACATTATTAGATGGAACAACCTTTAGTATCTCTTTAATTTATAAAATCAATTGTTATTAAATTTGAACTTTCAAGTTCTTGTTTTACTGATCTATAAGTCTAAAAGCCTATAACCACAACAAAATCAAGAGAGTTGTGCACACATGCCAAATTCTCGCAAAACAGTTTCTTTCACAACACTTCTTTTAACCTTTGGCTCTTTCACATCGATAACCTTCCTCACCATGATTGTGATACTAAAGGTCCTTTGGACTCAATGAATGCATAGAATACTTAATGGCCTGCTTTGTAAGTTATAAAACACAAGATGAAAACTACTATATAAAATCGAAACTTAGAACTATGGGAAAGATCCATATAGAGTAAAAATCTATACATTATAATTCAAGTTAAAGTGTGCATGTGTGTATACATACATACATACGACCTCATGGGAAGTGAAGTGTGTTGAACATCAACACACGAGGTCTTGTGTGTGTGTGTGTGTAGAGAGAGAGCCGGTCTCCTGCGCACAGTTCCGCAAGAAAGTTGTATGCGAGCCTTCATATAAGCCGTGAAATGATGAGAACAGCTGGGATTCAGCCTCATTGGGAGAGAGAAAGAGAGAGAGAGAGAGAGAGAGAGAGAGAGAGAGAGAGATGACTCTCTCCTACACTCACGCCTAGGGACACGGATTAGCTATTGCTAAGTTGAGTAGTGAGACTTGAAGTGACATCACCAAGTTCTGTGGGCCCACCTTGATGTATTTGTTATATCCACACCGTTCATCCATTTTTAGAGATCATTTTAGGACATGGGAAAAAGAATGGGCAGATCAAAAGCTGGAGTGGACCCCACCACAGAAAACAATAGGGAGAGAGATGCCTACCGTTGAAACTTTCCTAAGGTCCACTGTGATGTTTATTTAAGATCCAACCTGTTCATAAGTTAACATAGACATTAAAGAAGGGAAAACACTAATATCAGCTTGATCGAAAACTTTTGTGGCCCTTAAAAGTTTTTAATGGTGAGCGTCACTCTCTCCACTGTTTTTTGTGGTGGGGTCCACTCAAGCTTTGGATCTGATTCATTCTTTGGCTCATGCCATAAAATGATTTCTACAAATGGATGGACAGTGTGGATACAACACATACATCATGGTGAGGCCCACATAATTAGGTGCATCACTTTAGTAACAAGTCTCGCTACTCAACATGTCAGTAGCTAATCTGCATCCCATGTTGAGGCTCCTGTCTTTGCATGCTAGATTTGGACATTGCATCCTACCCCCCAGGCGGGCAGGGCTCTATGGGGCCCACGGTGAAGTAAGTGTCTTATCCACGCCGTTCATAGTTTTTCTCATATCATTTTAAAGTATGAGAAAACAATAAGGCAGGTACAGGGCTTAAGTGGACCACAAAATGGGTGTCGAATGTCCACCATTAAAAACTTCTTGGGAGTTGGAGAAGTTTCGGATCGAGCTGATATTTGTATTTTCACTTCATCCACATCTACATGACCTTATGAATAGGTTGGATGGTAAAAAAACATCACGGTGGCCCTTAGAAAGGTTTCAACGGTGGGTGTCATTATCACTGCAGCTTCCTTTGGTAGTCCACTGGAGCTATGTACCTGCTTCGCTTTTCTGATCATACCTCTAAATTATCTGAGAAAAGTGATGAATGGCGTGGATAAAACACTTACATCACAGTGGGTCCCACAGGGCCTTGCCCGTTACCGTCGGGGCAAGGGTAGGACGCAATCCGCGTCTGCTGGAATTACACGTTGTCCGCATTCTAGCTAGTGTATGTACGCCGATCATACCTCTCTCTCTCTCTCTCTCTCTCTCTCTCTCTCTCTCCATCTTTCAACCGCATCTCTCGCAGTCATGTGGGAACATCGACAGAGGAAGAGATCCAATAGAGGTAGCGACATCGGGGGCCCTTCCACCAGCCGCAGTGGTAGAAGGAGTGGTGAATTACCTTCGACTAGAAGGTATTCTTGTTATGCAGCACACCAACAACGCTAGTGAACTGAGATCCAATCTCCGATCTCACCCACAAACGATAAACAAGAAGAAATATAATCTAGAAGTAGAATCAGAACATACCAACAAACCACAAAACAGAATATACGTGGAAAAACCCCAACAAGGGTAAAAAAACCACGGGTACAAACTTCCAATATGAAGAAAAACGAGATTACAATCAATATACTAACCTTCTCGATGCTCCCATGCACAGAGATAACCCTTAGCCTAGCTTAGAAAACTCTTTCTCATACCCTAAGACCCCTATTTATAGTTTAGGCAACTTCTATTCCGCACTCTTGCGAAACTGCCTCAAATTTAAGCAGTCCGCACCAAATCTGAACTAGGATCTGCGTAGCCTCGACTAGTCGAGCAAGGGCCTCGACTGGTCGAGCAGCCCACTCGACCGATCAAACACCGCGGAATTCCAAAACATTAACTCGTTGGACTTTGAGTCGAGCAGCGCGGTGAAAGGCCTCCGTTTTTCAATGGACGCAATTTGGTGTGTTGACTCCACACCTCAACAATCTCTCACTTGGATACACATCACCATAAACATTCGTCTTCTACATCGGGAGTGCACCATCTCCCCGTCTTCAAACATGAAGACCAATAAAAGCTTAATAAAGCTTCAGCTTCTCCCGTGTGACCGCCTTGGTCAGCATATCCGCAGGATTCTCACTTGTATGGATCTTCTCTAGAGCAATTGATCCATCTTCCAGTAACGAACGTATGAAGTAATATCTGATGTCAATATGCTTGGTCCTTGAATGAAAGGTTGAATTCTTAGTCAAGTATATTGCACTCTGACTATCATTGTACAGCTTGTAATCTGCTTGCTTTTTTCTCAACTCTTCCATGAAACCTTGTATCCACACCATCTCCTTGCACTCTTCTGTAGCTGCAACATATTCTACTTCCGTTGTACTGATAGATACTATCTTCTGTAATTGAGAGACCCATCTGACTTCAGCACTACCCAGAGTAAAGACAGACCCTGTAGTGCTCCTTCTACTGTCAATATCTCCTGCTAAATCTGAATCTATGTAGCCTTGTACCTTGATTTCCGATCCTCCATAATATAGCCCTACATCCACAGTACCTACCAGATATCTAAGGATTCACTTCACAGCTTCCCAATGTTCCTTCATGGGGTTGTTCATGAACCTGCTAACAACCCTCACTGCTTGAGCAATGTCTGGCCTCATGCTCATCATAGCATACATGAGACTCACAATAGCTGACGCGGATGGGACTTTAGCCATGTAGTCCCGTTCTTCCTGCGTCTTTGCACCTTGCTCCTTAAAAAGTTTGAAGTGGTTGGCTAATAGAGTGTTAATAGCTTAGCACCTCCCATACTGAATCGATCAAGTACCTTGGCTATATACTCTACTTATGACAAAACTAGTTTCTTGTTTTCCCTATCACGCTTTATCTTCATGCCTAGGATTTATTTTACAGCTCCTAAATCCTTCATTGCAAATTCTCTAGACAGTTGTCTTTTGAGATCTAAGATGTCCTTCATGTTTGATCCGGCCACAAGCATATCATCAACGTATAGAAAGAAGGATGATGTACGATGTATCAAACTTCTTCAAATAGTAACAGTAGTCTGCATGACATCTCTTAAAATCGTTTCCTGACATGAAACTGTCGAACTTTTTGTAATACTGCCTCGAGGCCTGTTTCAGGCCATATAGACTTTTTTTTCAGTTTACACACCTTGTTTTCCTTTCCTGGTGCCACGTATCCTGTCAATTAATACATATATATCTCTTCTTCAAGGTCCCCATGAAGAAAAGTTGTCTTAACATCTAATTGCTCTAAATGTAAATCCTCTGTAGCCATTATACTCAAGACTATGCGAATTGTAGACATTTTCACCATTGGTGAAAATATTTCAGTGAACTCGATAACTGCCTTTTGTTGGAACCATTTCACAACCAATCTAGCCTTGTACCGTTTCGAACCATCGTGTTCCTCCTTCAGCCTGTAAACCCACTTGTTATGAAGAGCTTTCTTACCCTTAGGTAGAGTGATTAGCTCTCACGTATGATTGAATTCAAGAGAATCCATCTCATCATCTATGGCCTGCTCCCACTTAACCCCTGTATCTAACTGTAATACCTCTTCAAAACACTTTGATTCGTCATTATCTGTCAGCAGTAGATAATGTAAGGAGGGTGAATATCAGACCTTGGGTCTCCTCTCCCGAGTAGACCTTCTTCACAACCGGTGTCTGCGGCTCTGTCTCATTATGCTCCTTTGCATGCTCATTCTGTGGCACTGTAACACCCGTGTTCAGTAACTCTTCCAACTCTACGAATTTTTTTCTCATCGGCCTTATTTTGCTGCACACTATCCTTATGTATCACTTTTTCATTGAAGACTACGTCTTTGCTTCTGATGATTTTTCGGTTCTCTGTATCCCAAAAGCAGTAACCAAAAGCATGCTGCCCGTAGCCTATAAATGTGCACTTTCTGAACTTCGCATCCAGCTTGTTTTTAAGCTCTGTATCAATGTGAACATATGAAGTGCAATCGAACACTTAGAGATATACAAAGTTCACTTCTTTCCCAGTCCACGTTTCTTTTGGTAGCCCACCATCCAATGGTACTAAGGGACTTCTATTTATGAAATATGCAGCAGTATTCACAGCATCTACCCAAAATGTCTTAGTCAACCCTGCATGTAACCTCATGCTCTTGGGGTGCTCAAGGATAGTCCTGTTAATGCGCTCAGTCACACCGTTCTGTTGTAGTGTCCCTGGAATCATTTTCTAATGTTTGATTCCATTTGTTACACAATACTCCTCAAACCTCTTATCACAGTACTCTCCCTCATTATTTGATCTGAAACATTTTATTGTTTTACCTGTCTCGTTTTCTACCATTACTTTTCACTTCTTAAATACATTAAATATATCAGATTTGTGTTTTAAGAAATAGACCCACGGTTTTCTACTAACATATCAATAAAAGAAACAAAATAACATGAACCACCAAGAGATGATACCTATGCCGATCCCCACACATCAGTATGTACAAGCTCCAACAGATGCGTCTTTAGAGTGCGTCCTGTTTTCTTGAAGCGTACTTTCTTTTGCTTGCCTTACACGCAGTCCTCACAGAATTCAAGTCAATAAACTTTAGCCTTGGTAGCTTCCCTTTTGACAATAGCACTTTCATCCCATTTTCACTCATATGTCCCAACCTCTGATGTCATAACTGCTCATTCACTCCAGTTGATGCAACTGCGAGTGAATTATGCGATCCTGAAGTCAGGTACAAAGTACCTTCCTTCTTGCCTCAAGATATCACCAAGGCACTTTTTGTGATCTTTCAGGAATCACTAGTAAATGTCGTCACATATCCGATATCGGCCAACTGCCCCACTGAGATCAAATTCCGTTTTAAACTTGGTACATGTCTGACATCTTTCAATTTCAAAGTCATTCCGTCTTTCTGACTTATATGAACATCTCCATTTCCAACAATACTGTATAACTCATCATCACCTAGGTAAACTCTCCCGAAGTCACCTGACACATAATCACGCAGAACTTCCTTACACGAAGTGGCATGAAACTAAGCACCCGAGTCTATAACCCAAGACTCATTCCGCGCATCAAGAGACAAGATCAACGCCTCTGTGTCACTCTCCTCAAATAGATTCACTGAATCCTTCCCACCTTGTGAGTTTCCTTCTTGTTTCTTAAGCGCCCTGTAATCACGTTTCATGTGCCCCTTATTCCCGCAATGTCAATACCCGCCTTTGTCTTTCGGTCCCTTGGACTTCTTCCTCGACTTAGAACGTCCGTGTTTATTGCCTCATTTGTTCAGCAATCTTCTTTTTCCTTCAACGTTTACAGCATTTCCTGAATCCCCTGAAGCTCCTAATGTCTTTCTTCTAGATTCTTCGCTAAGAATTAGACCGGCCACATCATCGAACTTCAGCTTTGTCGACCCTGAAGAATTGCTCACAGCAATCACCAAACTATCTCAACTGTCTGGCAAACTAGATAAGATCAATAACGCCATGACTTCATCCTCAAAGGTGATGCCAACGGATTCTAATTGGCTTGTGACTGTATTAAACTCATTTAGATGTTCAGCCATGCTCCCACCATCTGACATCTTCATGTTGAATAGTCGTTTCATAAGATGAACCTTGTTAGACGCTGAGGGTTTCTCATACTTCGTAGTTAAGGCTTGCATTAATTCTTTTGTGGTCTTCACCTTAGATATATTGAAGGCGACGCTCTTAGACAAAAAGAGTCAGATCGTTCCTAAAGCCTTCCGATCTAATAAAAATCATTCATCATCTGTCATCTTCTCTAGTTTCTTCTCTTTTTTTCTTCTAGAGGAATATAGAGGTCCTTCTGATACAGATAATCCTCCATCTGCATCTTCCAGAAGGTAAAGTTTGAACCATCAAACTTCTTAATTCTAGTCTTCCCTTCTTCCGTCATCGCTCCGACTTGAACTAAATCAATAGCTCTGATACCAGTTGTTGCGCAGCACGCCAACAACGCTAGTAAACTGAGATCCAATCTCCGGTCTCACCTACAAATGATAAACAAGAAGAAATATAATCTAGAAGTAGAATCCGAACATACCAACAAACCACAAGATAGAATATACGTGGAAAAACCTCAACAAGGGTAAAAAAACCACAGGTGCAAACTTCCACTATGAAGAAAAACGAGATTACAATCAATATACTAACCTTCTCGATGCTCCCATGCACAGAGATAACCCTTAACTTGGCTTAAAAAACCCTTTCTCATACCCTAGAATAACCCTTGGACCCCTATTTATAGTTTAGGCAACTTCTATTCCGCACTCTTGCGAAACTGCCTCAAATTTACGCAGTCCACACCAAATCCGGACTAGGATCTGCGTAGCCTTGACTAGTCGAGCAAGGGCTCGATTGGTCGAGCGGCCCACTCGACCGGTGGAGCACCCCACTCGACTGGTCGAGCACCGCGGAATTCCAAAACATTAGCTCGCTGGACTTTGAGTCGAGCACCGCTCGACTAATCGAGCGACCAACTTGACCAGTCGAGCAGTCTACTCAACCGGTCGAGCAGCACGGTGAAAGGCCTCTATTTTTCAACGGATGCAATTTGGCATGTTGGCTCCACACCTCAACGTTTCTTGCATTCATCTGCCCATCATCTTCTTCTTCTTCTTGACATTCTAACAGGGGATTTGAAATTGACAATCTCTAATTGAAAATTTTTTAAATTAAAAATGCTTAATTAAGGATTTGTAAAATTTCAAAATTTTCCAATTAGGGATTATCAATTTCAATTCCTAATTCGGATTTCTAAAATTGCAATCCTAATTGGTGTGATTGATTTCCACTTAAGTGGTTAATTATGTTCATTTTTAAATAACACCAACATCAAAGTAAATATGAATTCAAAATCCATTTAGAATTTTAAACCCAATCACACCAATCATTCTTACATATTATGAAAGCATTCGTGAGCTCCTCATTCTGTCATGAATTTTCACATAATTGATTATGAATGTTAAAAGTATTAATATCATGATTTTATTTACCTTCCTAATTATGATGGTTAGTTGACCCAATGTGATTGATAATACCCAAAAATCATTGTTATATCAATTACAATTACATTCACGACTCATTTGGGAGCTTGTATTTTGAATGCAATTGTAACACCCCGTACTTTTCTGTACTCAGGTGTTACCACGAGAACCCAACTTAGTATAAATACAACCCCGATTTATGTGGACATTCACACTCTGGCCTAAATCCAACTGTCGAAATGGTGGAGTAACTACGAGGTTCGAGATCTACCGTCTAACTGATATGTAGGGGAATCTAATTTTAGGGGTGATTGTCAAATCTAGAGCTATGAATCTACCTCAAGTCAAATGGGTGGTCTATCTTAAGTTGATATCCTAATAATTCATATTAATGTGATGTAATTGTACATGTATACTATAATACAGAGTAATGTATAATTATTCGTACGTTATAAGAATTATCCAATCATGTATGTTATTTAAACTATATATATAATAAATTGTACGCCAACACATCATTATATAATTGATGTATATTTGCATTTTTAATTATATACTATTGTAGTATATATAGAAAATATATATCACTCAACATCAATTTTACTATACTATATGTGCATGTATAATCACAAAAACGCCTTGTAAATGTTAGTGATTGTAAATAAATATTTACCTATAACTATTAATGTATTGTATTAAACAAATATGTAAATACATATTAATCTAAGATATCAGTCACTAATAGTTACTATAATAAATATGTCAGAATAGTATGTTTACTACCTATAATACACCCGAAATGTTGTTGATGATATGTATCTATAATATTTTATTAATTGATAAATGATTATTAATATAAAATATGTAATATGTTAGTAATTATGCTTAAATACAAAATAATACAATAAATACATATACTTACGTGTAAGATGATACCACTATAATTGGGTAGTGGGCCTGAATGACTCACCAATTGGATGAATGGCCCTGATGGTAGGATTGGACCACAGATCATCATCAGATTGATTATAATTGGCACTTAAGGGCCTCGATTTAGACGATATGGCCCACCTAAGCCATGGATCCACCTCATTCATTGGGTCAGACCCTATTTTGAGTTGACAAAATAGATGAACGAAGTGGATTCACTAGATCCACTATGGTGGACCCCACAGTAGAACACGTGTACACAGTTGGAGCATACCCGAGGTGCACCATGCCACGAGCACTGTCGAATGAGCGCTGACCCGCGCTCGTCCGAAAGAGGAAAGGATTTCCCTCCTTTCTTCTTTTTGAAAATTTCGCCAGGCGAACCGACAGAGCCATTCTCGATGAATTTCGGCCCACAATCATAGATTGGTCCTACAATCCAAACCGTCCATGTGGTAGAGGACCCAAACCCGTGCAAACCCTGCCCAGTTTCACCTGATTTCTCGCACACGTGTGATCACAAACACCAGCGCACGATGACGGTTTGTGTTTCTTTCCTTTCCAAAAATGGAAAGCCTCCACGCGGGCGATCCGCATGAGGCTAGATCCAGGCATCTTAGCCGTTGGAGCAAGTCATCCCAACCGTCCGTGTTTGTTCACGCGGATTAAGGGTTTTATGTAGAAAACCGACGCCAAAAGACCAAATCGCGATCGGTTTCATGCGCCAACAGTTTCCTCTCTACCATGGAATGAATCTGGGCCGTCTGATCTTGGTCTAACGGATCTGGGAGAATCCAGGGCAACTTAAAATGAAAGAAGATCGAGCAGCATTTTGTTTTGATCGGATTGCTCACGACCCTTCAACGAAAACTCGGCCGCCCCTTTCAAAACTCAAACCCACCTGCCAAACAGGTTTGAAGCTTTGAAATCAGTGGTTGGGAAGCATGTTGGGATTAAGCAAAATCGATCCTACGACGCAGATCGGAGGAAGGTTCGTCAGATTTGGATCTGCCATTAACGGCAGACCGTCTTCCTCAGCAAAACGCATGGTTGTCAGTCTGAGTTGGGTCTATCCAACCGTTGTTGGGTCACTGGTAGAAGCATAAAGAAAGGAGAATGGATAGAGAGAAGAAAGAAAGAAGAAGAATGAATGGGGAGAAGAAGGGGGGAGTTACGCTCGAGTCGAGTCGGTCTGTTGGTGCGACACCTGGCTACTGCCCGATGTCACGCCCCGAACTCGGAGACCGGGCTCACAAAATTCCCGATCACCGAATCCGGCGCCGACAGCCTCCGTAGTAACCCATTCTCGGCTCCCGGCACCCATATACCAGGTTCTGATCCTGGGATGCTACAAGGAGGATTTCTAATAATCCATTTCATTCGTAATGAGCATATTCACAAGCATAACCCACGAACAATAACCACAAGAACACCACCACAAAATCCACTATGATCAAAAACTTTTAGTACAAGGTGTATAAAAGGAAATACAAGATAGTGCAAATAACAAAAACTCTAAAAGCTCGACTACACGCTCCAACTGTGGCGAAGTTACGGCTGCGTCCTGGCGTCACCTGCACGCATCAATCATGCATAAGCTTATGAAAAGCTTAGAGGGCGGTGTAAGTGTGTGCGAACGTGCTCAGAATGCAAAGTCAGAGTAATGCGGAATCATGCTGATGAGTACGTAAATGCAACTAGCCGTACCAAGGCTATGCAGTACAAGATATGAATGCTATCGACCATAACGAGGCCATGCGATGCAACATATAGGTCAAGCATACCAACCCTCATACTAATGCAACTCTTCACTAGAGCACCAAATCAGTACGGTTCTCAGTATGGATAATCACCGGGGTTCAGTACACTCTAAATGGCACTGTCTCTCTCCAAGCAGCACAGTCCAAGTGAGCATAAGAAACCTCACTATCCGCCTGGCCAATAGTCAGCCAATACCTATCCGGTACGTCGATAGCGAACCCATTTCCGAGCTGGTCAAACTCAGCCTAGTAATACCCCCTGCTCTCGAGCAAGTAAGGCCACCACTCTTTTCCAATCGACCACGACATAGTGGGAGATGCAACTTCTGGTATTCGGCCCTCGTGCGCTCGTATATCCACTCGGTCTCAACGTTGGAGTCATCCTCTGGTACCATCGGGTTCAGGGACTCTCACCCAGGGACATCTATGGCACCCCAATTGCTTAGAACAAGATTTTTTTTCCGGTATCCAACCAGCCACCCACGATATATCTGTGGAGGCTATGGCCCTGATGTCGCTATGACATATCACAATCACACAGATGCAAGTGCATGCATCATACTGCCAGACATGCATCAATCCTGTGCATACCGTGCGCTCATATAGGGCAACACCGCATATCAGGGAGCCCATAAACGATCTGCCCGTAGGCATATGCTATGATCGGTCACTCTCCATATCAAGCATACATATGATGCGTATGATCATGAATCATGGATCTATACTAATCATGATATAAAGTGATAAGTCTGTGCAAAGCGAAGATGGCCTAGACGGCCAATACACTACGAGTACAGGCCTGCCAGTGGGCCACAGGGAGAGTGGTGGTGCGGACCTTTAACCAACACCGACCATGCAATGTGGACGTCTAACCATCATTGCTCCCAAGGTATAGCATGCTATAAACATCATTATATACACCACGGGGAATCACACATTGTAATGGATATAGTTGCACTCCATTGGGCCTTAAGTAAATCAAATGGGCCGTATCATAAGGGCCTTGTATATATCCAAGTGGGCCTCAATATCAGGCCTTATACATACCAAAGTGGGCCTCAGTGGATGGCCCACTAATACGCTAAGATGGACCTCATCACATGGCCTAAAAAGATCTCAAAAATTGATTGGTCGGTTTGGATGAAACCCATACATCATGCTAGGTCCCGTCGAGATGGAAGGTATAGATAAATCACATACATTTAGTGTCCTAAGCAGGGCCCACCATAATGTTTATTTTCCACTTAACCTAGGGCCCAACTTAATGTTTATTTGCTATCCAAATTGGGGCCCAAAACAGTATTTATTTATCATTCAAATGGGGCCCACAAAATGGTTACTTTCCAACCCAAACAGGGGCCCAAATAAAGTTTATTTTTCATCCAAACGGGATCCAATATAATGTTTTTTTTTTGTACAAAGTGGGGCCCACATATTGTTTATTTTCTATCCAAAGTTGGGGCCCAATCTAGTGTTTATTATTGCCATTCAAATGGGCCCAACATACTGTCTATTTTACATACAACCTATTGATAGGGTCATATGACCATGGGGCCCACCATGATATTTATTTTCCATACAACCAGTTCATAAGGTCACATGGACGTGGAGGGGCCCACCGTGTTGTATATATGTCATCCAACTGTTCGTAAGGTCACACAGATGTGGAGGAGCCCACAATAATGTTTATTTGCCATTCAATCTGCTCATAAGGTCACATGTGACCTGGGGCCCACTGTAATGTTTACTTGTCATATGACCTGTTCAAAGAATCAGGTGGGCCAGGGCCTACCGTGATGTTCATTTGTCACTTAACCGTGAAAACGGTGAGCTCCAATCAACACTATTTTCCTGTAACGTGGTCCACTTGAGATTAGGATCTACCTCATTTTTGGGATCATGCCTTAAAATGATCTGACAAAATAGATGGACGGCGTAGATGACATGCATACATCATGGTGGGGCCCACGGCAGGAGCCGTGGGTCTTGCACCCCCGTCCGCCAGCGGGCGCAGGCAGCACGCCTGCGGCGTGAGCTGCAGCGTCCGCCGCCCGCCTCCTTTTTTTTTTTTTTTTTTTTTGGGGCCCATCGAGATGTGATTCACAATCCAGCCCACCGATTATGTGTGTCCCACTTTTCTGGCCGTCCAGACCGAGTTTCAGCTACATCCAAACTTCAGGTGGGTCCCATCAAGTACTTTTATATGTTTTGGCATGTCTTTACATGGTGTTAGAGGGTATGGCCTACCCGGTGATCAAATCACCTTAAGACTTTGGCTCAACGCCTAAAATGAGCTGGAGAACAGAATGGACGGCGTGGATCAACCTCATACATCAAGGTGGGGCCTGCATGAGCAGCCCACCCCAAAAGCAATTTTTTTATATAGTTAGCTTGTAAGTACACACCCATGACGGTACACGTTAAACCCGTCCAGCGTCCAGGGACGCTAAACGGTATAGATACAACACATGCACTGTGGTGGGTCCCACATGGACGTGGCCCACCATAATTTTATATATATATATATAATATATATATATACACACACACACACACGTGTTATATGTATAAATATATATATATATATATTTATTATATATAATATAATGTAAATTTAATACGAATCTCTCCTAAATTCGGTGGGGCCCACTACATTCTAGAGAGAGGAAAAGAGAGAGAGAGAGAGAGAGAGAGATACGTTGAGATAGAGGGACCCCGCCACTATGGGCCCCTCTCTACATTGCATACACCATTTTGGGTCCCACAACAAGTGGCCCTTAAAACTGAAATTAACGGTGGATCACCCACCTTGTTGCGATCCTCCTTGCTCCCTTGGCTTGAAAACTCCTCACCTACGGTTCTTATGGACGTCGATCGGGTTTTAACGGTGCGAATGATGATTGGACGGTCGAGATGAAAGATGAGGAGGTGGGCCACACTTAGAAATTTTTTGGGAGATTGGATTGCTTAAAGGAGGCTTGGACGTGTGAGAGGGAGGGAATGAGAGAATGAGAGAGAAAGAAATAAAATAAAGAAAGAAGGGATGGAGGGAGTGGTGTGATGATGTCATGGGTAAGGGTAGCTTTGAGAAATGAGAGAGAGAGTTGACTTTGAGTAAAGGAGGCATGGGTTGCTTGTACTTATGTATGGAAGTACATTTATGGTTGATTGATGGGACATCTCGTAGAGATTCCCTCGAGATTCGCAACGTGCAGCGTTTCTTCTAACCGAACGCTGACACGTATCTCCTGGACTGGGTATCAGTTCGGTGAGTGAGTCGCGGCGTTAGAACTGTGGCGATGACGCGGTCGCCAAGATACAGGTTTCTGGTTGAGCCGACTTCGGCATGAGGGACTCGGCTTAGGATCGCGCGCAACGTCAGAAACGGGTCGAGGATTGGCGAAATTCGACCAGAAGGATCGTGAAGTCCTACAGAATGGTAGGTCTAGGTTATGGGTCTTACACCCGAGCCGCGGACCGCTAATCATTGTTGCTCCAGCTCGACTCGGTTGAGTAGTAGGGAGGAGTTGTTGGTCCTTGCAGCAGGAGAGGAGGAGAGAGAAAGGAGGAGGGACGTTGGCCCTTTCCTTAGATTGTTGCCGCATCAAGATGGAGCGACTCGGGCAGGGTTATTGTTTCAAGCTTTGCTTGAGTCTGGACGTTGCTGGTCTAGTTCCAGCTAGGTTTCCAACAAGAAAGGTGAGGTGAAGAGAAGAGAGAGGGAGAGCTAATAGGTTTTTGGTGGCTTGCCGAGTCGACTCGGCTGAAACGGAGACCAGCTCGACTCGACAGAGCTACTGGTTGTAAAAGGAAAAATAAAGAGAAGGGGAGGAAGAAAAAGGATAAGAAAGAAAAGGAGAAAGAAGGAAAAGAAAAGTAGAGGAGGAAAGAAAGAGAATGAAATTGTTATTGGGTTGGTGGTGAGTCGACTCGGCTGGAACCGAGTCCAGTTGAGTCGAGTGGGTTTGGTTTGTCCAGACTCATAGCTGGACATCCCAGCAAGGAAGAAAGAAGAGGAAAAAGAGAAGAAGAAAGAGAGAGAAAAAGAGAGAGAGAGAGAGAGAGAGAGAGAGAGAGAGAGAGAGAGAGAGAGAGAGAGAGAGAGAGAATGAAGGGGATGGTTGCTAGTTGTGTTGAGCCGAGTCAACTTGACAAGAACCAAGTCAACCTAGGTGAGTCCACCTCCTTTCATATTTAAATTACTTCAATCATAGATATCACTGTTACCATCACTATCCTCAATGGGATTGTTAATTTTATATGCGAATAGCCATTAGTAAATTACCTATATTAATGTTAGTTATTATATGCAAATATCATTATTGAATATTAGAACTTATTTTGTCAACCTTAAGTATTATCATTGGTGATTAGGGCATACTATTTATTTCATTACAATAGCTATTAGTGCCTCGTTAACTACTATTAAGTATACTGCTAATATTAATAATCGTTTTAAAATTATTAGTGTTATTAGCATTACGATCAATTATACATCATTAGCCATTATAGGATTACTATTAGCAACGTTATTACTATCGTTATCACATCCATTATAAATTGAATCTTAAAATTTATTCTAGAACTAAACTTAAGAATGAAATCCTAAAACCTAGGTAATCTAAATCCTAGGTTAAGATCCTAACCCTAAATAGTGTGTAAGCTTGGGTCTAATTTACAACTTTACAATTGATGGTAGGAATTGATTCCAAGGAAGCACATATTTCTTAGTGATGGTGTAGGCGGTTCAAACATAAGGTAAGGACTTACCCTTTGAGCTTCCCACTTAAGTTCATTAATCGTAGAAGATGCCTTAATCTTTTCCATCAAATATCTCCTAAAGTTCTTGATTTGCTTACTTGACTTATTATGTGAATATGTGAATATGATAATATATTGTGTACCTAATTCCTGTGGTAAATGATGAACATATCTCTTTAATTGTGACATGCATAAATGATTGATGATAACATGCTATCTTTTGTTGTACATGCAATAATTAATTATATGCTACCACTTGCGTTTAAGTGATAAATTAAATAGAACCTACCTTGGGCTTATCATCCTGCGATCCACATTTGCCTTTCACGACTTAGATCGCATAATTGCCCTTTGCGACCTTGATGGAACATTGGTGCCCTTTTGTAGCTAGTTGTTCTCTCTTCATCTTGCGGTGTTCAGTCGTACCATGATTTTTGGGTGGAGCGGGTGTTCACTTAGCGATTTTCTAGTCATCTTGCGGTGTTCACGTACGATATAATTTCGGGATGAAGTAGATGTTTGTATGTTGGTTGCCTAGCCATCTTGCGGTGTTCAGTCGTACCATGATATTCAGGTAGAGCTGAAGTTCGTTTATCAATTTTCTAGTCATCTTGCGGTGTTCACGTACGATATGATTTTCGGATGGTCTAGAGTTTATATGTTGATCATCTCTTCATCTTGTGGAGTCCGGTCGTACCATGATTTCCGGGTGAAGCTGAAGTTTGCTTATCAATTTT